>JALMGF010000136.1:600000-1080000 GCA_023333645.1 Sceloporus occidentalis | reverse complement strand
GAGTGATGGGAGTGATAAAGGGCCATCGGAACACAGGAGTGATGGGAGTGATAAAGGGCCATTGGAACACAGGAGTGATGGGAGTGATAAAGGGCCATTGGAACACAGGAGTGATGGGAGTGATAAAGGGCCTCTGTACTTCTACTATGAAGAGATCCCATTAAAAAATCTGACGTTTCCAGCTACAATAGTCATTTATAACATTAACCCCGTCTGTGCTGGATTTGTGATCCATTTCATGTTATTTTAAGGGACAAAATTAGTGTTTCTTTCAAAAAACAAGGAAATTGCTAAGTGACCCCAAACTTTTGAACAGTCGTGTTTATATGACACTTTTAGGTTTCAAAGAGCGGGATAAAGTTATTTTATATGTAAAGTTTAAACAATTTTCCTAATCAAAGAGACCGCCGTATAAGGAACAGCAAATCATTCCAGAGTCTCTCTTCCCAAATTAGAAGACATCAGAGAACGTTCTAGTTGTAATTTTAGCACATTTTCAGACTTTATCTTGTGGCGGGTCGCAGTTTCTCTCTCGTGACATCGGCCGTCAGCGTGGAGTCTCGTCTCACGCGTGAATGTCTCATAATGATCCGCACCAGCAAGAGCGCTCAAGAGGTCAACCCTAACTGGGATCGGCCGTAATTAGAACGCTTTCTGGGGTCACTTCCAATCCGGTCACATAAGCCGGCACAGCAATGCCTTAAATGCCTGGAGATTTATTTTGAGGATGTTTCCTGTTTAAGGAAGAATTTATCACTCGTTTCCCCCAATTTAATACGGCTGCCCCGTGATATATATATTTTTATGGAGAAAACCACAAACTCAGCGTCCCATCAGACGACTGCTATGTAACGAGTAGTTTTGTATGTAACCAGAATCATGGATTCCTGTTATGGTAAGGAAAGGGGGTTTTAAGGTGCGAATCGATTCCTTCTAAAAATGTTACTTTACCTTTAAAAGCTTCATCCAAATCCTCCTTCCCAAACACAATTCCAAGGTCATGAATGGCGCAGGTATGAAACTGTACGCGGAATATGACATCACGGGCCGGGGTGCGGAACTTCTTGTGGTAACATTTCAGCTGGAAAGACAAGAAATAGCCGAATTAAGATATGTAACATACGGTTTGGAAAAGCAATAAATCTGGTCTAACAATATATATGAATGTTTATATATATATATATATATATATATATATATATATATATATATATTACATTTTATAAATATATATTTATGATACATATTATATATATATTTATATTTCTTATAAAAATGCTTGTATATATATATATATATATATATATATATATATATATATACACGCTAAATATTATATATATAGATATATTAAATTCTGCCAATATATTTTATGGTATATATAGAGATATAGGAATATATAGATAGATATAGATATATCATTATAAAAAATAAAATAATTTTTTTTCTATAATCTGTTTATTTTGCATTGAAAATACAGACAGATGCACTTATCCGACGTTGTAAATATGGAAATAGAGACAGCCCCTTACCAGTATGTCTCCTTTCAGCAGCAGACCGGGCTCGATGGTGATACAGATACTCGTCTGGCTGTCTCCCTGAACATTGCTGAGAAACAAAAAAAAATAAAAGTGACGTTTAACTGCGAGAAAAGTTTTCCTAGAATCCTCTGACGGAGATGCTCTTTATGTAAGACATACAATATAATTTAACGCGGACCCATTTCCTAAATAAATTTAAAAAATCATCTCCTATTCCTATTTCTTGCCAAGTCTTTGTATTTTAAAGGTCTTTTGAATGATTTTAGAACTGGTGCAGGACTCAGGTGAGGAGAAGGAGAAGTGCGGCTCCTAAAAGTCCCCAGAAACAACAGATAACATTTAAAGACATTAATTCTTCATATTTACAGATTTTAAAAAAGTTTCTTTTTTCCCCAGAAAAGTTAACATTTCAGATACAAATAACCTTAAACATTCTGTACTATAGACTCCCGCAGTATGTTTTTATATCGATGTATTTGTCTCCCTCTAGTGGTAAAAGTAGGTTAGAAATATTCCCGTTGCTTGCACTGTCCGTCTTTTTGGGGGGCTTTCTAAACCCCCACAGAGAAGAACCTGGTTGCCTGTTTTCGGACATTTATGCAAATTAATGAATTTGCCAAAATTCCTTGAAATTGGTACAAATCTGAGTTTCCGAGCCGACTCTAAGAAATTTATTGACTTATTGATCAGGGACATCTAACTCCTCAACGGAGACAACCTGTCACTATGTAGCAAATACATTTCATTACATTTTAAGATTTTAAATGATTTTTTATTGAAAGGAAGCAAAAAACAGGGCTTTATTTTAAGAATCAGGGGACTTACTAGATGCCAGACGTGTACACGGGCTGCATGGCCTGATAGATCTTCAGAAATGGACGGCAACCTGGCGAGGAAGCGGGAAAGACAATGAGGTTCGTTCAGCAGGGATGGAATATTCTTAAACGGAGCCCCCTAACTCGACGAGGGTATATAATGTAATGCCCCCCCCCCTCCCCCCAGCGCTCGCCGGCATCATGACTTCCGGACTCACCTCCTTTGGACTCAAAGTTTGGGATCCCGTGCATGATCACGTGGTGCAAAAACAGAGGCTTATTGTTCATCTTGATGGCCCCCGATAGGAGTCCGCTGAAGTAATGTATATACCTGGGGGGGGGGCGAGAGACACCAAAATATGTTTTACCGCTGGCATCTAACGTTTAACTAAACGCCGTAGATTTCTACATCGTGTAACTTAACCCCGAACCTTCCTGAGACGTGGAGGTGATAACGTCTTTCAAATTCCATAAATTATCAAAACGCCAAGAGAAAAAAAACCCAAGATAGAAATGTGTGACCGTGTTCTAGAATGTAGCAATATAATAATTATTATTATTATATAATTCAAATATATTTTAATAACAATAATATATATATATTTTAATAATAAATAATAAAATTATTATTATTCATATTATTATAAAATAATACAGGTAACTCTACTAAAAGTGATTCTGTTTTGATGATATGAAGAAAATGCTGCAGTTTTTTTTAACAAGTTATCTAATGCAGAATCCACGCATTCAAACATAATAGAACCAGCCGGCAGATCGGCCCCATCCGGCCCCTGTCTAGTCGCCCGTTTCTCCTGCTGTAACGACTCAAACCTTAATTGGTTGGTCTCGTCTTAGATTCAGGAGCCGTATGTCTATCCCATGCATGTTTAATACCCTCACTGTATTACCCCCTACCACTTCTGCTGGGAGGCAGTTCCACTTATCCACCACCCTCTCAGTAACGTAAAACTTGCCCACTAGATCTTCATATCGGCAGCAGGACATAGAGACTTGGTAAGGTAGCCATAAATTCTGTTAATTTTTATATTTTTTTTAAACAAGAAGATGAAGGCCGGAGGCACAGAGGTTGGATACGGACCTTTTCTGGGAGGGCTGAGCAACGGGGAGGACTTTATCTTCATAAAACCTTCTCATTGCGAATCTGTCCAAAGCCTGATCAGCACTGCGGGGAAGATACAGGACATGACGGCAAATTAAACAGACCGATACCTCGTATCAAACTATATCCTAGAAGACCTCGCGACGGCTCCTAATAACTGCAACAGGCATTATGATGGTTTGGATCAGATCTTTAGAAAACCCTCGGTTTGGGGATGAGTAATTATAGCAATTAAAGGTGCTGTTCCCCCTGCTCTGCTGAATGTAACATTTCTGTAACAAAACCCAGCATTACAAACAGCTTTCGCAGCACTGAAAACCCTTCCCAGGAATAATTCTTTCAGCACTGAGGTTATCAGCATAAGAGCGGAATAAACTTTTTACAAGTTTCTGTATTGGTTTTATGAGATTAAATCTTCAAAGCAAAGAATAAAATGACAGATCTGCTATGGATTATTTGCGCAAGGAATGTTTTGTCTAAGTGGGACGGAACCTTTAATACAACAAAGAATTTTATATAAACCAAACTCATTGTAACTAAAATGTAAATATTTTACATTCTGAAGAAAGACAGAATTTTGTATCAAACTCACAGGCTGTGACAGCGTGAAGCAGAACAAATTAGAAACCAAGTAACAAGAACATTCGAATGTCTATGAATGATTATTGTCACGTACAAGAAAGTTCAAAAGATTGGGGTAACACAGAAATCCAGCGCAGACGGGGTTAATGTTGTAAATGACTACTGTAGCTGGAAACGGCTGATTTTTAATGGAATCTCTTCATAGGTGCACAGAGGCCCTTTATCACTCCCATCACGCCTGTGTTCCAATTGCCCTTTATCACTCCCATCACTCCTGTGTTCCAATGGCCCTTTATCACTCCAATCACTCCTGTGTTCCAATGGCCCTTTATCTCTCCCATCACTCCTGTGTCCCAATGGCCCTTTATCACTCCCATCGCTCCTGGGTTCCAATGGCCCTTTATCACTCCCATCACTCCTGTGTTCCAATGGCCATTTATCACTCCCATCACTCCTGGGTTCCAATGGCCCTTTATCACTCCCATCACTCCTGTGTTCCAATGGCCCTTTATCACTCCCATCACTCCTGTGTTCCAATGGCCCTTTATCACTCCCATCACTCCTGTGTTCCAATGGTCCTTTATCACTCCCATCACTCCTGTGTTCCAATGAGCCTTTATCACTCCCATCACTCCTGTGTTCCAATGGCCCTTTATCACTCCCATCACTCCTGTGTTCCAATGGTCCTTTATCACTCCCATCACTCCTGTGTTCCAATGAGCCTTTATCACTCCCATCACTCCTGTGTTCCAATGGCCCTTTATCACTCCCATCACTCCTGTGTTCCAATGGCCCTTTATCACTCCCATCACTCCTGTGTTCCAATGGCCCTTTATCACTCCCATCACTCCTGTGTTCCAATGACCCTTTATCACTCCCATCACTCCTGTGTTTCAATGGCACGTTGTGTTCGCTGATCCAAGTTTAAGTTTGAAAGGCTAATTGATGATCAGAAAACCCTTTTTGTAATTATGTTACAGCCAGAAATGTCCTTGTTTGCCATGAAAACAGCTGAGTGACCCCAAACTTTTGAACGGTCGTATAAGTGAGGTTTCTTGGGGATTCTGTGGTTCCTATCCGTGTTCCCGGGGGCAGAAGCGATTTGAAATGAAGACGTGAGCTCTCTCATCGGCTCCTTCGGGACATGAAACTTTTACACATTTCACAGAAAGGATAAAGTGGTTATTTTTTATTTTTAAAGGAACTATAAGAAAGAACAGGGTGAGTTGGGGGTTGTGCGGTACCTGGCAGAGATGTTGCTGTAATGCATGTAAGCGGCAATCACCACGCCTGTCCGACCTCGATTACCCTAAAGGAAAGAAAACAGAAACTGAAGGCACGTCTGCGGCCGGAGGTATACACTGCGCCCATTGTGCAAAGAGGCAGAAGGAAATTTCGTTATGCGTTATTTCATCGCATACACCGGGAGGAGGCAGCCAGCTGGCATTCCAGCTACTGAAGACCACAACTCCCAACATCCTCAGCTAATAGCTATATGTACAGCTGCTCGGAGCATCTAATTCACATCATCCTCAGCCAACTGATGGAGAACAGGAGAGGTAGTTCAGCTCGACTCAAGCATTCATGGGCTAGGGAATCGTTGCTATTGTAGAGATTAACCATTCATTTGCTGGGTTACAAAAATAATTATTGTTATGAACCTGGGAGGGAAATGATAACGATGCAGAACGTGTTACGTGAGGGCAGAACGACTTCAAAGACCAAATTCCCCTGAAAATTGCTCAATAATATTTGTTTTAGAATCTGAACCGTTACTTTGTAACCACAAATGAATGTACGGGGTCATCAGATCGCCCCTGTAGCTTTAGGGGGGGGGGGGGTCGTAGGGTTTCCTATCTGCTGCAATATTATAGATTTCTCTGGAAGAAAAGCAAACTTATACGGAAAGAAACCCCCATATAAATAAATAGTGAATAATGAGAATTTCAGTTTGTTAACCCAATAAGACGCGGGTGATATCCGCTGCCAGACAAAGTCCGTTCAGTGAAACCTCCCTGTGATACCAGACCCCCAAAAACCCAAGGGTTCTGTCTGTTAGAGGGGGTATAAAATCAGTCTTGGGGCAGAAGAGACACCCTGCACGCGGGTCGCTGGGCAAACCGAATGTTCCGATTGGCAAAAAATGAACACATTTGCAGTAAATGGCCACAAAACATCATTATTAAGAAACACAAAATCTTCCGGCAGAACGGCCCCATTCGGCCCCCTCTAGTCGCCCGTTTCTCCTGCTGTAAAGGCCTGTCCCATGCATGTTTAATACCCTCACTGTATTAGCCTCTACCACTTCTGCTGGGAGTCTGTCCCTCTTATCTACTACCCTCTCGCAATAAATGAGAGGCGGTTCTTACCTTGTTATGGATGACGACTACGTTGTGTGGATCTGCATTCAGCCAGGTGTCCATGGCCTTGCAGATGCTGCACACCTTCTCCAAAGCCGGGGCGTGCAAGTCTGGCCACCCAAAGTCCAACACCTGAGAACAGATCAGGTTCTATCACCATAGGAACCACTGATCAATGATAAGACCCCATTATAAAAATCTATTTTTTTATACATAACACCCGGTTCTTTCCAGTCCAAACCCCCTCACCTTGGAATGGAGTTTTCCGATATCATGTCTTCTCTCCGACAGGTTAAAGATCTGTTCGAAAAAATAATATAACGATATAAATAACAAACCGAACGTTAGAGCTCAAAAAGTGCTGCAGGAACAACTTATTCATTTCAGTGCCAAGAGCTTGGAGCCCTTCTGCTTACCCCTCTGGCACTCAAAGAGTTAAAACAGAGAGGCGATAACCCAGTGGACCCAATACGTTCCCAGATATCAGCAGCTACGGCTCCGCACGGTATTCTACTCTGGAACGCTTTCGGAGCAGAGAGATTTAACATTTTCAGCGCCAGTCGTGGGTTCAATGCACTCCGCTGAATGCCGGTCTCCCCGGCGCAGGTTAAATCCTGGGGCGTTTCGCAATTTTTTTGGCAGGTAGCTATCCGTGATTTACTGCCGTCTGCACAGCGTTCCTTTAGCAGGGAACATTATGCCTACAAAATCAATCATTTGAATATTGATGATGTGCCGTCTTGTTCTAAGTACCTTCTGCCGCTCAGCTGTACAGAACAGGTCGTAAGAGGGCATTGTCGGCAGAATCCGGAGAGATAAAACATCACGGCGCACATCTGGGGTGGGATAAGGGGTTTTTTTTTTGTTGTTGCGGCTGTTTAGGGCATCTCTTCCAGTTTCTCGAGACTCACCAGATAATTGTCACCATGTTTCGACTTCAGCATGTGCGCCACCTCCTTCAGGTTCCGGCAAAAGTTGGCTTCTTCTGCGCCCGCTGAGAACGTGACGGAAATGATCCGCTCGGTGATGTAGGTAAGATCCAGCTCGCAGCTGTCCTCCATGGTGTGAATCAAGCTCAAGCTTCTAGAAAGAAAGAGCAGAATTATGACAAATCTAAGCAGAGAATTGATTTGATTTCCCACCAAGTTTGGGCTCATAAAACCGTTCCGTCTCGCTGATGAACCATCCGCCCCCTTCGGACGTCCCGAGCGGCGTGACGGTTCGTGCGAATGCTACGGAATGTAAGAGTCCACAATGACCAAACCTAAAATGTTCTTCAAGGGCTCAAGTAATTAAGAGCCGCGCGGATCACGTGAACGAGACCGAACACGCCATGCGCGACCCTACATCTCAACAGGAATCATTCCGCCCGGTGTCCTCTTCGTGCTCGGGAGATTTCCATGGTGAGTTTTACTCCGTCACATGAGATTAGAGGTATGTGACTAGCCTCACCCTCCGTGAGCTTGGAGGAAAGATACGAGCCAGCTGTCTGTGTGAGAGAGCACCGGCCATCGCCCAATTACTTCTCAATGCTGTTCTGTCTCGTGGGGGTTGCTTTTATTCGTGGTGGGCACTGGAATGCACTTCAAAAGTAACCCAAGGGGCAGCACTGAATGGACGTCTGCTGATTGGGGCTTCTCGTTGTGCTCTCTTACACAGACACCTGCGAAATTCAAAAGCTTGCGGGAAACAATAGCGATTCATTGTGGACCGGCTGGAACCCGCAGAACCCGAGAGGCTGGTTACATTATAGCACCGCCGATTAGAGAAGTCCCTCCAGCTGATAGCTCCGGAGCACAGAATCCAAGGCAAAAAACAGATTGTGGAGCTTTAATTGTTTAAAAATATAATTCCCAGCTCTTTCCAGGGAATCCTGTGTTCATTGAGCTCGGTTCCCCATTGGCCGAGTTGACATCAAAGTTAACCTTACAGCCAATCAGAAGTTCCGGGTCGTCAAATTCTTTTAAAGTCCTCAAGATCAGCGAGATCCAGAGTTCGGCTTCTGTTATTTTTACCATTGTTATTTTTACCGGGAATTTGAAATTAATCCTAAAGAATGTTAGAAGAGCAACTAAAGGCATTTTTTCTTTAATTAACGCTTTGAGACAAAAAAAAACAACATTTATTTTTCCTTATTTTTGATAAAAGCAAATGTAAAAGCTGACGCTGACCGGCAATTCAAGGAGGTCCACTTATTCTAGACAGCCCTGGCATGGCTACCTGCGTTATGCCGAAAACACCAGCTTCTCTTTTGTTCTCCTGGTTTTCCGGGTACAGTCCTGCTCATCACACCTCATATGGAGGTATCTTTTGGGCCAAGAGTGCTTAAAATTACAAAAAAGGGCCAATGAGTTTAAAACATGTGGAGGAGCCCTGAGACAGAACGCCCAACGCAGACTGGTAGTCAACGGCTCATGACTGCGATGGGTGGACTCCTTAACCATGATTGATACTCTTGATTGGATCAACACTGGAAGCTTTCAAGACCTCAGGGGTTCCTATTCCAGATCCCGGTCCCAAAAAAGGTTAAACCTACGACCAGACACTCCACCTTCTTTTGGGACGATATGGTTATATCTACCTTGACCCCTATAAAGGTCAAGGCAGAGAATGGACCACGTTCTTCATATCAGAGCCGCGTAGGGGCAGCCGTTGCCCCTCCCTTCCCAGGTGAGAACAGATATGTATCGATTTATTTTCCACCTCCACGTGATACATTGTAACGGATAATCAACAAGACGAAACCAAAGTGTTCACAACATTGTGGCCACAGTGTGTTAAATATACAATATATATGGGCTTTATTTAACGGTCAGTGATACATTTATACTCTATAGTATAAGGCAAGTCCATAAATGGGAGGGGCCAAGATGTTTAAATCCCATTGGATTCAAACAATAACGCTGCCAACAATTCCGCCAGCCCATTGGACAGTCCGATACATAGGCTCCTAATGGCTTTTGCCCCAGCTAAAGTCACTTTAATGCAGACGCGCACGCTTACCTTGATGGTCTGCGGCGTGACGTGGTACTTCTGGAGGATTTAGTGGATCCCTGAAATCAACACAGAAAAAAAAATTCTGCAGTCAGCGATTTACAGACTACTTGTCACATACGTGTTCACTGAGCTGGGTACAATATGTTTGGTCAACATGTGAAATGTAAAAAAAAAACAACACAAACATGGAAACACAATCGGTGGCACACCGATCACACAATCCCGAGCAAAAACCACACAGCGCTTCTACCTCTATTCTACGTTAAATGCCCTGAATACACGGGCATATCCGACATTTTATATGTTGAAGGGCAATTTAAAAAAACATATGCCCACGGGGCTACAGCCAAACAAAACCCTAACCCTCCCAGTGCCAGAGGGAGAGGAAGCCTGTGGGATAAACCGATTTAAATTGATCTTCTGATTAAAGAGGCTCCAGGGATCAGTGTATAGAAATATACATTTAAAACGGCCTCCTGGTATTAGTCGTGCTGCCTTACCTTAGGGAAGCTGAGCGTTCGCACAAACCTTTGCCAGGACATGATTGCAAGCTCTTGTGACTCAGGAATAAACCTCCGTCTCTTAGGACCCTAAAATACGCCTGTCGCCCGACACTGGTGACTCCTCTGCTTCCCATTTATCGTTAAACCTCTCTATGTGTGACTCTTGGGGCAATTCTTTCCCATACTGAAAGCGGAGTGGCTTCTGATTCAGATCTATGTGCCCCGGGGTAACTCCGCTCTCCCTCCCTCTGCCTCCCTGCAGCAGAAGGGTCAGGCTCTTATCAGCTGATGTGAACAACAAATCTATTAACTCTTTCCTATCTGCCAACATATGCCAAATCCAGTGCTTTTCCCTTCTAAGGAAATCCATAAAGTAACAACTTCTCATTTAGAGATAGAGTTCCATCGCACCTATATTTCTCGAAAACACAAGAGAATCCCAAGCCATGGATCAAAGCCATTTCTTAACCCCCCCCAGGGTAAGATTTCATGACAGATTCCCACGTTTGTACACCCCCCCCCCATCACTTCATTTTGTGAATTCCAGACCTGCCAGGTGAGGAGGTTTGGTGGTGAAAATATAACAAACTCTAATAATTAAGGCAGAGGAGGAAGATAAGAACTTCAAACCATAAAACCCAACTGCTGCCCCCTTCATGGTGAATACCAACGAAAGGGGACTAAAGTGGCATTTTCAGCTCGATGACATCATTCCTCATCATCCATTGGAGAGCCAGGCGCTAACAGAGCATGACGAGATATTAAAGATTCGGAGCGGTTTGGAAGAAGTATTTGGTGGTAAGAACTGGACTTACGGTGGGTTCTACATGCTTCTGTGGACTCTCTGTGCTGATTGGCTGAAAGGAAACAAAAAATAAAGTCGATTAAGGTCTGATTATCATATAAGCCTCACAATAAACTCTTGGCCTTTCCGACAATCAAGGTCCAGCGGCCAGAGCCAAGAGACCCAAAAAACCTTCAGGAGGAAGAGCCATGGGGAACATCTCACGTTTCTTCACCCTCATGTAACGACTCTTGTATCTTAACCCCTTAATGACAAAGCCCATGTACGGGCTCAAAATACATCGTTTTCAATGGGTTTAGGGACCGCCCATTGTCCTTAAGGGGTTAATGGCGGGCAACTAGAGTTCAAAAATCGCCGCTAAAATACCCTCTTGACCAATAACATTTCATGAATTCCGGAGATGTAAACCTCAGCGGGTCACAGGCCTATCACAAATTAACAATCATATTGATTGACCTTTGGGTGAGACGGCACAGGCGGCCATCTTCAGCACCGCGTGGTATCTGGCGACACAATCTGGTACGGTTAATGTTACGTACCGGATAAAAGCTGCGGGATAAGCCATTTCTCCTGAATAATCTGTGCTCAAGCAGGGTCTCGTCTATCTGCTGGGTTTGCCAACCAAAAGGTTTTCTCCATGGTCTAATATGCCCAAGAACTTCTATAAGTCCCATAACCTTTAGAGAAGATCCTGTCCTTCAGATACCAACTTTATATTTCATTGCCATTAAACGATAATTCGGCAAGATCTTGGTCCCTACTTGACCTACACCGGTGGAATTAGCTTTATGGTCTGGCTAATCCGAGCACCAAAGAATTCCAGAACACTTTAACATATTTATTAAAACCATATTTGTTATCACAGGATGGAAGCAACAGAATAGAAACGTCTAGAGGATCTTGATACATTGTTATCTCCAAATTCCAACGCAGCTTCGCACCAAGAAATGGCTTCCATAACAAGATTTATATAAAACGTTACTGAAGGCTTCATTTCTACATCTTAACCACCCTGGAACATCGCCTGCTATGATTCGCGGTCCTCTGTAGCCCACATTTATTTTGTTTTGGTCTCCATGGTCCCAGAGAAGCGCGCGGCAGGTGGTGCTGCCAGCGTTTGGAGAGCTCTGCGTGATGGATCACGCGCCACCAGCGGACTGGGCTTTGGAGAACCGGTACATCTGCCGGGGGTTACTGGACGCCTTCCAATCAGAATCACAGGGCTACTGATCATCGGTGGGATTGCACAGAGACTTATGATTCATGCGGAGATCCACCCAGAAAATGTTACAGAAGCGCAGAAAATAGGAATTTTGAGAATTAACTCTCTATAGGCTTTATAAAGACGAGCAGAACCCTAATTATTAACGGGAAATACATTTACAGTCATCCCGATACCAGAACTTTCCTGTAATAAATATCTGGAGCTTTAATATAAAGGCAGTCGGAGAAGACATTTTTCGTAGAGAATTTTCACATCCAGATTTGACTTTTTTCCCCCCAAAAGATGGGAGTTCCTGCAGCTCAATTGGACATCCATGGTGAGCATCATGATCCTGTCTGAACTCAGTGGGCAATATGTGGAAGAGGGTTTGTGATAGGAACATACAATTTGCTGGCAGATCGGCCCCATTCGGCCCCCATCTAGTCGCCCGTTTCTCCTGCTGTAACGACTCAAACCTTAATCAGTCGTTGTTCTCGTCTTAGATTCAGAATCTGTATGTCTATCCCATGAGTGTTTAATACCCTCACTGTATTACCCTTTACCACCTCTGCTGGGAGGCTGTTCCACTTATCTACCAACCTCAGAGCAAAAGTAAGACTTCCTGGGCCTCTAGTTTTAGATTGTGGCATCTTGCTCTACACTTCTGGCTACCACCAAAGGGTAGGAATAACATATAATAAACCTTTATGCAATTTGTGCCCTATAGCCTACACTCAACTTTAGACAATGAGAGACTCCTAGATGCAGATATTGGGTGTCATGCACACTTTCACCATTAGGTGGCGAACATAAGTCGCAAGGGATGGAGAGACAGCGCGGGGTTATTTATAAAAGCGTTTTAAAAAGTCTTCGCATGAACAAGAAGATATCATTGGACGCAAACACAGAGAGAAGTTTAACTTCTCTACCTATAACTTTACTTTTAACAATTAAATTCTGGGTTAAAAGTTGTAAATTTGGTAAAATTCCTGACCGTTGTAGGTCTTGTGATGCCTGTAATCGTATCGTCCCCTGATATGGATCAAAACGTTCACTGGAGACAGATAACGCGGCGATCGATATCTCGGCTACATTCCTCGCCAAAATATTAGTCGAGACGTATTTTCTTGTTTCTATGTTAGGAAGTTACTAAGTAGCAACAACATCTGGGTCAGTAAATAAAAGCTTTGCTCCATAAAATTCAAATTTTAAAAAATGTTTATTTTTAATTTGTGGTCCTCCAATTCCCTTTTTTTTTTTCTTTCTTTTTTTTATAAGGTAAAAAAAATGAGAATTTTAAAAGAAAATCATATTCTATTAATACAAAAAAAAAAGCAGAAAAGGGGAATAAAATGTAAAAATATAAAAAAAAATATTAATAAACAGGAAAATACATAAAAAGCCTCATTTGTGTTACTAACAGATTAGAAACTGTCTGGAAAGTATATAATCCCAGAACCGCAGTGAAATATTTCGTGCAAACTGCGCGCTGTCTCGTCTCTCCAGGATGTAGAGATCAAAACAGAAGAAAACATTCCAGGCGTTTGCTTTTCTCCTTTCGGGAAGTGGAGTTTTTCTCGTTTTTGTTCCCCCCCCCCCCCTTACATTCCTGAACATCTCCGCGTGTTTCTAAACTCAGAGAGAATGCAACGCAAGGGCCGTCTGAGACCCGCTAAGCGGACGTCCTTTGGTGTCATTTTTGCAAACGATGTCGGGACCGCAGGAAGCGAAAGATGGTCTCTTCCTAAACGGAACCCCAGGGTGTATGTCGAAAATACATGTATGAGTTCTCGCTCTGTTATCTGAACCCCGATCTACTAGACAAACCCCCCGACTCCTTATCATACTGCCTGTGGGGAACAATAGAATGCCTGAGTCTTAATCACCCACCCAGACTCCCTGACTAATGAAAGTCTATGGAGGAATGGACTTCATTAGCATTGCCATAAAGCATCAGCTCAGTGTGGTGTTTGGGCCCAAAATATCACATGACTGACAACAACGGGGGCTCCCAGGTCTGCGGATAAAGGGAGTTTATTGAGGTTTTTGTTGATCTACAGCAGGACCGATTAAGGTTTGAGTCTTTACAGCAGGAACAACGGGCGACTAGACGGGGGGCCGAATGGGGCCGATCTGCCGGCGGGTTCTGTGCTTCTAGCCTTACATTTACATTCGGCGTTCTTTTATGTTCCGCGGGACGTTCGTAAAACATTCATGACGTGATCGCCCCGTCCCCTCGGATGAAATGGAAACCCAAATGGAAACTTTCAGGATTAAACGGCCGAAACCTCTGGGGATTTCAGGATTTTTTGATCTTCTGGGAAGGAGGTCTCTCCTCTGACTCGCTCTTTTCGGACGCGTTCACGTGGGGCCTCTGCGTTTATTTTCTGACGGTAACCACAAAGATATTAAAGTAACCCTTTGGCTGGCAGGCTGCCTCGTTAAATACATCTCATCCCAGGCACAAGGCTCCTATCGCGCACGCCTGCTGATGCGGTCAAAGTGCACATTTTGCTCGTCTCTGAGATAAAAGACGGTTCTGAGAGTGATTTGGAAACAATTATTAAAACCCTGGGGGGAGAAGAGAGAGAGAGGAGGGGGGGGGGGGGGCAGAGAGTGTTGTGGTTGGAGGAATAAGCCAGACGTCTATACCGCCATGTAATATCCAGATTATTACATCTAATGCCCTAAAAATACTGCAAATAATGACTGAAGAGCCTGAGCTTATCCAAACCATACATCTCTAGATTGCCAGCTCACAAGCCAAGCCCTCTTTCCCCAATGTATCGGTTCGTCTTAGTCTGTCAGTTCTAATTTTCTCAGACGCTTTAAAACGTATGGACTGTAAGATGCGCTACAGATATTGTTGGCGCCATATGAATAAAGTAATGATAATAAATGTAAATATCTCTGAATCTCTGCTCTGAGCCTTTTTCCTTTTCTTGTTATTTCTCGTCACCCATTTTTATCCTTTTTTTTTTTTATTTATTTTTTTTTCGGAAAATTAGTAGTTCCCCTTTTTTCACTGAAAATACTTTACCATTCTTCGTCAATATAAGGGTTCCATTAGAAAAAATCCACCCAAGCTCCTCCCAGGCCTATTGATGCCCCACCCTTTTCTTTCAAGGCATTTAATATTCCCACCTATGCCCCACCCACCACTGTCTATGCTCCACCCCCTCCTGACAGTCTAGCAGCGAAAATATTGTGTACATATATATTATTATTATTATTTTACTCTTCGGCAGCATATTATATATAGAATAGAATTTTATATATATTTTTTTATTTTATTTTGGGGGGAAGAGGCAGGAAAAGCAAACCCGTAACATAAACATAGTGCATGCGCGAGTGCGAGAGCGTTTTACGAGCGGCGCATATTCTCGTTATAATGCTGCATAAACACACGGGGGTCAAACGTTTATTCATAGCCACGTAAACATTCGCAGGAAAGGCAAGTTTATGATAAAAGGTTAAACCGAGGGCCGAGGGGAATAAACAAGACTTTTTTTTAAGTGGCTCCGGTTCTTTTAAAAGGACGCTCACCAAAAATACCGAATATCAACTTAAAAAAACAATAGATTCAGAATTCTGACAAGTAAAAGGAAGCTTTAAAAGAAATAGCGTGACGATAAAAAAGATATATATATATATATATATATATATATATATATATATATATATATATATAATACATTACAGATTGCTCTAGATTGTCAGCTCATGAGCCGAGCCCTTTTTACCTAACATTTTTTTCATTATACAGGGGCCGGTCACTGATTTAACTATACATTATACAGGGGGCCGGCTCGCTGATTTAACTATACTGTGAAGAACCATGTCACATTTACGTTATACAGGGGCCGGCTCAGGAGAAGGTCCCCTGGGTCTGCTCTTCATAATGGAGACTTAGGTCATGGAGATGAGACGTTCGAGTCTACAAAACGCCCAGACTAATAAACCACATTGTCGGGAAGAATGACAAAAACAGGAAGCTGTGTTTTTACTAATTTAGCTAATTTACAGCATGAGTAATGGCGCCCCTTCAATTAGCGCTAAGCGCGAGTGGGCGTGGCTTAATGGCCTCTTGATCCATACTTTGTGCCATCTGCCTACATTCCGTCTTAATTAAGGACAATATTATCCACAACGAAATGTAACTGCTGTAAAGAGCAGGAAATGATATTCACAAAAAAATAATATATTACCATTATTATTACCTTTTATTTATATTACACCAGCAATTCCCGCAGCGCTTCTTACAGTCCCTACATTCACGAGGTCTGGCAAAACTAAAACTGACAGACTGAAGAGGTAAAGAGGGCTCGGCTCGTGAGCTTACAATCTAGATCCTTACAGGTGCTCAAACCAAGTAGTATAAAGACATTTATAGTAACAAACAACACAATGAAATGTCTCTATCCGCATAATAAATACACTTACCAGCTCGTAATTGACGCGGGGAGTGCAGGGCGAGACAATCTGTAAAAAAAATAAATTAAAAAAAGCCGATTAATAACGATAATTTATCGAGAGCGTTCGATATTATCAGTAACAATAATAACGGATCAGGATTAAACCACCAAAATAACGAAAATCATGTATTTTATAAAATGTTTAAACCTCCAATTTATCAAAATATGATTTTGCAGTTTTTTGTGACAATTCATGCCACGGATTTGGTCTGAAACACATCTGTTACATGTATGTAAACATGCTATACAGGGAGTTCATTATCATCCGGCCTCTAAACAGTTACAATCAACATTTTTATCCAAATAATATTAAATATTTATCCGGATCTGGGTCCAGCCTCCCCGCCGGATTTATTAAAATCTGATTCACTGCTATAGAAAAGCCTTTGGGGTTATACTATATACATAGTTCCGCTCATATGATGTCATCAAATGTTATCGCTGCTTAGGTCGCAATAGTTATAGATACTTTAGGATAGGACGTTCCTGCCCCAAAGAGCTTACAATTTAACGGTGAGCTGGGAACCAATGTTACGGCCAAAGCTGACTGCATGACTTCATAATAAAAGCAATATAGTAACATCTAATATTATTATTATTTATATAGCGCAATCAAGTTCTGTAGCGCTGTACAATGGGTAGACTGGACATAACAAGTAGTATATAACATAACAATTTGACTTACAGAGACAACAGGTGAGGAGAGGCCGGCTCAAAGGAGCTTACATTCTAGTGATAATACCATCTGCTTTCCACCAGAGGAAGCACACAGTGGTAGATAAGCCCAACAACCTCCCAGCAGAAATGGTAGAGGGTAACACAGTGAGGGGATGTAAACATGCATGGGATAGACGTACGGCTCCTGAATCTAAGACGAGACCAACGACTGATTAAGGTTTGCGTCTTTACAGCAGGAGAAACGGGGGCCGAATGGGGCCGATCTGCCGGCAGAGAGTCTATATAGTATAATGGGTTTAACATGAAAACAGGCCTGCTGTAAACATATGATATAGAATGTTACTAAGTCGCACGTTGTTATTGTTTGCTTGTTTGTTTTGTTTTGGATTCTTTTGTTTGTTTTGTTTGTTTTTATAGCTCGAGTCTGCTCAGTTCTTCATATTTTACCCCAATACGCGATACATAGAGAGAGAAGAGATGTTTACGTATAGAATCAGAAGTCCTTATAAACGCGGAGATGCTCTGCGTTATAACGTCGTGTAGCCAGTTGGGGTCACTGTATTAACAATGCATGGGGAAGGGCTTTCCCCCTTATAATGTATATTTAATGCAGCGGGGCATTCCTCAATGCACCTACAAACAGTTTTAAACAACCTTATGTTTTTATCATGACTTTTCACCCTAATATTATAAAAAAGATATTAAAAATGAAGAAAAAAAAAAAAGGATGCATTGCGTGAAATCTGAAAAATGTATAAAATTAAAGCCAGACTATAAATTCTAATTTCTGCGCAGCCTCCCAGACTTAGAGCTTCTCTGCTAAAATAATGGAAATGTTTCAGCTTTCAAGCTTTAAACACTCGGTGGTCTTCAGGTCATTATTCCACGCAACGGAAATGAGGAGGTAAAAAAAATAAAAATGAATTTATTCATTAAAAAGATGAATCTTCATAATTCGGGAAATATTTGGCAATAAGAGACGTTGTCTGTAAATTGATCCGAGTAACGAGATTAAGAAGCAGCATTGCATGTCCTCTCGGGTCTGCCGCAGACACAGTTCTATTCTCTGGGGTCTAGCAGAGCATCGACGGTAATATGGAAACACAGTAATTTAATTCGGGGTCCGGCTCTTGAGCTGGCGCAGGCACATAGGGCGGCCTTTTATGTCAGCAATCTAGCAAAAGGCAGCAATGTCACGCTGACTGATCAACCAGCTTCCTGCTGCTACACAATTATCCTAAAAATAGTAGTTTTAGAAGAAAAAAAAAAATAATAATTATATATATATATATATATATATATATTCTGGATTTTTTCATGGGAATATATTTAATATTCTAGAGATTATTCCTTAGATTTAGATTCATATCCTCTCTTATATAAGAAGGTTTACACGTTGTGATCAAAAATATTAAAGTTTCATTTATTTGTAATAATGCTTTTCAACCTGAGATTAAGGGAACTCGTTTAATTAACTCTTCATGAAGTTCAAAAGATTGATACGTAATGAATAAAAATATAAGTTCTGCCTAAATTGTTGGTACTATATATAAATAAAAAAAATGTAAATAATTATAATAATAATAAAAAATGTATAAAATTAGCAACCAATCAAGATGGAAATATTATGATTCTTTAGGTTCTTTATCTTGGCAAATAGACTGGAACTTATATATAGATAAAAAAAAATATATATATTTTTTTT
The DNA here is from genome assembly GCA_023333645.1 of Sceloporus occidentalis. Taxonomy (NCBI): domain Eukaryota; kingdom Metazoa; phylum Chordata; class Lepidosauria; order Squamata; family Phrynosomatidae; genus Sceloporus; species Sceloporus occidentalis. The sequence continues at coordinate 1,061,215 of JALMGF010000136.1, read as the reverse complement.
ATGTAACTTCATAATCACCAAACTCACAATATTTGAAGATGGTTTGTAGAACACTTAAAAACACCAACACAGAACCTAATTGGTTGATGAGATGAAACGTGTTCAACCAATCAGCAAACATCAGCACATGATGGAGGTGGTGAGGACCTTGGCCAATTACCTGCTGATCTTTTAGCTTCTTTGCCTCTTTCAGGGATCATAGAACAAATCTCCCTCGGTTATACCATGGAGAAGACCCGCCACGGGTAAAAAAGGCCGTTATATTAAGTAGACGTTTGGGATTCTTCGAAGGAATGTATCAAATATGTAGCAGCTTGAAACTAAAATGTAACAAACGTTTCCGCTTTTTAATCACATCCTAAAGGGTGACCTCTGTCAGAATCCTTCTATTTCTGGGGAGAACATCGAGGTTAAGTTCACTGGAACTTGGCAGAAGTTTTGGTGGGAAGAAGGACTTCATGTGCATGGTCTACAAGGACATTTTTTGGTTACATAAAAGCAAATGCACATAAACAGTGTTTTCATCACCTATTATCTCCCAGGACCTTCCAGAAGGATCGGGCCAAGCTTTGGAGGATCCTGGGATCGTGTCCCTCAGCGGGGCTATGAATTATTCCCAAGATAATGTCAAAATATAAACTTTCATGGAATTTTCCATTTTATATTAAAACATTTTTTTATTTTTTTTTTAACCCTAATACGCAGTTATCCAAGATTACGAGTAAACGCAGGCGAAATGTGAAAACTATTTCAAGACTCATCAGAATGTTTCCTGTTTTGTGTCTCGCTGGAAACATAAGACAATTAATCATCTGGTTTTCTTAAACTCAGCAGATCATCGGTTTCGTTTGGTATAAATGATTATTTCTGGATCTCTAGAATCACGCTTCCTCAAACAAAACACTGTAAAGAGAACTTGCATTTCTTAATGCTTTATCACAGATAAAATCCCTGCTTGAATACAGGTGACCTAGCAATTCGGCTGCCGCCTTTGGCCAGTCGCTGCCATGGGATCTTTCTGATGGGTTATGTTTGTTACACGTGAGGTCCATATTCCTACAGCTTAATGGATGTGGTGGGCCGTCACCGACAGCTGAACGTTCCTTGAAACGCCTCGTCGAGCTCAAACCACCGCACAGGACTGTACTTGTCCTCTTGAAAATAGAAACCATTGACGTGATCAGGTTTTATTAATGGGCGACCTCTGTCCTCTTCATATTCCAAACCCAAAACTTTGCAGATGAGAAACTCAACCTCAACTCAACAGAGGTTATGGTTAAATCCCATCATGGGGTCTTCAGGACACGTTGAGTTCGACCTCATAAGGACCAGAAAATGACATCTCCACATCCAGTGATTAGGTGTAGAGTAAAGTATCAAGCAGAAGGTAAACTGTATCCACCCAACACGGAAACATCGTATCAAGAGCAGAGCGTCACCAGAGGATGTATCGCGTAGGGATGCGGAAACACAATGTCCATGGAGGACTTTACATGAAATATCAGCATTTGTCAGCCATGCCAGATGAGTAAGGAAGCGGATCTTGTGGGTTCTTCAGGGCTGGCACCGAGAGGCTCTGTCTAATACTATTGATGGCGATGGCGTTGTGTATGGGGGGGGTACTGAAGGTTTGAGTACCATATTTCTTCAGATTTAATGAATCTTATGTGGTTAGGTGACCCTCTGGCTTACACTGTCCATCCCCAGTTAACCAGCCCAGCATCTGCCTCTGTCTCCTTCCCCACTTTCATCCAACGTCTCCTCCTTAAGGTATAGATCTTGGTAATCTCTGGGCGCTCTTTCTCACCATTTTCCTCTTCTATAGGAAGCCGACTGTCGCGATATACAAATCACCTCCCTGCCGCGGAACTACATCAAGCAATGTGAATAGAGAGCAGTTTGTTTCATCCTCGATACAGGGCTGGGGTGCATGCAATGCTTCTCATCCAGCATTTCTTTATCTATAGAGAGCTGAGGGCTCTGCATGCTGTCATACTCCCCATACAGAACCAACGCCATCTACTGCAGATACAGGTTTCAGAGCCAACTTCTTCATTATGGTTATGGCAAAACGCCATAAGCTAAATATATGGAGTCAGAGGCTTAGATGGAATGTAAGGGAGTTTTACTTTACTGAGAGTATGGTAGATAAGTGGAACAGCCTCCCAGCAGAAGTGGTAGAGGGTAATACAGTGAGGGTATTAAACATGCATGGGATAGGCATACGGCTCCTGAATCTAAGACGAGACCAACGACTGATTAAGGTTTGACAGCAGGAGAAACGGGAGACTAGAAGGGCCGACGCGTTTGGCTAAATTGCAATATTTGATTGGAGCAAAATTAGAACACGCCACATGATCATGCAGGTCGCAACACGCACACACACACGCTAAGGAAACGAGTTGATCAGCCATGGCAAAAACACCAGAGTTATTTGAGAAATTAAAAGCGAGGAGGTGGTCAGGCTCCATTAAACAACATTGATGTTACAGTCCAAGAATGAAAAGGTCTGGCCCCCAATCACTAAATAACAGCCACACTTCTCGGAATGCAGTTATATGGCAACAACCAACAAAAAAAATAAGGCGTAAACGGATTGGAGGATAACAGTGCGCTGGCCTTTTTTTTTTTTGCATTTTTTTTTCCCCATAATGGAATTTTTTTATAGAAACTTTATGTGGTTATTCAAGTGCTTATTTATATTATATATATATATATATATTTTTTATTATTATTATTTATTATTTTTTAAAATATATATATATATATATATATATATATTATTTATTTATAGATTTTTCAGGTGCAATATTTAGAAAGTGCTCTTATCACCATGACAACCAACAGAACATTCTGATCTGACAGAATCGTTCCTCTCGTTGCTATAGCAATAAGACCACATTCTAAACGTTTTATTTTCGTTGCCTGTGGGTGGTCATCTAAATCTCTGTCACCCAGAACATGCATAAACCTGCGGCACCAGTCGTCGCATCCCAAACACAACGTAAAAGAGTAACAACAAAAAAAAAGGTGTTAAATTAGTTGGCGTAGGACGCAAAACGCTGAATAAATACCACAAAATCTTTCTGTTCTTTTTTTCTGATGCCAAAACAATTCTTGGTATTAGAAAAATGCGAGAACACGGGAGATATATCTTATCTTCGCGTGTTTTGATATCCGTGTAATCATTATAACAAGGTCTTTACCGAAATCATGATGTCACGTAAATGGTTCAGGATTTCCACAAGTGGCCCTAACGTGGGCCCCAAAAGGAGCGACTCGGGGAGCTCTCCAAAGATGGTTGACTTCAGATGATAGGAGCGGTGGCACGGCGGGCTGACCTCTTGAAGGGTCTGAGCTCTAAACGCAGCGCCCTTAGGGCGCAATGCATAGCGCGTCTCTAACTTTTTAAGGCCGCAAAAGGGGTTAACCTGTTGTTGCGTGTTCTGTACATTCCCGAAGGCTGACATTTCTCCGAGCGTTGCTCACGATGGTAGAACGCTACCATTTAAGGTCTCCCGTCGTGAAGGAATAGCCGGGCTGTGCTGGCTCTCGGCCACGGACTCCGGGGGCCTGGAATGCGTTCTCGGGAACCTGCGAGCAGCCTTTACAAAGACGCAGATATTGGCCGAGCTGCGTGTTTGGACGGCGTCTCCGGGCGCTCGATCGAGGGGGGAACATAAAGCACTTCCAAAGCTTCTGGATGTGGACTTTGTATAAACAGATCGGCTCCAACAAAGACATTTACAAGCCGCTCAGACATTACCGGCACTTTCCTCTGGACCGTATTTCCCAAAATTAGGAACATTTTTATTGATATTATCTTTTATTGATATTTATAATGATATGATTATTATTTTATTATTATCATCCTCTTATTTATATCATCATCATCACCATCACCTTTTGTTATTATTTTATTTTATTTTTACGGCAACAATGATTCCCGCAGCGCTTCTTACAGTCCCTACATCCAAAGGGTTTCACAAAACCAGAACCAACAGACTGGATTTAAATAGATTGATTGATCGATAGACATTACAGATCAATAGATAATAGATATTGCTTCATTTCCGAGACGATAAACGCAGCCAATCGCCCCTCCAACAGACTGATCAGCATCATTTTTCTTCTTTCATTTCTTTAACCCCTTCATGACAATAATGCATTGTTTTTAATGGGTGTAAGGACAACCCGTTGTCCTTAAGGGGTTAAAACCCACTCTGGACCCCCCATTTTCTACCTTCCCACAAAGGCTGACCATCATATCCATTTGCTCCAGGTCTCAGGTCAACGACGGAGCGCATGTGTAGAAGTCTTTGCCTATTTTGGAGCAAATTTCTCCCAACGTCATAGGACAGATAACCTGATGGGAAGTCCTCTGACGTCCCCAAAGGGCATCTTTCTGCAGCGGCCCATCGGTGGGGCACCTGAAAGGACTATATGCCCCTGGCATGGGACCAGGTGCAATGCAACCCTATTTCCACACCACAAATAACCAGAGAACAAGCACAAAGTGAAAGGATCTACCCCTTCTCCATCCTGGAACCCGAGGGTCCCATTACAAAATCTCTTTTCAGATGTTTTAGTCCCGTGTAACGTTCCCTTTCCATGATTTATTTGGGTTTTGTTAATATTCCAGCCTCCCTGGCACAGAAATAAAACAGTCTTATATTCCTAGATCGGGGCTTCGAGACATAATGTACCCCTCGGCGGCTCAACGTGTGGCCTGAAAAAGCGAGTGAAAATAAATATACCGCCTGGCAGACGCAGACGGAATATATTCTTCTAATGCGGATTTCAAACCGCTGGAGATTAATTAGATTAAAGAATTAGGAGCTGGAGCTGCAATGTTTATCAGTTTGTTCCATTCTGTTGGCTGTTCGCTAATAACCAAAAATATAAAAAAAGAAACAAGATCAAAAGTAACGTTCTGATGCCGGAGAGAAGCAGGTTGGCCATTCTTGATCTAGATACATGGACAGGTGGATGTAGACAATATACTTGCCCTAAGATAATAACCCCAAATCCTGCACTGTATCACCAAGAAGTTTATATTTTATATTGTTAGTTACCCCACAAATATAACGTCAGGGTGTCACCAGCCCATCAGGCAATCTTTGGAACTGGAGTGAAGAGCATCTCCCTTGGTGGCCAACCATTCCCACCATCCGATGAACTTTGGTCATTGTCCTACTATTGTGGCCAGCGTGGATGGTGGGCTAGCTGGGGGGGGCAGGATATGTTCCCCTTACCAGCCCACCATGCTGTGAAATTCTCGTTGAGGTTACAGCATCAGCCTCTGTAAAAGGTAAGCAGGTGGTCCCGTCCTCATCTTGCCTATTTGGACAACTGAAATGTTGGGGGTTTACACACAGTGTCTGAAGACCACCCTTTACACTTTCAACAAGCATACTGACGGTCCATTGGCACCATGAAAGGATGGGAAACATAACACATTGTCCATTAATTGACTTTTACATTAAGAAAAGCCAAATTCCAAGAGAAAAATGGTTAAAAATGTATCATTCTGGGCTCTATTCACTAAGTAATGTGTAAATCTGATAAAATGAGAAAATGTTTCCAAAACTTAAAATTCCTGCTCTTACATGAGATCTGAAAGGGAAGCAGGTACTTTAAACACGTTTAAACCCCCTAAAACCCCCCAAATCCAAGCGGAGTTGATATTTCCGGGACACCTGCTCTCCTGGGTACTGAAACCCGTCCCGAAAGCATCTTTTCGAAAAATATTTCTATATAAGGGCAAAGAAGCAGAACATTTAAATTATCAAATATCACCCCCCCCCCCAACCTCTGTCTTTGGCCTTGAAGAAAAGGCTGACTTATTCAGAGGTACGGCACGCGCCTGATGGGGCAGGAATGTGCTGGCTGCCCGAGCCAAGGAATTAACCCTGCGAATGCCACAGAACGAGCGTGTGTGTGTGTGTGGGGGGGCATTGCGTGATTTCCACCCTCACCCACAATGCGTGACACATCTGTCATCATCGGACTTGGTGAATTAAAGGATCGAAGCGGTGACATTGGAAGTGCCTTATCATTAACCCCTTCCTTGCCAGGACCGTCTTTAAATAATTAGGATTAGCCAGTCTTTAATTTCTAAATTTAAGCAAAAACTAGAGCTCGTAATAGCAGAATTATAAGAAAAAGTAGAAGATAATGTTCTTTAACACATTACATACCAGAGCAGTAAACAGTCCCCAAAGTTAAAGGGTTTAAGGCAGACGGCAGTAGAGATGATATATATATATATGTGTTTTATTATTTTATTTTAATATTTTTAAAGAAACAGTCATTATTTCTACTTCGACATTTAAAGGTAATCATTGGCAGCAGCCTCTCGATGGTTCCCGCGAGTTCCTCTCCGATTCTCATATCTCTGTGTAAAAAAAAACTCATCAGTAGCTACGCCATGAGCTACATAAAGCAATTTTTCAACAAAACACTCACATTTTTTCCCCTAATTTGTACTATTCTGGAGATTCATCCTCTGGTAACCTGTCTTTGCTCAGCTAACGTCTGTCTCCACATTCTAGCCCCATTCCGAACATCTGCTGGGTCGCAGTATCAGAGTTCCAGAGGTCTGTCATTATTCGGAATGTTTGAGGTTAATCTGCGGTGTGAACAGACACGGCCTTTACAACTAATGAGCAATGTCTGTCAATCGCAGTAATAATATAGCAGCATTATTTAAAACATCATTTAGCACCAAAAAGTATCGGCAGAGTAACGGAAACGTAATTTCCCAGAAATGATGAAATGTGACGACGTTTTGGTAATTTGTTCACTTTTATCATCGAGTGACAAGTGATTAAATGTTACATTATCTAGATTATTTACAAAAAAAAAAAAAAAAAGATCTTCAGAAATCTCTCAGTGAATGAAAAAAAGAGATTTCAATTAAAATTAAGTCAAATCGCCTATTAATCGTAATGGTAGATAAAGCACACCGGTGTTTAACTTTGAGAATGAAATAGAAATTTGAAGAGAGACAATTTGATGTCTATCGCATCAAATTCACTCCTATCGAGAAATTCTGATGTAAAATTCCTTTTTTTCTGCCTTAAGATGGCAGCAAAGCTAATAAACATTAAATGGAGGGAAAAAAAACTAATTCTGCTTTACATAATAACCCAAAACTCACTCTAACCACAAAAAAAATTTAATTTCAATCAATGTTTGTAACCATGAAGCCAGATAAACAAAATGTCTTAGAATACTTTCATACGACATCAAAAAAGTTGGTATATCCAGAAAACATTATTAAGCAATTTTTGGTTCTAGACGAGATTGTCCCTTTAAGAATCCCAGACGTAAGTGTTCCTTATGTGCATCCCCCCCCCCCAGTATCTCCTCCTTTCTTTCAGCCGCCCTCCCTTCCAGCAGGGCCCACTCTACCCAAACCTCTCCTCCTCCCCACCCTGCCCTGTTCTGTTTACATTCCACTAAATCCACTTTAAATACCAACCGTCTAATGTTGTAAAGCTGCACTGGAATGCGATAGGAGGGCCGGGGTGGGGGGTGAATTTAAACAGGCAGAAGACAGCGAGGAGAACTTTGGAACTTTCGGAGATTGACAGGAAGCCTGGAGACCATGATAGACTGATGGGACAAGGACCAGAATGAAGACCGAACATTAAGGACCTCGTCGTTTCCAAGACCCAACAAGATTTTGACATAGAGATACTTAAACTTATGATAAAGCTTTCCAGTGTAGGCTTTCTGAGCAGAAATAGAAATATTTACCAAGATTATAAATGGAATTGCTAGTAAATTCTTGCCCAGATCTTTAAAGGACATTGATACTAAACTACGTCTTCCAAAGATATTCAAATTCATTTGACTTTGGATCCTGCCAAACACAGCTCCTTCTTTGGAATTCTTTGCCCGCAACCGATTGATATTCAAGACATATTCTTCTGTAATAGGTTCCCTTTGTTGCCAATAGCTCAAATCAATGGACCTTTTCCCACCAGCTTCACTCTACTTTGGTCGCATCACGAACCAAAAAGTTGTGGTCACTCTTCTTGGGTAATATTAATTTTACTCACAAGAGCTCATACACGGTTTTCGAAGTTTAAGGACGTGATGGATGACTCACGCTGCAAATTATATGTTACGTATCCATCAAAGGGCTTGGAAGCCATTGAATCCCTATGTCCAAAAATGCGAGATGTAGCTGGCTTCCTTCGCAAAACCCAACAATTCTCGACCGCAATTACCGAGCCGAGGGTTGTCCTCCTCTCTAATGTCCTCCTTTAAACCAGTTACTTGTTAAGATACAGTGTGTTTTCTGGACTGTTAGAACTTTACTTTTTATCAAAGTTCTAAGTTAAAAAAAAAAACAAAAAAACAATGTTAGATATTCGACAATCTGTCGCGTTCTGTGCCATTGGTGCATCTTCCATACTCCTGCATGAACCTCTCGGTTAACCTGATAAATTTAACCGAATTGTTTCGATTTCAAGAAAAATCTGTTTCCAAATAGTTCTCAGCTCAGACGCTATGACTGCCAGCTATGCTGGTGTTCCTGCTCGAGGAAAGCTTGACACATCTTACCCCGATAACGCTCTACTTGACCTTTAGCTGCCTGTATTCCACCCTCCAGTGAGGCAACACCAGTTCTTACGACCTATCAAAGGGAGCTACTTAATTGTACTTGACCTTTCTGCTGTTTTGGGCAGGGACCTATTTCACTTTGGCAATTTCTTCTCAATCACCAAACAAGCGATTGCTTTCTCCTGGTTCACATTACGGCCAGAGGCTTGGAGGGGGCTGTCCACCAGATCAGGAGCATATATCATGTCAGTGGCCACACACGCTTTTTATAGGAGATGGGAGAGGAAATGGTGACCTGGTAACATTTTCTCTCCTAGCTTCAGTTGCGCTTCAGCAGACCTGCTGCCTCTTCAAAATGCCTCTCATTAATCTGACTTGGTAAATACGGCCCACCTGGCACCAGAGATTCTTTACTCGGAGAGCATTATAATTCAGCTAAGACTCCGCCAGGAAAATTCACAACATAAAGACATTGGCCCTATGACTTGGGGTTTATGGGTAGGTTTTAAAAAGTAGGGGCAGTTAAACTGAAGCATGACAAGGCCTCAGAGGGATCTAAACTGAACCCACGAGTTCCTACCAAACCCTTTCTAGTCTCCTCAGACCTCTCGACTGGACTCTGCAGGGTCTAGAATGCCAAGTGATGCTATAGAACCCAACTGCAAAGACCAGGACAGCTGCTCACTGATTATTGTGAAATGGCCAAAATTCTACCTTAACGTTTGGTGGACAGATTCTTATCCATCAAAAATGGAGATCTTCCGAACCTTCTGAAATCGGAAAAAAGTTGTTTTTTAATGCAAATATAAGATGTTAGGGTATTGTGGGTCTTTGTTTTTGTTTTGTTGTGCATTTTTAAGCTGGAAGAATTTGCTACACACCCCTGATATCCTCTCGTCCCGCGTCTGTCCGCGCTCCCGGAGTCCATTAGTCAGATGCTGGCACTAACACGCTGTTTTTGATTCTCATGCTTTTGTTGTTTTGGAGGACGCCCTGTCTTTTCTCCCTCAAACATCTCCCTGTTACACAGGAACGTCACGGCATTGTGCTTTATGTCTCGTTGATTGATCCAAGGAAGGAAGGGGAGGAGAGGAACATCAGCTGTGTGCTCTGTTTACAAGCTGAAGTCGCCCTCCATGATCCTAATGTAAGGGAGCGGACACGGGGAAAGGGGAGCCCAGGGGGAGGGCGTGGGGGGGGCACAGAAATGTCATTCTGTTCCAGACAAAACAGAGAAATATAAGACATCTAAAAGACTTATTGTATTTATAACGAGTGGCAAAAGTGATTTAAATGATTATTTTTGGGGAATAACTAACAAATAAAACTTTTTAAGAACTTTACTTCCAGGGACTTACGTACCATTCTACGAGAAATAAATTATTATTTGTTGTTTTATATAGCGCCGTCATATTCCGTAGCGCTGTACAAAGCAGGACATAAAAAGTTGTAAATAGCATAACGACTTACAGAAACTGTAATCAATGATATCTGTCCTCAAAAAGCCATCGTAATGAGACCGGACCATAAGGGTACGAGGAGTTTCAAAAAGTTTTGTTTATGTTACCCGTTGTACAGCGCTACGGAATATGACGGCGCTATATAAAAGAAAAATAATAATAATAATCCAGAAAGGATGAAGTAGGGGGTGTTGGTTTTGACTCAGCGAGCAGTCACAGTAACTTCACACACGGTTAATTGACTATACACTCTGCGCATCTAGCTAATTAACCCAGCGGGGAGTCCCAGGACACATGCGCATATTCGTACTCCTGAACACACACACGTTCCTTATCAGCGCAATATAACAGAAAACCCCCGCCAGCGTTCGCGTGTATTTGGGGGGGGAAACGAGGACCCCGATACTATCGGACCATCTAGTCTGCCCATTTTCCCTGCTGTGACGACTCAAACATTACTTAGTCCTTGGCTTTGAATTATTTTTACGATAAAAAATCCCATGCATGTTTAAAACTATCTCCCTATATTAACCTTTACCATCTCCGTTGGAAGGCTGTTCCAATAATCCACTAACGCTTTAGATCTCTTGAAAAGAACCATTGAAACTGAAACAATGTTTCTGTTGTGGACGGCATAATTGAAGACGTTTTGGAACAACGTTTGGCATTTATGGCAGAGGGACTGTCGCTTTCTTAGAGTTACCCAGCACTGGGTTTTAATGGGGTAGTTTAGACAAATGCCTGGGGCTACCAGCAGCCACATCACAAAGTTTACATTTGAACAGTGGTTTTTTATTATTTTTATGGAATTTGCTCTATTCTGTCACAGTAACCACAAAATTACACCAGTCTCAGACTCCACTCCAGGGGGCGCTAGGGATGGGGTTAAATCTGGGGGAGACGAAGGGAGTCAAACATCGGGGCGCTCCCAATGTAACCAGAACTGCCAATATTTTAAATGGCCAAAGAAAAAGAAAATGAGTTACTTTTAGGGCTGTAGAACCCTGCGATCCCCTCATACCCAGCAAACATTCTGACCTCCTAGAAAAGAGGGGGCATCAGGGGAGGGGGGGGCAGATGGTTCCAAAAAGGGACTGACCCTCCTGAATAGAGATACTTGGGAGGTATGTATTGATGATTCCAGATGGCTCAGTCCATTCTAGGGTAAAAGTGATCAGAAAGAGCAGGTAACGGTTTAAACACCCAGAACAAACACTGAAACACTATATCGAAGGAGGCCAAACCCCGTGCAGCTTGGCTGAAGGTCTGCATTAGATCCCGAGAACACGTTCATGATTTATCGTCCCTGGATAACGCCATATGCCAAACGTGATAAATCAGAAGCTACCCCTCGCCCAACGAGATCCCGCATTACATTCCGAATCCCAGCCCTCCTTATCCAGAACGGGATCTCGTCTGGGCTCTGGAATGCAAAGTTTACATTCTAGACATCAAATGCTCCATTTACTGCCGGAGGGGCTAGAAGCATCCAGAAACGCTAATGACAAGAGCCCGCCAGGGGCAAGGAATAACATGTTCATGCATATCACATACACACACACGCTCGCGTCTGATGTTTCCACGATCCGTGGTCACATTTCTGAATCTTAATACACGTGTGATGTCATATCCCGCTACAAAATAAACCTAAGATATGAAAAGGCAGATTACTTTTGTGTTCTTCCAGCTCGGTTCAGAAGGGGTGACCAGAGGTAACAAGAAGCAATTCAAACTAAAGGAGACAAAAATACTTTTTTTTTTTTTTAACATTTTTTGAGGAGCTTTAACACTGTTTTAGGGGAAAAACAAATAAGATGCGATATCACGAAGAACGGGTTAACGTCCCGAACCAGGACCGTTACACGGTAACAATATACCGGATAGATGATTGGTGGCTGAAATCTGCACCAAAGACCAAGACCTGACACCCAACGCAAAGCCAGTTTTCGGCGCGATCCCGAAGTAACGAGGCCAGACGCTCCGATACGGATTTGTCAGAACGGTTTGTCCCGCTTCTCGGATCAAAGTGAAGCGAGATGCCCTCTGCTTTGGTTCTCCTAATTGTTAAGCCACCTTTTCAGCGATTTAGTGGCAGTCCAATGATTACCAAAAGTATCTCCAAGATCTTTCTATTCTATGGATGTAAAAAGCATAAGGGGGATAAAAGGGTTTCTATTTGGGATTAAATACTAACCCATGTAGGATACGAACGCTTGTGTTTTGGTCCTTATCCGATGGATCCACGTTCAGAAACGTGGGTTATAAAATCACTTTTCTGTTCCACTCAAAAATCCTGAATTATTTTACGGGGACCTTCTTAGTCACGTTCCCTGACGTTCCAGTGTGGGATTAAGACCCAGGAACTCTGTTATTTTCAAGGCATGGCTACCAAGGTTTAAACTCTCCTCTGAAAAGCTATTTCCGTCGACGGGTTAAAACCTTTGCCCCGGGAAACTTCCAGATTATATTCGCATATGTCAGACACAGCTCGATTAAGCGGCTCCCCAAATGGGCAATCTTAGAAAAACATAAATGTCCTAAAATAAGTATATGTTTCCCCTTTGGCTCCTTTCTTGGCCGGCTATTGGTACAGACATAAGATAAGGTAAAATGTTTTGTTGGAAAATATCCACCGATTCCCCCCCCCACCAATAAATGTCTATTTTTACGCATCTGGAGATGATCCAGCGTCAGGCGATCCCAGGCACTCCATCTCCCCGTGGACCCGTAAGGGTTCTGCTGGGCCTGTTTTTGAAGAAGTAAATTAATTTCTCGCGGGTTCTCACATTCTTCGACCTTTTCGCTGCTGGTTGGGACCCAGCGCAATGCAACACAGATGCTCCTCTGGGCAAACAAAATGGAGTGAGCACGTACTTTGGGAAGGATAAAGTTAAAGAATTGGTTTTGGTTGTGAGTTGGGTTAGAAGAACATGTGGTTGATACAAAATAACAATTGTCTTCAATAATACCTTTACAAGGTCTCTTTTGACCATTATTGTATCTTCACTCTTAAAGACACCCATGGGTGATCCAGGTCTCCCCCAGGGGCTCAACAAACCCCTGGCATCATGTCTCCTGCTTCCTGATGCCTAGGGTTTTTCCTCCTGGATACTAACTTGATCTATACAGATCTGTTTTATTCCTATTTATGCCCTGCCGGGAAGCAGCACTTAATGGGCTCTCCGGCATTTAGTGACCGGCTCCTACATCCCTGGTTCACCCTTCTAAACTATAGAAGGCTCCTTCTTGTATGAGAAGTTCACCTAGGTCCTTCATAATACAAAGTAGAATTTAGGAAGCTGAAATATTGGAGTGTAATAAGACCCCATCACTTACATACAAGTGGTTTCTAGGACATCAACGCCTTTTATATTCATAGAACCCTACATTGTAACTATGTATCCACAATCCCCAGAATTCTATATGGTCGCAGAACCGGGTGGGAGTCACTTGAAGATTTGTTTGAAACAAAACATTGGTAACATACAGTAACTTTGAAACGAAACACCATTTTGCCTTAATACGTTCCATTCCAACCTCCGGGAAAGGTCAACTCATTCTCAAAGTTCCCAACGATGGCTTTAGACGGTTATCAGCCAACAGTGATTTCATTTATTACAATCTAAAGCACATGGTGACATGTTGTGTATCAGACGTTAATCCGTACCACGGACCAGACAGAATGTAAACATTTGTGTTATGTCACAGTGACGACAAGGTGAAGATAGACTGTATCCCTCTGCGGATTCCTCGAGAGGCCCAAGGCTCCCAGAGTCCTTCTCCACCAACGTCTCCATATATCAGGGGAATAGGGAGACAGACTCGGATAACAAGTAAAGGCCCTACACGCATCCCATTTATGTTGACATCATAAATAAGAAAATCACATACTCTGTGCAACAAAGTAACAAGAACAAAACACAAGGCATAGTAGTTAGTGGAATGGAATATTTGAGTTCTTTTTTCTTTCGTTCATTGTGATACATAATGTTCCCACTAGCAAATTATGTTAACTATCCCCAGATGTTACACAAGACAACCCCCCCCTCCCTACATTCCCATCCCCTCCAAAATTTCAGAGGAATGGTTAATGGAGAATACATAGACAGCCAAAACTACTCTTTTAAACAAAACCACATCGTACCCCCTCTCTCCCTCACCCCCAATTTACTTTCTATGGAAACAAAATTCATCAGGGGCTTCGCTCTGAATGGCCGGGACTGAACTTTTCATTGAGTAAAGAATTTGACCCAGAAGTCAGGTATGAAGAAGAAACTCAACTTATTGAACAGGAAAGAATGTTGAGCTTTAAAATTCCCAGACCCAAAAGGTTAACTAACGATGTAACAATATCTGGATAATTCAGATTTTTCACTCTTTTTTTTTTTTAGCATGTTAACCGACATCGCAGAGCGTTGTACAGACATCAAAAAACATAATGATTATTACAGAAAAAGGCAAGCAGAAGACCAGACTCAAACACGTGCAGGTTAGAAACGCTAATCCCAGGATTCCCAAGAATTTCCTTTTTTGTTACTATATTCATTCAAGCAACTCCGATCGTCAAAGGGCTACCTAATGGCTATAAAAAAAAAAAATATATATATATATACACACACACACTGGCTAATCGGACACTTTAAACACAAAATAAAAAAAAAATGGCTTAACAGGGACCGCCAAATATACCATTTTTTTCCCGATAAAGAAAGAGGGGCAGCTTCGTACAGTAACATAACCAATCTGAAAAACATTTCACACAAATAGGCAAGTCTGCCTTTGTTTACAAAGATGAAGACGTGAAGACACGTGAGCACAGGGGATTGCGCAAGTCCTTGGCAAAAGAAAAGCTTAACTTCCATCAACAGCGTTCCTTCTAGAAATTATACGCATAAAAGACACGTCGAAAAATTCCGCTTTCACTAAAAACATTCTGTTTTTTTGCAAACCGACGGGTCTTTCATCCCAAACCTCCAAAAGGTGCGGCGTGTAGTAGCAGAAACATGCTGTGTAGATAACGTACAAAGAGCTCCCCTGATACCCTAGAGAGATCCCTATAGAGTTCCCTCTTAAAAGGGGGTCACCAAGTTGCTGCTCATGAAGGGCCGATGGATCCTAAAGTTTTTTCATATTGGTTTCTTAGCCCAAAATGTTCTTCCAAAGACAACTGTTATTGATGACCGTCCTTCATGGCCAAGTTTGTTTCTCCTACGCCTACCACAGACTCTTCGCTGGTTGCCGGACGGGTTCATCTGTCCTCACTTGAGTGGCTTCTAAATTTATACAGATTTCAGCCTCTTTACAAAGCACTCTACGCTTCTAAATCCAGAACATTCCCCATTGAGCTAAATTCACCAAGCTAATCTCTTGTATCAAATGTTACCAATTTATAGGACTTTCTATGACCCCATCCTTAAAGCATCAGGGATTCCAGGAATTGTTGTCCATTACAGCTAGCGAGGTCATCAGACACTTCCAGTGTCCATTAATGGAATAATGGAATATTTTGTGTTTATCACAGAAATCACCTTACAGTAAATTAAATGTCTCGTTCTCCACCAGAAAGGAGGACGAGTTTGGATTTAATATAAAAAAACGTTTTATCTGCGATTATCTAGAGCCGATCGGACCGCGATTGTTTCGCGTTCCAAATCTTGGGAGTCGACCGCAGTTACTTTGTGTTTAAAATTTGTTTAAAGCTGTTTTCTGTGGCAACTGGTGAACTAACAGAGAACGGGATGTGAAAAAAAAAGGAAGGATAAAACCCAAGAATCAATCTTCTTACAACCAGCGGCTGTGGCGACCGACGCAAACAAAAGAATTCGATCGGTCAGAGAGTCTCTCGGTCTTCGGAATCCCAAATAAGTCTAGAAACAGATCCATCTAAACAGCATTCGTCTATTAAGCCATTAACTACTAAATTGCATTGATTTCTGATATTATCTAGGTTTGTAAGAAGTATCTTTTGGGTGCAGATGGGAGCACAAGCTGAGAAACTTATACCAGTACATACCATTAATGTGTTCCCGCAGTAAACTCTATCGGGTGCTTCATAACTCATTGGGTTACCATTGGGAGACCATAAAGATTACTTTTTTTTTTTTAAAAAACAAACAATCTCCTTCTAGACAAGTGGCATCAGACACATCTGATTAATAAAAGATATATATAATATTTTGATTTTATCTTTTTTATATGGATATTTTTTATTTATTTATTTATTTTACCATATATGGATATATATATTTTTTTTTATTTTATTTTTTTTGTAGACCATAAGTAACATGCGGCACATTACTTTCCGATAAAAATTATACACAAAGCAGAAGCTTCTTGCTGGATAAAGATGGATTTCATCATGGATATCATCTGGAGGAATGCAGAAAACCTTAACCGGCTGACGATAAAGCGGGTGGGTTGGCGGGTGGGTTGGCGGGTGGGTTGGCGGATGGGAAGATGACTCCGGCCTCTCCAGACACCTCCGCCGAATGCCGGAAGAGTTATGGCTTCACAGAGCTCCACATCTGTCTGTTATCAATAACCAAGAGTCATGAAAAGGATGGAATGGGATTTACCATTAGCAGATGTGCACCATGTATGCAGAGCGCGTTATTTCCCTCTGCACGGGAGTCTCCCACTCAAACGGAAGAAAAGAGCTGGCTGGGTCAACCCTACCAGGGTCGGAAAATTAGAAGTATGCGTCTGTATAGTCTTCTGTGACTCAACTTTCCCACAGAAACGCAGAAGGACCCATTACGACTTAAATAGTGTTAAAAAAAAGAATATCCCAAAGCTTTATTTTTATTTAATCCTCCCTTACTGCTGAATGACTAAACTTGGCAAAAATTTGTAAGTCCACCCCATGACGGCTGCGACAAGTTTGGTGAACTTGATTAGTAAATCTTTGTCCGTCGGGATTATCGGCACCCAATAGAAATTCCACGGAAATAAATTAAATACCAACATTCCAAAATAGAAACTAAATAAATGGAGATAAATTATTATTTTTTTTGGGGGGGGGGCAGGGAAGATTAATTTATTATTATCATTTTCGGGGGGATAGGGTACTCAAAATCCTACAAGAGGTGTTTTTTATTAAGTCATTATATGTTTATAGTTTGATCTATAAAAATTTTAATAGTAAGCGACCGCACAAAAGAATTTCATGAATACCTGCAAATTTCAATCTATTATAGTGGATCTTAACAAAAAAAAAAATATATATATTATTTTAGATTTTTTAGATAACTTTGAATAAATAGAAATATACTAAATATTTTAGTTGGAAAACAATTCCTTATACCCACAAGTTTCACAGCTACTACAAATATCTATACCGATTATTAAAAAAAAAAATGTTATTTATAAAATAATTTATTGACATTTCAATAGAACTCGCAACAAAATTACAAATTGGTTTGGCCAAAATGTAACTTAAAATATTGCTGATTAATTTAAAAGTGGGAAGCCTAGGGTTTGGTGCAACGTTTACAATAATGGAAATTGGATTTAAAAATATATTTGAATTACATATATATTTATCACCAACGAGTCCGTACATTCGACGGGTCTGACCAGACTGGAACCGACAGGATGAGACGAGATGATACATCAGGTAACGAGGGCTCGGCTCGCAAGCTTACAATCTAGATATATGGTATTAGGCAACAGGGTTATTATCTATTACAAAAAAAACACAAATTCATCGCAAGCTTCAGGGCCAGAGGGTCTGACTCGGGGGTTATGAATCCCTCGCTGTTAATGATTTGCCGGCGTGTGGTCAGCGAACCAACTCCACGCTCCTCACAGCAAACAAACTGGAAGAAGACAAAACAGACGTTTGTTGACGCGTCCCCTCCGTGACCACGGCTCTCAGGTTTATTCTGCGCGGAACATTAAAGTCTAACGCGTGGCTGCGTTGGAACACGGAAAGAGGGTGTACAAATATTATTCTCTCTCTTGATCTTAACTCTTGTAATTTTGTAGGCTCTGAAGGGTGACCTCCGTCTAACGTATCGTTAAGGCACTGGGATCACTCAATAATTCTCTCCAGGGTAACGATTTATTCATTAATACTTTATACAGGGTCCGGCTCGCTGCGTTAACTAATATATATATATATATATATATATATAACTACAGCCTAATCCCTAGTGTTTTTGGTGGGGGGAGGGGGTTGGCGGCCCTGACCCGAGTCATACGATGTTTACATTTATTCCACCGCAGGTTTCCAAGCCCGTGATTGGCTTACAAGGTCTGTCAGAGGAGGAAGGAGACATTTACACGGTACATATGGGATGGATAATATTTAGCGTGTCTCGCCATTCATTTGTCTTCCATTATTGTACGCGGAATAGGCGGCCCCGCTCGCTAAATGTAAACCGTCAGGAATTTATAATAAATGTATCACGCCTACAACGCCACAATCTACAACGCCGCTCGAGCCGAAGTGACGACTTTACACATTTACTGACAATTTACTTATATTTTACTTATATCGTTACGCTAAAAACAACAAAAGCTTTCAACGCAGAACTTCCTCCCCAACCCATGATCAGAAAAAAGTTGATTCACAGATCACAAAGAAGTACAGTGTATGTGTGAGAATGTGTGTGTATGCGTGTGTATGAGTGTGTATGCGTGTATGTGTGAGTGTGAGTGTATGTGTGTGAGTGTGAGTGTATGTGTGTATGTGTGAGTGTGTTCTGTATCTGTAAATATCTTCTCACTCCCAGTAATACAGAGAAAGCAAGAAACCGGATTCTAAAAAGTTGAGAAAGTCGATGGCCGTGCCAATAAAAATCAATTCTCGTGAAATTCCCAAACATGGCCCAATCGGCAGGTCCAGACCGGAAGATGATGGAGGACGATTCACCAACTCCCCTCATTACGAATATATGGTAAAATACATCACTTTATTCCAATAAACCATATCGATAAAAGATAACGTCTCAGCGCAGCAGGGTTATTCCCGGGGGGCGATGCCCCGAACGCTCTATTATCCGCGATCCACCTGGTCCGACGTATTTAATCTGCAATAAATCATCGATCGAGGACGACGTTAACCCAATTAAGGACCAGAAGCAGAAATAATTAAATCCCAGAACTTCCTAACATTCTGTCTCCAAAACGACAACAAGAACGGACCAGACAGAAAGAAGTCATGGCAATTTAACCCTATAATTACCAATATTCCAACGCCGGGGGATTTTTGAGGCTTCCCAAACTAAATGTTAACTAAAAAGATGTGGATTTTTTGTAAAGTTAATGCATTCCGCATACATTCCACGTCGTGTGAATTTTTCTCAGGGCGTGGGGTCTTCGCACAAGCTGTCCAGATATCGCCTGAATTATTAAATACATTTGGGGCGTATTTTTTATATTCATTTATAGTGGGTTCAGGAGCTCGATATCGTCTCGGGGTCCCCCGTGTCGGGGAAACAGCAGTCAGAATGGATCTTTGCTTCTCTCTACAAAGTCCTCTTTATCCAGGAAGAATCGCTACAAAGTTACGTTACCCCCCCCACCGGATAAGGGATCACTTGAGTTGCAATATTTCTGTAAAGTTTACAAATCAGAGATCGGTCGATCTGCTCCAATTTCAAGACGCGTTCCATAACGTTCCGGAAGGGTTTCTAAGACAGCGGAGAACGTATCCAGCCATCTTTTGGCGGATTCCAGAACACGTTCCGAGTTATTTCCCGAGCGCTCCGGTCTGTGTAAGAATAACAGCAGCTTCCAAGGCGCACAAAGCCCCTGTCGGCTCCTCTTTTCCCCTCTAACGCGATTCCCAGATGTTCCCAAACGTTTTCAACTCGCAACAAAAATTGCGGGGACTTAAAAGCAGAATAAGAGAGAAAAAAAAAAAAAAAATACATATAAACCGCGTCGCGCCAACAGAGTGCCCGCCATGCCCGCAAAGACTGGCAGCCATCGTTCCGCCAGAACGTTCTAGAGCACGCAAGGAGGCTTATCCAGAATATTCTGACTGTCCCACTATTGCAAAACAATCAGCAGTCAAGAGGAAAGGTCTCATTAAGAATGATCCCATCTAGATTGCAAGCTCTGTGTCCAAGAGTTTAAATCTCTGATATTTTTGCCCCCCCCCACCATTAAACTTGGCTTCTAGTCCGATTAAAGATGTCTTCATTACACTCAACACAAGCATTGGAAGCGAGTGCCGAGTGGCCTGTGTCTGGTAGAAGTCTCGGCCTCCATGATTTACTCGTTCCTAATATTTTATAAACAGCCTCTTACCTGAAATGCCCTTCTTTTATTAATTGTTAACTATTTCTGTCTTCCGTAGCTAAGGTTTCAGATCTAATCTCGAAATAGAATGCGTTCCTGCGTAGGTTCTGAGCTCATCGGAGGAGCCCGCGGGTGGCGGAAAGACGAGGCGGAGATAAGAGTTACCAATGTTTTTAAAAACGTAACAGTTTTGGGGCCAAAATGAGCTTAGAACTTGAGAAAAGTTTGGGTTGAGATCAGTGTAGGGGGGGGGGGGGGTGCTAGATCATCTCATCCAGACATTCAAGATCAACGTTCCTGTTTTAGTAGGAATTAGAATGAATTTTAGACGTTTCATCCAAGGGGCAGCGTAACTACTTCAGTTTAGGTAACCAGCCTCAAAGAAACCCTCGCTTTTCACATAGAACAAAAAATCATGTTTTCTGCAGGAAGAATGCGGCGCAGGTGCTTCACGAATGAGGCTTCGGCGGATCCACAATCAGAATCCAAACAAATCAGGAACGTTGACGCAAGTCAACGACGGGTAACCAGGCAAAGAGCGAGGACAACCGAGTTCTAATCTAGAACATACACGGAACACGCAGCGCATTCGTCACAATGTATCCAGAAGATACACGGATAAGAAGACACGGGGTCAGACGCAACGACGACCTCACACATTCCAGATACTCAAAAACCTTTTTCGATCTCAAAAACGTGGAGACCTCACACAGAATAATTACATCCATATCGGTCGTAGCGACGGAGGAGTTCTCCCCGAAGCCGCTTGTCGCTCGGGATATCTTTCCCCGTCATCTCCAGGACTGCAGAAACGTTCTTCCGGACAGGTAGGCTTCTGGATTTCATTTCCAGAGCTTTGTCCGGAATCTCGATACATTAGCGAGCGCAGCCTTCGGTGAATCACAGAGTGCTTTTTGCAGATGAATAATTACTGAGCGTGGGGTTTTAGGTATTAGCAGTCCGGTCGGAGGATGCCGGCTCACCGGAGACGTATCAGGTCGAGGTTCCAAAATGGAAATATCGTCAGATAAAGTCCGTGTTCCTTAACAGTTTTCCCACCAAAGTATCTCGCGGCGTCGTTATTATCCCGAGGAGCCCCCTGTCAAAGCAGCCTTATTGACAGTAATGAATATTACCGAAGACCCCTGACTTTGGGGGGCTTAGTGAATAAGTCTGCGGGGACCGTTTTGCCCTCGCAGGGTTCTAGGACACACGTTTTACACAGGTTTAGTCTCCCACGGGACCTGCGCCAAGATCTTCAAGGCTACCAACAACCCGACTTCACACAACAGCAGCTGACGGGTGATACGATGTTCACCAAAACAACGCGACGCCTGCAGAGGAGGATCCGATTCCACTGACAGCACGATCCAGAAACAGAGAACCTGCCGGGAGATCGGCCCCATTCGGCCCCCGTCTAGTCGCCCGTCTCTCCTGCTGTAAAGACTCAAACCTTAATCAGTCGTTGGTCTCGTCTTAGATTCAGGAGCCGTATGTCTATCCCATGCGTGTTTAATACCCTCACTGTATTACCCTCTACCACTTCTGCTGGAAGGCTGTTCCACTTATCTACCAGAGAACACAACCAAAACGCAGCCACAGAAAACCACTTTACATGCCCCTCTCTCATCCTGAACTAAATTCAGAAATGAGCAAATTCTACTATCCCGACCCGACGATAACAACCAAACGCTAACTAAAATGTGTTCTTTTTAGAAATAATATAAATAAATCACAGTAAATCAGTGCTCCGGCCTGTGCAGATTAACCATTTGTGCGCCAAAGATCAAAGCCATGCATTGCTAGCTATTCGAATGGTTAAACAAAGTTCCTACAACACACCAACATTGCACACATGTTCCGCTCCACGAATACGTTTCTGACACCTAGAACACGGCACACAGTCGTACTTAGTTAGCCGTAGGAGGCAAAAAATAGCAAATTTGTTAAAGATGACGCCTCTACTGGCTCACTGAATGGTGATAGATTGCAAGCTTTAGAGACTATCTAGGTCTCTTTTGTTAAGATGACTGAAGAAGAGACCTAGGAGACCTCATCAATGTAGCCTTTCGCAGCTCCCTAGGAGTTGCCCCTCTGCCGTTTGCGCAAAGCCGCGCATGCCCCTCACCTTCTATCGCTGCGATAAGATCCTCGGTGTTTCGGCAGCCGCTCCGCCAGGTGCCAGGACCCTTGGGTTTTTGTTTTTTTTCCTTTCCGCAAATCCAAAACGCTTATCTTTTAAAAAGCACAGCTTCTAATCTCTCGCTCTCCTTCCATCTCCCTTCTCACCTTGACAAGAGGGGTGGGGGGGTGGGGGGGAGTGGCGCAAGTCTGCGGGGGGGGGGGGGTAACAAAAAAAAAAGAGAACGAAAAAAAGAAAAGAAAAAAAAAAAAAAAAAACTTGCCTTTAAAAGTAACAACAATGGAAGCTTTAAAAAATAAATAAATAAATAAAACGTTCCAAGACAAAAGCCAGCAGAGAATGGAGCAGCGGAGAGCAGCGAGCGGTAATCCCGAGTGCGAGAAGCGTGTGGCTCGGTGTATGGAGAGGCATGCAGGGCTTAGAGGAACTAAGCAGGAGGAGGGGAGATCAGTCTTATTCCTCCCCATCCATTGGATTCAGTGACTTTTTTTTTTTCTTCTTCTCCCTTTTTTTTTTTTTTTTTATCCCTTTCATGCGCTGTTCACTCCAAGCAAAACACATACACACCCAACAACAGCTCCTGGCCGCCTCGTCGCTCTCTGCAGCCTTACAGGGCATGGAATCCAGGAGGAGAGGAAAAACATCAAGACGCGGCGGGCGCGGACCGAGGCAGAGCGGCCGGGGAGACGAGGAGTGAGTCTTGGCTCTCTCCAGGTGGGAGGGAGTGCAGCTGCAGAGGTGGACCAGAAGGAGGGCTCTGGAATTCAGCCTCCACAAACCCAACTACACATCCAGCTGCTTCCTTCAGTTTAACCGACTCAGCGCCAGCCGGATTAAAAAAAGAAATAAAAATTTTTTTTTTTAAAAAAAGGCATTTTTTACTAATCTGGACTTTTTTTTTTTTTTTTTTTTTTTTTTTTTTTAGGAGATTGATACATTTCAGAAAGCAAGAATTCAGCGAATACCCAACAAAACAAACACATAAGGGGTTAATATTGGGGATGTGGGATCGATACATTTATTCTACTTTGTTTCCAAACAAATACTCAAAGTTGAAACAGTATCCGGAACGAGCTTTATTTAAAAGGTCCGTGTAAGGATTAGAGGAAAGGGGAAAAATGCCAGAAAAAGGATAATTTTACCACAAAAAAAACCAAAAAAAACACAACTGGACAGAGGGGCACTCAAAGAAGAAGGATTTACACCAAAATAACACTTTTTTTTTTTTTTTTTTTTTTTTTTTTTTTATAAGCACAATAATGCTTTCGGAAATATATAAACTGAGAATGAGGACATTTAATGCGTGACTCATTTGGATATTAATAGCATAGAACAGGGGTGTCCAACCTGTGGCCCTCCAGCTGGAACAGCATTATGGGAGATGTAGCCCTGCAGCAGCTGGAGGGCCGCAGGTTGGACACCCCTAGATTGCAAGCTCCCAAGCCCAGGCTGAACAGATCCTTGCAGAGCTCTAATATTAAACAACTACAATAACAAAAACAGAAAAAAAGGAAAGTTTTTTCTGGGTTGTATCTTTATTATGATGAGAAATCCCCAAAAAGCGTGAATGTTAGGATCTCCTCCTCTCCGGGCCGGGCAGGGACAGCCGGAGGTCGATTGGCTCCGTTTTTTACCCCCTCCTTTACCCGCCTCGCTCCCCCAGTCCTGAGCTCCTGCGAGGACAAATTCCAGCCTCCAGGGAAGGGAAATCACGTTTGCAGAATTACCCCCCCAGGTGAAATTCCTCCCTCTGACGATAATAAGAGGATCAGCCGAGAACGGGCGCAGGTGAAGGGGGCGACCGTGGTTCGGATGACAGATCTGCTACACGGGGTCTCTGAATAGACCTCCCCGTTCTATTGACGCCCCATTTACCGACACGGGACCCAAGCGGCGCGTGGATAGATTATTGCGTAACATTTTTATAATCCCACAACTACACAACACACCGCCGGGGCTTTGTTTCTTTGCGTAGTCGGCTATAGTAAATATCCGGAGTTATATACAAGTTTAGATCGAGGCATGGGATCCATTGAAGCCCCCATTGTGAGGGCCGGTCCCTATTTCACCTTGTGGATCCAAGGACACGTATTCTCTTGATGGACCCTTCAAGAGACACCCTCCCCCCACCAAAAAAATATAACAATTCTGCCCATATGATTGTAGGAAGTTTTACTTCACTGAGAGGGTGGTGGATAAATGGAACAGCCTTCCAGCAGAGGTGGTAGGGGGTAATACAGCGAGGGTATTAAACGTGCGCGGGATAGACATACGGCTCCTGAATCTAAGACGAGACCAACGCCTGATTAAGGTTTGAGTCTTTAGAGCAGGAGAAACGGGCGACTAGACGGGGGCCGGATGGGGCCGATCTGCTGGCAGGCTCTGTGTTTTTATGATAAAGTCATTCAACAATCGCACCGACATCAAAGCCATCTTTCCTTTGTTGCGTTCGCGTTTTTTAAAGTTCACCTTGGAGTTCGGCAGAAGCCGCAACAGATTCGCCACTAACCATAAAACCCATTTACCCGAAATTCACCAATAACCATAAAAATGAGTGCGAAAGGTGAATTCTCACAACCATCGCACATAAACCGCCAGGAATCACACAGTAAACCCCACACACGTTAAATGTTTCGGGGGCTTCCCGGGAGAGGGTCCCTTATAACGGTATAATGGCGGCAGGCGGCCGGCGATCAGCGGGTTGGATTTTCTCTTTTTCTTTCTTTTTTTGACTTATTAAACGTCGTTTTTATGGCAAAGGATCAGAGACCACGGAAAACACGCATAGTATGTAGTATGTAGTATGTAGTATATAGTATATAGTATATAGTATGTAGTATGTAGTATGTAGTATGTAGTATATAGTATATAGTATGTAGTATGTAGTATATAGTATATAGTATATAGTATGTAGTATGTAGTATGTAGTATGTAGTATATAGTATGTAGTATATAGTATGAGTACGGGGGGCCGCCCGTTACCGGAAAACGCCTCATTCTGCTGCACTTCCCAAAATGAGCGTTTAGGGAGAGGCGCGGGGGCCGGTGATTCAGGATCTTTCCGTCAAGCTCTGGAGAGTCTGCACGCGTCGGGTGAACTTGTGATAGAGACGCGGGGATGGGGGAAACTCCCATTACACTCAGCCGCTCGCAGAATGCATTCCGTGCATTAATTACAGAAACATTAATACAGCCGTAACGGAAGGAGAAGAGGGTCCTGCTCCCTAAGCCTGGAGAGTATGTGAGAGCGGCCCCCAAGTCTGCGGAGTCTCATAGGGTCCCTTAACCCTACAGAGGGTCCGAGAGCGGCCCCTAAGCCTGCAGAGGGTCCGAGAGCGGCCCTTACCCCGGAGCTACTGTATCATTTACAGGTTAGCCAATTGAGGTCATTAAAGTCTGTCCTAAACCATCACGAAGCTCGTTATCTCCGGAGGGGGTCACTTCAGGGTTCTCAGCCTTATTGCTTTGGCTTTTTATTGTCTTTAGAGTGGAGTCAGCCAAGTCTCAGTATTTCCTCCCCAGCGCAACTCAAAAAGGACGCCCAGGAGCGTCGCTAGGACCAGGAGGCCAACAGCGATCCAAAATGCAGTCTTGTAGGCATTTAGCGCAGGCGTCCTACAGGGGCGCGCCGGAGATCAACAAAAACATTTCCCAAAACAAGCAGAAACATTCCGCGGAACCACAGAATTCGCCAACAAAATTGCCCCCCCCCCCATGCATGTTTCAATCCCATCACTGTATAAGCCTCTACCACTTCTGCAGGGTGTCTGTTCCACTTATCCACCATCCTTTCACTGGTGGAGCACCACACAGTTTGCTACAGAATGTAACCAGCTTTACAGTGGGGCAAACAGCCCACCATAGCCCAGCGGCACTGAAGGGGTGCAATACAGCTACCATTCAGCTTTATCCTGGGCCGACAGTCCTGTCATTCAAGAGCCTCAATCTCCCGCTCCTCCTGCCAAGATCCCTGCCCAGGACCTGCCTGTTTATTCCGACGGCGAGCCGCAGAATCGCAAGATAAGCCTGCCTGGATTAATAAAATAAACGAGCCGAATGGACGTAACCCCGTAAAGTAACCCGACGCGCCCCGCATGGGGGCAACGAGAGACCTCAAAGGACCGCTCTGCGCAGGTTCACAGCAGGAACCAATGGGTTTCTTAGATTGATCCTTAAACTGGTCGTTATGGAAACCGTGACCGGTCAGGAGGTAAAGATATTCTGAACGGAGTCACCTGTATTCAAGCAGGGATTCCAGCTGTTATATAGCAGGAAGAGAAGGACCAATCGGGAGGCTCAGATATCATTAAATCAGAGGGGAATGTGGAGGAATCTGCCCATTCACCCTGTGATTGGGGTAAATATTTTGAGGCTGGGGCAAACCCTGAAACTACCTGCCCATTTCTGGTGAGTGTGAGAAAAGAAACGGACCGGATTAGAGGAGGTCATCGAGCCGATCTCCAGCCCACAAGATTTAGGGGGATTAACATTTTTCTTACGGTTTTTCTCCCTCGTCCTGCAAATCCTTCTCGACAAAACCCGAGACGTAGAACTCTAGGAGCGGCTGATCTGACACTTTGTAACGCTGACCTCCTGATTATTAACTTATATGTTTCAGGAGAGGGTGTGCGAGGGACGGGAGAAACTTTCAAACCACCTGGGTAATTACAGGGTTAAACCACAAGTACCACTGAAAAAAAGAGATTGGGGTTATCTGAGCCCCAATCTACTGGACAACCCCCCCCCCCCGACTCCTTATCATACTGCCTGTGGGAAACAGTAGAATGGCTCAGTCTTAACCATCCAGTCTGACTCTCTGACTAATGAAAGTCTATGGAGGAACGGACTTCATTAGCATCGCAATAAAGCATCAGCTCAGTGTGGTGTTTGAGCCGGGAAAGCCACCCAAAATATCACACGACTGACAGCGACGGCGGCTCCGGGTCTGGAAAGAAGTTATTTACGAAGGTAAATTAGAGAATTAACATTTAAACAACAAGACTCTCTTAATGAAGTTGAAACAACCGCGGAATTTGCGTTTTATTTAAAATCTCTGCCGCATTTTCTTTGTAAGCAGATTTAACGAGGAAGAAAAGACGCTTTACTGCAGCAGCAATTAGCCCGATTTATTACGGGGTTGGCCGGCAATAAATATTATTAACAACAAGCCAGCCTCTTCCATAAAATACACCCGGCGGGGCAGCGCTGATGTTTGTGCAGCTCTATGGTATATGTTTTTCCGTTCACCTTTCTGGTTTAAAGAAAAAAGAACCAAATATTATGAATATAAACCCAAATTACGAGTATTCTTAACTAATCCTTTTGAAAGAAGGGAAAAAGAAAACAGAACAAGAGGTCATCGTTTAAAACTAGAGGCTCAGAGGCCTAGATAGAATGTAAGTAAGTTTTACTTTACTTAGAAAGTAGTAGATAAGTGCAATCACCTCCCAGCAGAAGTGGTAGAGGGTAATACAGTGAGGGGATTAAACATGCATGGGATAGACATACGGCTCCTGAATCTAAGACAAGACCAACGACAATCGATTTGAGTCTTTATGGCGCTTTCTTCCGCCCTTTGCAATAATCCTGTATTCAGTTTTGGGCGATTTCTTCCCGTTTTAGAACACCGCGTTCACTATCAGAATTCTTGGCATCCCTTCAGCCCTGGCGTCCGGCCACCCCCCGGCACGTTTAATAATAACGTACAAGATGGGGGGTTATATTACTGTATACAGCGCTGGGGGTTATATTACTGTATACAGTGCTGGGGGTTATATTACTGTATACAGCGCTGGGGGGTTATATTACTGTATACAGTGCTGGGGGTTATATTACTGTATACAGTGCTGGGGGTTATATTACTGTATACAGCATTGGGGGGTTATATTACTGTATACAGTGCTGGGGTTATATTACTGTATACAGCACGGGGGGGTTATATTACTGTATACAGCGCTGGGGGGTTATATTACTGTATACAGCGCTGGGGGGTTATATTACTGTATACAGCGCTGGGGGTTATATTACTGTATACAGCGCTGGGGGTTATATTACTGTATACAGCGCTGGGGGTTATATTACTGTATACAGCGCTGGGGGTTATATTACTGTATACAGCGCTGGGGGGGTTATATTACTGTATACAGCGCTGGGGGGTTATAACTTCATTATTAAAGGGCTACTAAGGCGCTCAACTCAGTCCTAATTTTTGTGTCTCATTCAAAAATTATAGGAGTTTTTACCCAAAATGCTGAGGAACCCAGGTGCTCGAGCGGAAATATTCTCTAATTTCTCTGTAAATGTATCATAGAAGAGATTATTTTTTATGAAGCGCCTGCCCGAGGAAAATAAATAAATTAATTAATAAAATCACACGGCTGTAGAAGAGGAAGCCGCTTTCAGCCGAATTACTAAAATTCTACGGAGGAAATGACATTTATCTGAGGGTTTCTTTTTTTGGATCCGTGTGACATCTGAGTCGCGTTCCTCGCCCCGGAGTCACCGGCGATGTTCTTCCTCCTCTGAAACGTGACTTTCGGGCGGAAGGAACCACGCGGAACCCGGAACCCGAAGGAGTAACTGGGGTGGAACGGTCTGGATCTGCTTCTCAAAGATGGACCTTGTAGATGTTGACCGGGTGCCTTCTTAAAGATCAGCAGATCTGGGGGTGTTTTCCCTGCCCCGGGGCGAGTATTCCATGAAAAGGGGTATCGGCACAGCAAATACCCCGTTACCTGCCCCTCTCAATGAAAAAATATCCGTGTCTTGGGTGACTTTGGAGAACGTGTTGAGAAGTCCCGCTCTAGAACACGGGCGGTTCCGGAGTCAGCAGATGAATGAAACACACACACAACAACCCCCCCACACACACCCCCGGCGCGCGGCTTCAACATATTAACAACTTTGTAACACTTTGTGTCTTTGATATCCGTTTCAGACGCCCGCTGGGGGGGGGGGGGAGAGATAACGAGGCTTTATCTGCCCCTCAAACACTCGAGGCGATTGTAAAGCTGTTGTGTGTTCTGTGGGGTTCCTAACAACCCATTCATGGTCACCGATATCTCGGATAAACACCCGCCGGGCGATAACGCAGAACCCCAGCCAATCACACGAAGCGATTCAAAGGGAATAGACGGAGGTCAACGAGACAGACGGGAAAAGCGCGACAAAAACAGAGAGAAAGCGGAGGGAGGGGTTACCAGCCGCCAAACCCAAACGGAGCTTTGTATCTGGTATCGGCCCCCAACGGCCCCCGTCGAGTCGCCCGTTTCTCCCGCTGTAAAGACTGAAACCTTAATCAGTCGTTGGTCTCGTCTTAGATTCAGGAGCCGTATGTCTATTCCGCGCATGTTTAATCCCCTCACTGTATTACCCTCTACCACTTCTGCTGTGAGGCTGTTCCATTTATCCACCACTATCAGAAAGCCATTTTTTTTTGATCTATGATAAGCAGGATATTCCCCTTTTTTTTTTTTTACTGGAAACCTCAGGTCTTTTTATTTGCATCCCATCACCACCCAAATGAGACGCGTGGTTTGTCTTCCCCCACAATCATGTGTTTCTCCGACCGCAAGCGAAGCAGACGGGAGGAAGCGCTCTGCGTATCGATCGCCGCCCGATTCCGTTTGAAAGGATTTCCCAATGACTTCCTGATGTTGGGATATCACAGGGTCCCAGACGAGCTGCTTCCGGACCCCCCCCCTGCCCATTCAAGCCCCCCCCATGCCTAGAATATAAGGGGCAGCCTGGCTGCATTCTAGCCATAACCAGACCCCTTAGGTGCCAACCTGTGTGCCCACCAGGAGGACCCTCGAGCCCCTTCTACTAGGATTACTGGAATAGAAACATTGGGGCTATTTTTTCCCGGGGGGGGCTGCGTTTCTGCGTAGGGCCCATAACGATGTAACTCAAGCCTTGGCTCTCCATTGGATCCCATTCTAAGTGTCTTTGGCTGAGTGCGACGGGACTTGAGCGTCACTCATTTAATTCTAAGAATCTTGGCTCTTTGGGGGCCAGGAAATGCCGCCATTGGCCAAGATCTGATCAAGAAAAAGCCGGCCAAGAATACTGGGAGTTGTTGCCCCCCGGTCTCTCTCTGCTGGTCACAGGTTTTTGGTTTTTTTTACATCCACATTTTCTTTGCAGCTATAAAGAAATGCAATGCATACCGCGCCGCAGCGTATGATGGCGCTACATAAACAATCGTGATATGCCATCCGCCCCCCTGAAACACACGGCTTCCTAAACGAACGCCGCCAAACACCCGGAGCCTCCACCAAACCTCGTCCTCGCCCCGCTGGAAGATCTCCGCGCGGCTTTCTCATAACCATAGTGACCCTTAAATATTTCTGCGGGGGTTTCGGAGCGGTTCGGAACGAGCCGTAAATGGGCATTTTCTGGAGCCTAATGCTTTCCAGATGATCTGTAACACGCTACATAATTAACTCTCTCCCTCCAGAAATTCCCTTTTATGTCGCTGGGAATAATGCCCCCCCCCCCCCGGAGGTTATTCTGTTCCTTCGCCGTCTTTGCAGAGGGGCTCCGATGACTTAATCCTTAAATTGCAGGATTGGAAGCGGCCGAGATCCCCCTGAGAGCTGACTTGGGGTTCACCTGAGTTGTCAAAACACCTTTTAGCATTTGCCGCATTTTTTTTTTTTTTATGGAAACATTGTTTCAAATTCAACAAAAATATTTATATCGCGTTGCTAATATCTGGAATCTTAACCTGGAAGCAGATCGGCCACCAAGGCGCTCCCGCGATCTGATGACGTTTATTTGTCAGTACGCTGCTCAGCTCTCTTGCACTCAAAGGGTTAACTACAGTATAAATAACGCCGGCCAAAGGGTAAAGATCGCGTGTTTCCAAATTTAAACATGCGCTGAAAACACAGAAAGCTCTTTCCTGGCATTTTGCTGACTTTCACGACCCCCCCCCCTAATCGCAATCAGTTTAGCAGAACACAGCAATGCATGGCATATAAGGGGAATGTCACTCCCATCACACTCAGGCAGCCAAACACACGTGGCTGGCGGGAACGTCCTTAGCTTGGCCCCGAGAGTCTCGCAGCGAGAGCTAAACCAGATTGGGACGGAGTTTCTTATCTCGCGCCCGGCGGTTGTAATACTCGATACCAGTGTGTGAAGAGACGCGCCCTTTATCACTCCCATCACTCCTGGGTTCCGTAAGCCCTTTATCACTCCCATCACTCCTGTGTTCCGTAAGCCCTTTATCACTCCCATCACTCCTGTGTTCCAATGGCCCTTTATCACTCCCATCACTCCTGTGTTCCAATGGCCCTTTATCACTCCCATCACTGCTGTGTTCCACTGGCCCTTTATCACTCCCATCACTCCTGTGTTCCAATGGCCCTTTATCACTCCCATCACTCCTGTGTTCCAATGGCCCTTTATCACTCCCATCACTCCTGGGTTCCAATGGCCCTTTATCACTCCCATCACTCCTGTGTTCCACTGGCCCTTTATCACTCCCATCACTCCTGTGTCCCAATGGCCCTTTATCACTCCCATCACTCCTGTGTCCCAATGGCCCTTTATCACTCCCATCACTCCTGTGTTCCAATGGCACGTTGTGTTCGCTGATCCAAGTTTAAGTTTAAAAGGCTGATTGATGGTTAGAAAACCCTTTTGTAATTATGTTACAGCCGGAAATGTCCCCGTTTCCAATAAAAACAGCTGCGTGACCCCAAACTTTTGCACAGTAGGAAATATATATTTATGCGGGAAAACTCAAAAAAGCTTTCCCACGATGGAAGAAGTTTAAGAGCAGGAAATATATCAATGTTTCATATTATTATGATATTTTTTTTTTTTTAAATGCCAACCGGGGGAGGTAAAATCCTCGTACACTCACGAGCACCCACAGCATCGAGCTACAAGCAGCTTTAAAACACAACAGGAAGCGCACAGAAAAATGTTTCCCCCGGCTAAACGAGAAACCGCACTGGTCTTGTACATTAAACCCCCTTTGCATTGTGCGGCGCAAATAAATCTTAGTAAATATATCTTTTTTTATTCTGTGCTTTGAAGATACTTTTAGGGAGCTTTTTCTGCAGCCTATCAGTGCCGGCTTTGTGTCACATGATAATTAAGTGTTCCCGGGGAAAATTTTACACGATGATATTTGAATAGTCTCACGGTCAGATAATTTCGACAGTTTCTCAGCTATTTTAACCCCCCTTCTCCCAGACTCTGCTCCCGGGGGTTCGTTTTGGTGACCCCCCAGTTAGGACGCGTTAACCGGTGGAGGCCGAACACTGTTTGCCCCTGTTCTCTGCTACTTTATGCTCAATAGAAACATTGTATAAACAAGGGGCAAATTGTGGCACGGCTCCCTCCATCATGGAAGCGGACCTGGGGTAGAGGCGGCTCCTCTGTCTTTTTTTTTTTTTTCCTCCTCGATTTTATGAGTTTCAGTTTCCTGCCGTTTAGCCGTAACATTGACCAGATGCCAGCAATATCAGCAGAAGGGTTCCCATGTTTCAGCAACGTCTAGCCAGGAATGCAGCCGATTAACCCCTTCAGCTCCGGAATGCCCGAGACACGCACACCGCCCACCAAACGGTTAAAGCCCCATTAAATCCCCTCACTGTATTAGCCTCTACCACTTCTGCCGGGTGGCCGCTCCATTTATCCACCACCCTCTCAGTAAAACTTTGTTACATTAGATTTAGCCACAAGTTTTTAGATTATGTCCTGCGTGTTTCTTCGAACGAAACTTCACTCCAAAGACCAGCAAATGCATGAATAACCATAACAAAATAAGCATTTTTAACCCATTTTAGTCGGATATAGTATTAAGAGAGCGGGAGCGATTCCAATAGCAGCGGTAGACATTACACAGAATATTTCAATGATCCGTTGTACAGCTCTACAGAATATGCTGGCGCTATATAATCAATAAAAACAGGCAGCTGGATTGGAGCTGCAGTATAGTCGGGGCTCAACCATTAATAATAATAAAAATAATAATAATAAAATAAATAATAAATAATATTCCGTATTATGATTTTAATTATTATACAAATAATCATTAAAAATATAAACCCCTATAGAATGTATATGTGATCTGATCATCCTCGCGGCGCACGCCCTGCTAATCGCATTCATTAGAATCATTACCGTTAAAAACTTAGATCTCAGTGAGCTAAATATTTGGGGATCCTGTAATGTAATTAAACATTTAACCCCGTGCACCCCATGCGGTGGGCTGGGAGCTACCCCGCTGTGTGCAGCCTTTGAAGATGGGAGCTCGACACCTCTAGAGTGTAAGCTCTGAGCCGAGGACCCCTCCCTGATTGTATGCACCTTTGTATCCTCGCCTCCCCATGAGTTAGGGTTCGTGACACCGGTTTGCCAAAGTATAAATAACTGTGGGGGGTGGGGCAACAATTTTTTACGCTTTCCGATTGAATATCCCATTGTACGGCGCTGCGGAATATGATGGCGCTATATAAAACAATAAATAAAAATATAGAAAAGTGTTTGTACTGTTCTGATTCATTAGAAATGTTATAAATAAAAAATAGATTGTAAGCTCACGGGAGCAGAGCCCCTCTTGCCCCTCTGTGCCAGTATGTGTGTTAATGCTCTAAATTTCCTTTGGAAAATAGCGCCATCATATTCCACAGCGCTGTACAACGGGTTAGTAAATAACGTAACTTACAGAGGCAAGGGGTAAGGGGTCCGCTCAAACGAGCTTACGTTTCCTCGCTCCCTATTGTAACGGCGCTACGGAATCTGCAGGCGCTATACAAATCACCGGAACGGAAAATAATACTCAAAAAGGCAATAATTTGATCCAAACGCACGGCGACGGCTTCAATCAAACAACGGGATGTCATCAGCGCATAAATTCCATCGGTAACAAAATGTCAAGCATTCGGAACCTTCGCTATCCATCCGGGCGGGAACGTCAGAGTCGATTAACCTGCGCGATTCGGCCCTTCCGGCCCCCGATCAGACTATTATTAACCAATAATTGCCGCACTAATGCCTTTTGGCACACCAAGCGTTAATAGAAGACCTGAAACAAGTTGTCCATTAACCCTTTGTGTTTCACAGGGATGTGAATTGTCCCACCCCCCCCCCCCCCCAACAGAATTATTAGCGATCATGGAACCAAATTCATCTGGCGCCCAGACATATAAGAGATACATTGTACAGCGCTGCGGAATATGATGGCGCTATACAAAACAATTATAATAATAATAATAATGCAATAGCAATGATTTAGAAACATAGAAACTATGAAATCTACATTATTATATATAAAATAGGCGTTACAAAGAAGCCGACGTGACCTTACCTTGCCTTCACATTTCCGGTGGCACGAC
Organism: Sceloporus occidentalis; assembly: GCA_023333645.1. NCBI lineage: Eukaryota > Metazoa > Chordata > Lepidosauria > Squamata > Phrynosomatidae > Sceloporus > Sceloporus occidentalis. Next base: position 1,026,431 of record JALMGF010000136.1, on the reverse strand, counting down.
AATCTGCAGACTGAATTGGGAGAAGAAAAAAAAAAACAATAAAAAATCTTTCTATGTTGAGAAAGGAACCACATTACAGCATTCAGTCCCCTCTCTATACAGCCGGCAGACACAGAGGCCGCCGGCTAGCGCTAGCCCCTGGCCCACAGGTACCGGCTCACCCTGCCAGACACTGCCTGCATTGTAGGAAGGTGTCCCCGGCCCCGAGCGAGGTCTGCCTGGGCCTCACATTCTACCCCACAATTTTTTTTTTTTTTCTTGGACTAAATGCTTCAAACCAAAAAACAAACAGGATTTCTACTCCCTCCTAACCCCCCCCCCCCCCCCCCCCCGGAGTCATGTTACACTGAACACACACAGCCATGTGGCTACCCCCCCCCTCCATTACATACATAGCCATCACTCACTCATGCTTATCCCCTAAAATTATGAGAACCGTGCAACCAAGGGGTTAATTTCCTTTAGAATATTTTTTAAAATTAATATTAAATATTTTTAATTTATAATCTATAAATATTTAAATATCTAATATTATTAAAAATTTATATAAATAAAATTTATATTTTTATTTATTTAAAATAATAATAAAAATAATAATAATAATTACATGTATTAATTCAAAATGAAATAAAAATAAATATTGGAGCCAGGGCTTATTTTGCGCATTTTATATCATTTTTTTAATGAAAGTTGTACTTTAAATGTTGAAAATGGCTTTTTTGCCTTTTTTTTTTTTTTTTTTTAGACAAAAAACCCCTCAAATCCAATTACTACAAATATTTACTGTTTTGTAGATTCTTTTTTTCTATAACCAGAAATGATTCCATTATTTATTCCAACCATGAGCTGCGCATTCTAGCAACCAGTGGGTTAAACTCACAAGCACGAGGGGTTAACAGAACAGCTATAAAAAAATAAAAAGTAAAAAAACAGCAAAAATTACAGCAATACCCCCGTTGTACAGCGCTGTGGAATATGATGGCGCTATAAGAATGCGTGGGATTTAACTGTAAGCCTCGCTCCATACACCGAGAACAGAGAACCCAGTGTGGGGGGGGGGCAGAAGGGGCAGCGCGGGCAGGGAGGGGGATTTCCGGAAAAAAAAAATTCCCGAAGTTTTGGAGAAGCAGAAAACGTACGCTCTGTGGTGCACACGTATGTAAGCAGGGCCCGGCGGTGTTACTCCACATACAATCCAGCCTTTGTCCCTGCGCAGGTCTGCACCTGGCGTCATGTAAGGAAGTTACACGTTTTGGTGGAGTCCCGGCTTTTTCAGGACAGGCTTAGAACACAGCCCGTCCCTTTCACGTAAAAAGCGGTCATTTCAGGGGCGCCCCAGACGCTAAAATTTGTGAAACTTCCTGCAATTTGAGACAAAGCTTCAGTCACATTCACAAAAATGGCAATTTCAAGGTAAAAGGGGTTTTTCTTTTTACCCCCAGTCTCGGGGGGAAGGGGCAGCTTCTCGGGGTCACACAGTCTGCAAGCGACATTCCCCTCAGGTTTAATGATATCTGAGCATCCTGATTGGTGCTTTACTCCCTGCTATATCACAGCTAGGATCCCTGCTTGAACACAGGTGACTCCCTTCAGAATACCTTTACCTCCTGATCCAATCATGGTTTCTGTAAGGACTGACCGGCTGCCACCATCATCGAGTTGAAATCTTTGTGAAAGGGTTAATATTTAAGGAGTCCCAGAGGGTCAGAAGTTTTAGAATTTTGATTTTAAATTTTGGGGCAAAATACAGAGAATTACGGTCAATAAAGTCAAAGAATTTGGAGATTCACAGTGGGCTCGTGTATGACATCATAGGGCAATTCACCTGGCACTTGTAATACTGAGCAAAGCCCCGCCCCCAGCCACACCCCTAAAGAAAAATTGCCCCTCTCTTCCCATTTGCCCCGCGTGCTGTTCACCGAGGGTCAGTGTGAAAATACGTCTATGTCGTGTCGGGGGGGTAAGTGGCCGTTCCCATGGTGATTGCTCAAAGGGGGAAACCTTTAAACCCAGGAAGCGGTGACTGCGCGTTAGCTATAAACATCCCCCGTGCATGCGAAACATGCGCGCCCTGCGACTAACGCGCTAGTGACGTCCAGCCGGACGCCAGAAAATTCTCTGCATGTACGGAGGGACTGTCAGAGCGCGGCGGGGAAATGGGAAGCTATAACGGGATCACCACATTCCACTTAATTAAGGGAAGTAAAAAACTAAAACAAGAGCGAGGCCTGCGGCGGCGCATTAACCCTCGCAATGCTGCCTTAACCCATCACATGCCGGACTGCACGTATGCCTAGAAACCGAGGGGTTAACATCCTCTATGATTGTTTTTTATGCTCCAAAAATTCTTAATTCCCCAAAAATGCTCGTTTCCCAACTTCCAGCAGCGATATAAATCTCCGTTAGCGAGAGGAGGCCGCGTCGCCCAATTTTACTCCAAAAATGTATCAGGGACGTTAAAAACGGAACTTAAATATCCAACATCCCTCCCAACTGTCCCGATTTTGGCGCTTTTCAGGGACAAAGAGGGACAGCGAGATTCAGGACCACAATCACGACGTCTGGGACCCCGGAGAATGCATACTGAATACACGCACAATAGTGCTACCCCCCCAAGCTCTGGCCCCCAGCATCCCGATTCCCCGGGGAGGTAGATGAGTGGCACAGCCTCTCAGCAGAAGTGGTAGAGGGTAATACAGTGAGGGTATTAAACATGCACGGGATAGACATACGGCTCCTGAATCTAAGACGAGACCAACGACTGATTAAGGTCTGAGTCTTTACAGCGGGAGAAACGGCAACTAGACGGGGGCCGGCTGGGGGCCGATCTGCTGATCTACCCCTTTTGCGTGGCTTCAGTCGCGGTTTATCTGTTTGCGGCCCACACAGGAGAGGAAAGCCAAGCAATCAGTTAACGAGGGGTTAATTTCCCCCTGTGAGATCGTATTCATTAACGTGTGATGCGGGGAGGAACTCCATTGTTGGGTTTCCTCTCTTCGCTTTAGGTGGGGTCGGCGCTACGTTTCCTTTCATCAACAGCAAGCGGTGAACACACACGCGATACTCCCACCATGCACAGCCGGCAGCGCGCGGGCCTAGAAATGGTTAAATATTTAAAGCAGCCCATTTAAAAAACAGATGAGTTAAAATGTAGCAAACTTTCCCGGAATAATAAAGCATTAAAAATGGCCGGTTAATCATTAAAGCGACATTAGTAATAGTCCATTTCCAGCAAGTCCCTGGGAACGCACGACACAAAGGCCTGTAAGGAAGTTTTACTTTACTGTGAGGGTAGTAGATAAGTGGAACAGCCTCCCAGCAGAAGTGGTAGAGGGTAATACAGCGAGGGTATTAATCATGTGTGGGATAGACATACGGCTCCTGAATCTAAGACGAGACCGACGACTGATTAAGGTTTGAGTCTTTATAATAAGTATTATTATTTAATATTATTAAGTATTATCATGTATTATTTATTATTTTATATTTATTATTATTGTTTATTATTAATTATTGTTATTATGTTATTATTTTATATTATATATTATTATTTTAAAAAGGTATTAATACAAACAGAAAGTATATTTTTAGCTCATTTCAATTTAAAATGCCAAATTTTTATTATTTAAATTTCTCTTTTTTTTCAAAGCTGGTACTTTTATTCTGGTAACATAAGCATCGTATATGTATCAGGAACCCGCCCCTCCCCATTCAGTTATCTCTCCTCTATTAAGTTGCTGATTGTTGCTGATTGGCTCTGGCGGGGAGGGGGGGTATAAAAACTTTAAATATCTCCAAAAGAATTACGGACAGATGAAAAAAAAAACACAGATTCCGGGTCCTTTTAATGAAAGATTTAATGATTTAGTTAAGGTAAAGATGATGGGGACGGGTTAATAAAGGGTTAAAAGGTGAAGTCACCTTCTGGCGCGCGGAGGGCAGCCGGGGCAAGTGGCGTTATCACCCCGGTCAGGTGCGCCACTGCCGCGCGCTCGCTTTCCGATCTTTCACTGGGGAGGAAAAGTCCATTTAGGCGGTGACAATACCGGCTTCCTCTCTGCGCTGCTGGGACCCGGAGAACGGAAACGGCCCCAAGGAGGGGCAGAAGCTGCAGCGGAGCAGCAGCCTGAGCAAGGAAACCGTTTAAAGGGACAGTGACCCGGCCCGGTGGGTACAGCCGGTGCTGTCCGTCAGTATAGGAATTCAGACACTCGACATTTATGGATAGTTCGCTTACAGGGTGGTGGATAAGTGGAACAGCCTCCCAGCAGAAGTGGTAGAGGGTAATACAGTGAGGGTATTAAACATGCATGAGATAGACACACGGCTCCTGAATCTAAGATTAAAGTTTGAGTCTTTACAGCAGGAAAAAGAGGCCGACTAGATGGGGGCCGAATGATGTCACTGCGCATTTTTTTGTGTGGTAAATGATAGATTTTTACCATTTCCAGTCCCGCCGATGTATTTCTGGCAGAGGCCGCGGCAACGTTAGCGACGCTCCCCCGGAGCAAATCATTCGTTTATAAAGTAAAAGAACTTCTTTCCTCGTCTGGACGATTAAACGTTAAAGGAGGCGGAATATCTTGGTTATCACTCAGCCGGTCGGCTCTGTCATTAAACCGCAAAATTATGGTAATCCGGAGAATATTTACATTTCTGTTATGAGTTCTAATTCCAGAGGTCCGCGGGGCTGATAGCCGACGTGATATCATTCATTCAGCCTCCCAGACTCTATCCGTGTGTGTGTGAGTTAGTGGTAGGTGAGAGTGTGTGTGAGTTAGTGGTAAGTGAGAGTGTTTGTATGTGAGTGTATGCTGTTAGCGTGTGTGGTAGGTGAGAGAGTGTGTGTGTGTGTGTGAGTTAGTGGTAAGTGAGAGTGTGTGTATGTGAGTGTATGCTGTTAGTGTGTGTGTGGTGGGTGATAGTGTGTGTGAGTTAGTGGTAGGTGAGAGTGTGTGTGTGTGAAGTAGTGGTAGGTGAGAGTGTGTGTATGTGAGTGTATGCTGTTAGCGTGTGTGGTAGGTGAGAGAGTGTGTGTGTGTGTGTGTGTGAGTTAGTGGTAAGTGAGAGTGTGTGTATGTGAGTGTATGCTGTTAGTGTGTGTGTGGTGGGGGATAGTGTGTGTGAGTTAGTGGTAGGTGAGAGTGTGTGTGAGTTAGTGGTAAGTGAGAGTGTGTGTGTGTGAAGTAGTGGTAGGTGAGAGTGTGTGTATGTGAGTGTATGCTGTTAGCGTGTGTGGTAGGTGAGAGAGTGTGTGTGTGTGTGTGTGTGTGTGAGTTAGTGGTAAGTGAGAGTGTGTGTATGTGAGTGTATGCTGTTAGTGTGTGTGTGGTGGGTGATAGTGTGTGTGAGTTAGTGGTAGGTGAGAGTGTGTGTGTGTGAAGTAGTGGTAGGTGAGAGTGTGTGTATGTGAGTGTATGCTGTTAGCGTGTGTGGTAGGTGAGAGAGTGTGTGTGTGTGTGTGTGTGTGTGTGTGTGAGTTAGTGGTAGGTGAGAGTGTGTGTGTGTGAGGTAGTGGTAGGTGAGAGTGTGTGTGTGTGAGGTAGTGGTAGGTGAGAGTGTGTGTGTGAGGTAGTGGTAGGTGAGAGTGTGTGTGTGAGGTAGTGGTAGGTGAGAGTGTGTGTGTGAGGTAGTGGTAGGTGAGAGTGTGTGTGAGGTAGTGGTAGGTGAGAGTGTGTGTGAGGTAGTGGTAGGTGAGAGTGTGTGTGAGGTAGTGGTAGGTGAGAGTGTGTGTGTGTAAGCGTGCGGTGCCATCACTAACCCTAGGCTGACCCCTATAGGTATAAATGCGGCTCCTCACAGTTTTGGGCTCATTAGAACGATTAACGTGACTCTGGACCCTTATTCACCAAGCCACGCGCGGGTCATTGCTTCTGGCATTTTTAGGGTTAACACATTTAAAGATGGCCAAATCGTAACGTGTTTCACGGAAAGGCAAGTTTGAGTGCAGCAAAGCCGCGCTCAGAGACGGTCAGGGGTGGCAGGAGGGACGCGCCGATACCCCCGGCAGGCCATAAAGGGGTATGAGGAGCGGGACACGGGGATCGGCTCCTTCCAGGCCTTGTTTGGAAGTGCGGCGGCGGGATCTGTAAACACGCGGGGAATCGGGAAATGCGTTTCTGCCGCCAGCGAGGATTTTTTTCTCCCCGTTTCACATTCCTCTACAGTCTGTGTTCCAGAGGAATGAGTAACGCAGCCGCCCCTCACTAAGAGGGTTAACCGGCAAAGCTGGGCATTATAGGACATATGCCTTATTTTGATGAATGATTCCATCCTCAGCCCTTGGGCCACTACCGTGCGGCCCTTATCCCCCACTACCACTTTGGGGCAGTTGTATTAAAGACGGGACTGGCAATATTGCAGGGGGCTAAATACCCCTTGTAAGAGTCGCAGGCAAAATCCTACTGCCTCCCCGCCCCTCATCCGTGTGGGTTTCTCCCAAAGCCCCCCTGCCTAATTTTATTACAATATCAATCAAGTCCTGTCCCCAAATCCTACCCCCCCTCCTGCCGGTTTACCTGCTGCTAAATGTAGAGGCTTACTGTATTATCCTCTACCACTTCTGCTGAGAGTCTGTTCCATATATCTACCAACCTCTCAGTACAGTTCTCCTCCTGAAAACCATCAGTTTGGTGAATAAACTCCAGAATGCTAAACACGCAAACACACGCTTACACCGGGTGTCTGTAAAAGCGCAGCCCGGATCAGCGACACCCAACTCCAGAGGGCGATGTCCTCAGACTCACCTAGTTTTAGGAAAACACTTCAGTTTTTTTCAGGCAACGAGCTAATTGGCTAAAAATGTTCAATATCCAAATAGAGAGCTAAAGGTACGGAAGGACAACGTCGCTCAAGGAAAGAACGTTCGCAACGAGCACAAACCCCAGCGTTCTACTGGAGAATCTCACCGGCACTCCCAGTGGCCAAAAGTGAAACTGCAAGTAAAGAAAAAAAAAGTTCTGCTGAATATCCACCTACCCAGCGGCCCCCTCTGCCCACCTTATGGTGCAAAATCCCTTGATTTCGTTTTTTCTCGTGCACTCATCGCCTGTTAATTGTTTTGTCACTTCTCCGCCCCCCCCCCCCCGTCCGGCACTCTCTGCATGGGGCCGTATCCTGTGTTCATGGCGATCTGCAGGTGATCCCATTCCCCGCAAAGCTGATGAGGTCCTGCCATTCTCAGAATTGTTTACTCCATCAGGTGACCTAATCCGAGTGCCACGCCGCAGGGAATCCAGTCGCGCAAGAACCGCCGCAGCGCGAAGCGGCAGGGACATCAGCGACTTGATGACGAGGGTTGTTTTATTAAAAGTAGAAAGCAGGGGACATGAGGACTCGCTGATAACGCACAACGCGGTTCACGTTACGCGTCGTATTCATTAAAATGTCATTTGCACTAATTATGTGCTTTATTTGGAACGATTATTCAGGAATCGGAACCCAAAAGGAGACAATAAGACGCGGAATGTTAAAGATTGCCGCTTTCTGGCTACTTTCTGATGAACCTGAAGCCGTGTCGGTGGAGAAAACACTCAATGTTAATCGACGGAACCTCTAAGACTCTCTACATACGTGGAGAAAAAGCAATGAAGGCATTCAAACTATTTGTTTTGTTTTTCCACCTTCCGTCACATTCTAGAATGCTGCGCTTTGTGTATTGAGAGAACGCATGCGTGTGTTTCAGCGGAGTGGAACGGTTTTGGAACTTTTTACCCCCCCGCAGTGAGACTCCGCAATTCGACCTTTGGTGCAAAGGATTTTATCCCTTTACTCACCAACTCACTATACATTCTCATGCCTCCCAACTGTCCCACTTAGAGCGGGCCAGTCCTGATTCTGCCACTCCATCCCGCTGTCCCGCCAAGCTCTACCTCTATCAGTACACAGTCCACTTATAGAGGAGGGTGCCAGAATCAGCCTCCTAAGAACTAGATGTTGCCATTATGTTTTGTTATGTCGTGGAGCCTCGTAGGGTTAACAGAGCTTAGATCGCAAAGTCTTTCCTTCGGGTCAGGCATTAAATGTCAGCTCCTAAGCCGAGGAAGTCCTTCTGATGTTTATTTTCTTTTTCAGATCTGGAACCGACTCAGAAGCTGATACAGAACTTCCTATAATTAATGCTGTGACTTCACGCGGTGACCCCGGACTTGTATTTGGATTATACCAGGATGCCCATCGGGGGTCTTCAAATACAGCTTCCCAATCTCACTGTTTAGCGAATAAAACACTAAAGATTTTTATTTACTACAGTGGCAAATTGCAGGAAAGTTTAACATTTATCTCCCCATCATCACGCTAACCATCACGCTAACCACATGCTAACCATCACGCTAACCATCACGCTAACCACCACGCCCCCCCCAATATGCATTTGCCCCGTCCCTACACTTTCCCCGACCCTCACTATTTGCCATGCAGGGGATGAGTAAACCAACCACCGGTCAGCTCCAGAGCCGGATCAGAGAACGGGACCCACGTGCGCATGTTGCCAAAAAGATCTTCTTAGCGTGGAGGAGACGTTCTGCTGCAGATCTGGAGCTGAAGCTTCTCCGTAAGATTTAAAGAATGCGTACTGGAGTAATTACAAAGGACTTCGATATCCATTATTCGCTGCTGAGGTTCCCTGGGACTTTAAATTGTCCCTTTAACTATATATTAAACACCATATAGCCAGACAGAAGGTCCAGGGAGTCAGCCTACGAGCTGTGATCTACTTAACAATATGTGCGTGACATGCGCAGGGCAGGGCATTTTTGCCCCAGAAGCTGTCACTTACCCCTGCATGCGCTCCCCTCTCTGGTGATCGCCTGCTTGCACACGCTGCACGACTTCACCTTCTTAAAGTTCTTCACCTTGAACGTGTGGCAGTTCTGACCCTCCAGATCTTCAGGCTGAAAGGGGAGGAAAAAAGAAAAGCGTCTCACTAATGAGTCAAAGTAACCGATCAACATACATAGCAACTAGAAGGAGGAACACGAACATCTGTATACAGAACATAATATCTGCCGGCAGATCGGCCCCATCCGGCCCCCGTCTAGTCGCCATTTCTCCTGCTGTAAAGACTCAGACCTTAATCAGTCGTTGGTCTCGTCTTAGATTCAGGAGCCGTATGTCTGTCCCGTGCATGTTTAATACCCTCGCTGTATTATCCTCTACCGCTTTCGCAGGGAGGCTGTTCCACTTATCTACCACCTTCTCAGTGCGTAAGGACACCTGTGATAGATGTGGGAAGCTGGGCTCAGGGCTCCATAGACAGGTAGAGGTGGTCGACCCCGTTCAATGATCCGTTCACCGGCAGTGCCTGCTTTCTGCTCAGTGACCAGCAGATGGCGCCAAATACTTACTATGAACAATGGCGATTGATTCATATTTCCATAAAGAACTGATTTAACCCCTTGTGTGACACAGAGACGGATTCCTGCTGCCCTCAGGTCTGCATAGAGTTAATAGGTACTCAGACTTTAATTATTTAAACTGTGCCCCCTGTGGCAGGCAAAACCCAGAGGGGCCGGTGGAATTTTAAAGATACATATATCTAACTGCAGCATTATGGTGCTGGAGGAGTTAAATTACACATCTGGCTGCAATTAATCACAGGCAGGCAATTCCTAAAACATCTGCAGGGATCTCGGGGTAATTCTGGGTAAAAAAAAAATGAATTCTGCGACTGGAAAGACAAAAACGTGGAAAATTCTCTCCGCCTCCCAAATAATGTAAAAACATTTAAAACATTTCCCAAAATATTTCTGTTTTCCACAAAAATATTTTTTTTTTACAGAAATGCCACATTTTGTAAACTCCAATAATAATAAGAATTAATTGTTCTTAATAAAAGAGAGACCAGAACCGTCAACCAGCGAGACCAGGGGTCAAAACTCTGAGCTGCTTCAGACTATAATTCCCATGAAGCATGCTGTATGTGCGTCATGGGAGTAGAAGTCTGCAGCAGATTACATTTTTTTAAATTCTCTCCCTGCTGGGAGGCTGTTCCACTTAGCTACTTCCTCTAGTTTTAGATTCTGGCCTCTTGTCCTCCTTCTCTGAAATATAAAGGTACCGATCCCTCCATCAGCAGGACTAACGCAGGTCTTTGAGTAACATTATGAATAATTCATTGGACAAAGTTCTGCGGAAGGGACTTCAGTTTAAGTCAACAACCAACTGAACACAGTGAACCCCTAAATAGTTAATAAGAGATTTTAATAGTGAGGTTCTGAGCCCCCCGCAAACCCCACCCCCAGGTCCAGCTCTCCGTGAGCCCCCCACCAAGACAATACAATTTTTGTTAAATGAACTCATTCCTTGCAATTCGTTTTAAGGAAGAAAGAAAAGGCGAAAGTGAGAAAGGTCTCTTGTAACCCTCATCCCTCCCCCATTTGTCCTTCTCTCCCCCCCCCATCCACCCGCTGACCTGCCTCGGACCACCCACATTCACCGGTTCTGATTTCTCCGTCTTAATGACATCTGGACTGCAGCTGGAACCCGCAACGTCCTTCAGGGTGAGAAGGACAGAAAAGAGCAAGGGTATTAAAAAAAAGAGCAGGGTATTATGCCCCAGGACCCATCATGCAGGGTATTAATTAATACCCCCATACCGACTGGGTAGGACAATAACACTAATCATCCGAGGACATATCATCCCTGTGCAGTTCAGCAAGTCTCTCTTTGTTACCCAAATCCCTGATGCCCCCTTTCCTCTTCTGATGCCCCTCTTTCTTCCCCTGATGCCCCTCTTTTCTAGGAGGTCAGAATGTTTGCTGGGTATGAGGGTATCGCCCTAAAAGCCCCAATAATGTGTATAGAAACAGCAGGAAACGGCTTTATAAATTTAGTTTCATATTAACTCTTTGTACATCTCTGCAGAAAATGAGGGCGCTATAAGTAATAACTGGCAGAAATGCTTCGCCGCCGAAAGGGGTTAAAGGGGCAATAATCAATGAGTCATACTGACTTTGTTTCACCTGCCCTAGGGGCAGCCGTCTGTGCCAATGGCTCGCTAGACATTTTCCCTTGAAATTGAGACCTTTATGGAAATAAATACTTTTTTTTTACGTTTATTTTTATAATCGTCGCCCAGTTAAAGAAGAGTTAACCCTAAATTCTACTGGTGAACCCTTTAACTCTTTCAGTACCGGACAGCTGCGCTGTTGCACTTCTTCCAGGATAAACCCTTTAGATATATTTAAAGACATTTGGCATTTTGCTTTTCCCTGATTTATTGTTAAAATTAATTCCTGCAGCTGCATACTTTGTCGCCGAGCGGATCCTTATAAGGACAAACATTAAAGCCAATTTTAGACAGCTTGTTTGTTTTTTTTTATAAATCCTCATAATTTTGGAAACCGGGTCCCAAACGCTTCACGGACGGTTTATCCGTCTCTTTCCTGCAGTCTCTGTATTTGCTTGTATATATATATATATATATATATATGCACTTTCTCACTCCCATCACTCCTGTGCTCCAATGGCCCTTTATCACTCCCATCACTCCTGTGCTCCAATGGTCCTTTATCACTCCCATCACTCCTGTGCTCCAATGGCCCTTTATCACTCCCATCACTCCTGTGCTCCAATGGCCCTTTCTCACTCCCATCACTCCTGTTTTCAATGGCCCTTTATCACTCCCATCACTCCTGTGTTCCGATGACGTGTTGTGTTCGCTGATCCAAACACAGCCAGAAATCTCCTTGTTTTCCATAAAAAAAAACAGCTCAGTGACCCCAAACTTTGGAGCGGCAGGGTATTTGTTAACTTCTCCCCCCCTTATGTAATACGTTTCTCTCTCTTCTGTTTTGTAAGAAATAACTTATCCCTCCAACACAGTCATTCGTTGTTTCTCTGGCTCGGTACCCATCTTGCTGGCACTTGCCGGTAATACCGATATCCCTCCTTCTCTTATCTGGGTCTCACGTTCCAGAATCTGGGATCTCTCCGGCATCTTCCGGTGAGCCGGACGGGCAGCCCGAGAGACACTCGACACTTTGGGACTTCAACAAAACACTCAGTAACAGAACGCTATCTAACCGCCGGGCACACAATGAAATCACACCCGGGATAAAAACACCAAGAACCGGTCCGTATACTCAAAATAAAACTTTCGGTTACTTTCAGTAGGTTTGGAGACTTGTATGGAGAACACATTTCATACATGTGAAAAGTAGGCATTTTAGGCACAATTGGCCATATTCACTAAGCCGCGAGTTTAAAGGAGACTTGGACACCAAACCTCTCGCAGGTGGAGCTCACCGGGGTTGCTCCTTCATAACGGGAGCTTAAGTGTTCAGGTATTCTCCAAACTCCTAGATGGATGAATAAGCACTAATGTGTTACGTCATAACGCTGCCACGCGGCACGGGCTGGGATATCGCACATTTGTCACCACGTTGTGGCATAAGGACTACCTGATACCCCTTGGCTTGGCCAGTTTAGTATTTTCGTCCACCAAGATGGCCAAGACGTTGGCCAATATCAAAACTCTCATCAATGAATCTCTTTAGAACTTCAATAAGCTCCAATATTAGTGGTTACCATGGATACACTTGTTATTTTGTGTGATACATTAGTAGATTTAGTTCTGAGGCTCCCAGCAGGTCGTTGAATGGATATTTTTCTAATTATTAGTCTGATTCTTGCAGGTTAAGAAAGAGACATTATGAAAAGGGCAGGTATGTCAAAGACTTTAAACCGATATAGACAATAACGTCTATGTTCTTCCCCCGAAATCCCAAAACGTTTTCTAAGATTATACCGAAGCTTTCAGAGAAACCTGGAGGGCGAGAACAAGAAGTCTCTATCCAGGGCGAGCCGGACCCTCATACACCTCGGTCCTTACTCTGGAACATTTCTTGGTTCTATGCCAGTCCAGCCTTACAAGGTTTCACTGGGAGAGTTTGAAAGATTCTGGTATTATCACCGTGGGAGTCTGTTCTGTTGCCCGTCAGCATCACTATCCTTCATTCTTCTAGCCTCGGCTAAATAAACCGGAGTGAGTGCAGGCTTTCAGCACACGGAGCTGAGACATGTTCATTTCACAACATAAAAGCCATTAATCATCAAAAGGTCAATGAAGAAACAGGAATCGTCGAGAAGCTGAACCTTGTACTGGGAATCTCTGTGATAAGTTGCCAAGAAATAGAGGCCGGGAGGATTCTGAGGCTCGGACTTTCTTTAGGGTTTTAGGAGATAAACCTCTAGACGGAGGTGAAAGCCACACCTGACTTCACAAAACACGGCGTTCCAGAAGAATACATACCTTCTAAGTGTCTCTGATTAGAAGGACGAAGCCTCTTTGTGACTCAAACCCTTCTGTCCCCCTTTCCTCTACTGATGTCCCTCTTTCCTCTCTCTTTTCTAGGAGGTCAGAATGTTTGCTGGGTATGAGGGGATCGCAGGGTTCTACTGCCCTAACAGCCCCGATAATGTGTATAGAAACAGCAGGAAATGGCTTTATAAATTAAACGGGGTAAATAAACCCCATTATTCTTCTTCTAAATACCCCACTCAGTCACACAAATACCCAGCGAGAGGGCACAAAGTCACAGTCACCATTGCCCCACTTTTATACCAGTGCAGTGGTAACTGGAGCCACATGGAGTTTAGGGAAAATGGTAAAATACTTTCTGTTCCATTAAAATGATCCTATTACATCATAAAACCTTGATTATATTCAACAAAAGTTAAGAAAAATAAATAACGCAAAATCCAAAGTTAGGAACGTGAGATATTGTTTCTATAAATCCATGTTTGCAAGAACAACAACGCCTACAGAATTAGACTATTATAAAGAATATTATAGAATAATAGATATGTATCAGAATACAAAAAGTCCAAAAAATATATTATACGCCAATTAAGAACCATCAGGCCCATCCCTCTATCAATTAAGTTCTTATGGCTTCGTTTAGCAAAACAAAGATGAAGCCCCCTACTTTATTTATTATTATTATTATTATAATTTTATTATTAGAGGGCAATAGTAATTATTGTCTGGAGGACATCACTCCCCTGGTCATTCAGGTTGTTAAGGGTTAATGTGAAATGGTACCTGGTGGTAAGATGGCTATTTTTGTTCTTGTGAACCCCCATATACTATTTTTATTAACAAAAAATACTATAATATATAAGGAATCTTCTTGGGAAACTAAGCAGAGCTCCTTTTTCCAATTTTCTGCTCATTTTTTTTTTTTTGTAAATTCCCACCAAAAATGATGAATAATGAGATCCATGGAATCTATGATAATATTCAGTTCATTAATATCGTTTTTTGCGATGGCTCTGGGACTGGTGTTGTATTTTTCATTCTCTTTAGGAAAGGATCCCACCGCTGCCACCATCCCCGTTCTTTGAAGAGCACAGAAAACGGTAACATTTTTTGTAAGCGGCGCTGTTCTTGACCAATAGAAACGTACGTGGGGTTTAGGTGTGATGTTAGTCCGTGTGCCGGGTGTCGTGTTTCTGGATTTCACTGTTATGCAGGTGTGAGAAAAGAGACCCAGAAGACCTTTAACAGCCAGCTACTAAAAATATGAAATCAGAGCTGGACTCCGGCCAGGAGTAACGAGGAACGAGGAAAGTGGAACGAGGAAAGAGGAATAGGCAAAAGTCATGTGGATAAAAGATTTCGTTTCCCACCTCCTTGTATCGGCAAATAGGAGATTTCGAGTTCGTCCTAACAAGTGGCAGCTGTGGCCCTTCACATGACGAGTAACGAGAGCCGCTTCGGAAACAGAGACCCGGAGGCCTCGAATTCCCTGCTTTTGCCCGGAGAATTAGCGAGACGTGGCATAGTTAAAGTGTCACTCGACGTCTCCCCACACCTTGGGCTTTAATGGCATCCCGCTGGCTGCAGCTGGCTCGCTACGGAAGCTCATTAACCTTGATCTGTGACTTCTCGGCCCCCGCTGACTTTTCACGGCACTTCTGGGGGGAATCAAAACAAAAGGAGTCATTGGAAGGAAAAAGACGTTTCCAGTGGAACGGGTCACGTGGGGAGGAGGACACGTGAAGCAGCAAATCGAATTAGGCGGTGGAGTAAAATAATTTTAAGAGGGGGCCCCCTAAAGAAATCCTGAAACTCCACAGAGATGGCGAAGGACAACGACCCCCGAGGCACGGTGGTTGGTGTATATGGGGTATATATGGAAGATGCAACCTTTAATGGGAAGCTGCGACGTCCAGATCATAAAGAATAGACAAAAAGATTGGTCGCCATTCATTTTAACCCCTATGTAGCCCTGGACTCTATAGTCCATTGGCCAAGAAGTGTTAATACTGAAGACATCAGTGGTGTGTCGTGGCTACAGTGACATGTGACTCATGACTTGAAGTGGTCCTTGTGTCCTACTCTTTGGTGACCGATGGGTCCGGTTTTAAATGTTCCCCTTTTTCCTCCCCAGCAGCCGTAGTGTGCGTGACAGAGGTAACAGGTGAGACTTCTATGCATATTCATCCCTGTTTAGGAACAGCTGAGTCCACTGGGGCCACAATCAACTTCATTTACATTCTAGCACAAGCGTGGCGATCGGCCGGACAGTTGGCCGGTTCCCGGCTATGGGGAGGGAGGTTGTTTCCAGCGCGTTAAACCGCAGGGTCAAACTCTGTGCTCAAGAAATCAGAAGTGTTCGGAGATTTCTCTGATTAGCCCACAATAAAACAAATGATCGCTAAGCTACGTATTATCCGGAAGAAAACCGGCGTTTGCTCTACTTTTGAACTGGAGTCCATGGTCTTCCACCAAAGAACACAACTCGGAATCCAGCGCAGGCTGCCGTTAAAGGAGACGTCAGCTTTACAACCGTGTCAGAAAAAAGACTTCCCTTCCTATGGACTTTCTAGATAACTCTGACCGCTGCCTTCTTTCACGCTACAAAACCCCATAACTTTCTACAGGTTACTGCAGCGGCGTAAGACAAGAGCTCAATGGTTTGTCACGCTGTCACGTCTCAAAGGGACGCTCCAGCCATCACCTCCGCATTAATGCATATGATAGCTGCGTGGTCCCTTTAAATTTTTGTGGCGTCCCGTTGTGCATATACATTTGCCCCTTCCGCCACCCCCCCCAGCTAAATGCCATGCTGAAGATGGGTCCGGTGGGGGGGGGGGAATTTCGCTGCGGATGGGGGTCTTTCCCCCCTGAACTTGCAAACTAGGCAAACGCCCGGTGGGCCGCTGGCTGACAGGGCCACACACCCACCCGATCTGCCACTCCAGCTATGGCCGCCTCTTCATCACCGGCCAAGCTCTGCTTCTGTGCGCATGCACAAAACGTGCTCCCACTAATTTCAATGGGATTGCTTTCTTGCAACTGATTGGCTGCTTCAAAAGTCAATCAGGGCAGGAATCGGCCCACGAAGGAGTAGGGCAGCCTCACAGAGTACTTTAATATGCATTCTTATTTAGCGGGGCTGCCAGGGACAGTAAACTGTCTGTTGAACAGTAACAATTTATGAAAAATGTTTCAATTTCATGTATCAATGGAAATAATGTATCAATGTAACTCAATACAGCAACATCTAACGGAAGGTGGTTTACTAAACCTGTACTTAGAGCCTTTCTAGTCTTCCTGATCCCGTCTTAGAGAACCAAACCTCTTCTTCATTTACATCACAGAGAAGTCTTTTTCCATTTGGTGCGAGTCCAAGAAATGATTCCCAGTTGAGGAAGGAATCCATCAGTCGTTAGATTCTATCCAGGACGAACATGACAAATGTTTGCAACAGGATGAGTTTCAATGGATTAAAGCTCCAGATCGCAGCATGCGCGTCTCTTCCCAAAAGCCAATTGGTGTCAATTCATTTCTTACCCCAAAAATATATTATCAAAAGCTGGTGTTAACTCTTATATGTCTAATAACAAACTTAAAGAAAGTCATTTAAAGAAGTATACACGGGAGCTGGATTAAATAGGGGATAAAGGTCATCGAACGGGTCTTGGCATCCAAGGTGTCAAATTTAGCAGGTGAATTCACACGTCAGGTAAGACCACCCAGCTAAGCTGAACATTAAGTGTTACCCTCCTGGCCCTGCTTGGCCCCTAGCACCTTGTGTAAATGGTTCAAATCAACAATTGAATCAATAGGCACCAGAAAAGAAGATTTCTGTATATTTTAACCACTGCGAGTTGTTTTAAACTATTAACACCCCATTTCACCATAGTAATTGGGAATTCTGCCCTTGGGGCAGGTTGAGCCAAAAGGCCCAGTAATACAGGAGCCCCAGACACATGTCAGAGGCTGGTTTCCAATTATCTCTAAATTATTTACAAAGAGGGAGAGCACAGAATGGATCCAGATATCATGTAAAGGTCGCAGTAAGCTCTTTATGTCTTTGGGACACCCTGGTGGCTGAATGCGGTACTGCAAGTAAAACAAAAAGTATTGCATTCTAAAGCAGACCAAGGGGGCAAGTGGCAGCTTTTCCTTATACCATCTCTCCCCTGGTACAATCCCTGGTCTGTGTCCCACTTACTCAGATTAACACTCATAATATAACATAAAAAACACAGAGCCGTTGGGGAAGACTTTCCGAGTCCTCTGTATTCTCTCATTCACATTTATCCTTTTGGAAACCCTCCAAAGTTATGAGACACGGAAGGGATGAAGCAACACGAGAGATTTTTCTTACCATTTATTATCATTGTGGTTTTGTCTGTTTGGCAGCGAATGTTCCTTTTTTTACAGTTAGTGTTTGAATTATAAATCAGAGACGTGTCGGCCAGAGACCACCAAACCCCGTGATAAACCCAGCGGACGATGGAAACCCCGAAAATACTTTATCTCTATGGCAAAGAAACATTTCTGCCTTGTCATTTAAATGTGAAATACCATGGAAAATAATATTTTTCTCCTTAAGCATAACCCCCAGCACTGTATACAGTAATATAACCCCCAGCGCTGTATACAGTAATATAACCCCCAGCGCTGTATACAGTAATAACCCCCAGCACTGTATACAGTAATATAACCCCCAGTGCTGTATACAGTAATATAACCCCCAGCGCTGTATACAGTAATAACACCACACTGAGCTGATGCTTTATGGCGATGCTAATGAAGTCTGTTCCTCCATTGACTTTCATCAGTCAGAGTGTCTGGCTGGGTGATTAAGACTCAGGCATTCTATTGTTCCCCACAGGCAGTATGATAAGCAGTCGGGGGTTTAGTAGATCGGGGGTCAGATAACAGAACGAGAATCATACAAACGGCTGATATGCAGCTGCCTGAAAACATCATATTATGGGGGCAAAAACTAAAACTTGGGTAAAAAACAAATCCATATTTTTGGAAACTTTTAATCTGATATCAGTGATGAAAAATAACACTTCATGTACCATGCATTCTACATCATTTCCAGTTCTTCTGGGTTCTTTTTGCATCAGAACCCTCGGAAGATACCCAGCATTGTATCCTGAGGCCTCTCACTAAAAGGGATTTTTGGTAAATAAATCGACGGAAATGTGGGGTTTTTTTCGCGAGGGTCGCCTTGCTCCGTTGAGTAAAAGTAAATATACAAAGGCAGTGCGGGTTATGTAAAGTTTCACAAACTAAATTGCTTTATTTATTTTTTTCATAAACCGCTCAGAGGAAGCAGCGCGGTCCTGAAATCACCCAGCTGTTTGCTAATTAGCAATCGAGGATCTAACTTAAAAAACGTATTCTCCAGCCCATCCCGCGACCAAACTAAAGCCGACGTCAGAACCTCGTGATGTTCCTTATTATTCGGATATCTGCAGAAACCTTTTCCAGGGACGTCCGGACAGCCACGTACTAAAGGGTTAAAGGAATTAAATATCAGGGACCCCGGCGAGGCCTGCGACGCTCTCACATCTGGACATACTTCGGGCAAAGTTAATGTTTTTGGACAGCAGACAAAGAGCCATCGGCTGAGAGACAGAAGAAAACCAACCCGTGTCAATTCTTTCCTAAAGACAGAAGGAGGAGAGGCGCTGGAGCGGCCCCCGAGCCTCACATCACAGAGAGTGACAGCGGCCCGGTGACCTCTCTGACTAGCAACACAGTGCCCGGGGCTAGTCCGACACTCAATTATAGCCTCTTGCTGGTGACCTTTCACCCTCCCTGCTGACCAAAAGGAAACCCTGAGGTCCTAACAAAAAGGTCTCAAAGAGCTCTCAAACATGCCTCGTGACCCCGGGCAGACATCAGAACTTGACTCCCGGGACGGGAATGAAAGCAGCCAGCGGAACAGCCATGAATTATCCCTTCATCCTCGTTGGGCTATTGAGGGAGGAGGAGAAGCGGCCCTCCGGCCCTCCGGCCCAACCGCTGCCTGGACCACAAAAAGGAGATCAGGGAGGAGAAATGTTAGAAGAAGAGGCCAAAATTCTAAAAGTAGACGGCCACGACACGCGCAACTTGTAAGCGGATCTTCACAGCTTCTACACTACTTTCGCAGCCATCAACATGAGAGTTACCCCGAAAATGGGGCAAAATTCCACGATATTCGCAGTTCCCTTCACTGTTTGCCCAACTTTACTGACAAACCCCACGGTGGCAACTTGCAGAACCCTCACAGCTCTCAGATCCAAAAATGAACCTCACTCAGGGTATCTAATCCCAATGCTTTGAGCGGAGGACCCTCAAATGCCCCCCCCCGGCCCCTTACATGTATAACGTACATAAACACGCGACAAACATACATGTACTGCACGCCTTATTCATAACTGCTAACTGCCCCGAGTTATTTACTTACACCGGGGTACCGCTTTATTATTGCTATTATTATTTGTATTATTGTTATTATTATCATCATCATCATTATTGCTATTATTATTATTATTTATTATTATTATTATTATTATTATTATAGTTATCATTATCGTTATTATTATTATTATAGTTATTATCATTATCGTTATTATTTATTATTATTATAGTTATCATTATCGCTATTATTATGTATTATTATTATTATAGTTATTATCATTATCGTTATTATTTATTATTATTATTATAGTTATTATCATTATTGTTATTATTTATTATTATTATTATTATTATAGTTATTATCATTATCGTTATTATTATTATTTTATAACTGATAACTTTACACAAACTTCTGTTATAAATGCGGTTTTGGGGTATTTTCAGCACAAATTAAATCCTTACAATATTTATAAATGGGATGAACCCTTTTTTTATGATGTCATTGTGAGCTATGGTGGGAAAACTCTTTATACACAAACACAACCGTGCCCATTTTTATATCGGCGGCATCTTTATGAATTGCCCCACAGTCATCTAGTTCCACCTCTGCTGGTCGGATGATCGGCAACAGCTCTCGGGATTCACTAGACTCAGCCCAGGTCTTACTAACGCACGTTGTTTTACATCATAGCTGTTGCTGCTTCTAATCGTTCTAATGGCTATTAAGCCATTAAAGATCGGCGATAAATGACTGTATTTGCCTGAGACAACAAAAGGTCCATTAGCTGAGATTATAACAGATGAGGGTTTTAATCGCTACTAATAAATGCTTTCCACACCTCAGTGTGGCGGTATGTCCAGAGCATTTTGAAAGGGTGGTACATGAGTGGAGCAGCCTCCCAGCAGAAGTGGTAGAGGGTAATACAGTGAGGGTATTAAACATGCATGGGACAGACATACGGCTCCTGAATCTAAGACGAGACCAACGACTGATTAAGGTTTGAGTCTTTACAGCGGGAGAAACGGGCGACTAGACGGGGGCCGGATGGGGCCGATCTGCTGGAACATTCTACGTTCCTATTTAGTGGAACCAGCTGATTGGAATAAATCCATTATTTCTATATTTGTGTTATTTCCAGAGTTTATCTGCATTTACGCACATCTGGTTACCCTCCGCTCGCCGCTGACCGTCAGCAAACGTCTTGGCATCAATTTATCATGAGAGATATTACCCGGGACCACCATCCGGGACCCCCCCCCGGGACCCCCCCCCCCGTCCGAAGAGGCAGCTTAATAACATCAAAGCGAAATCCACAGCCTGCGACGGCCAGACAGCCGCGTACGCAGAGCGATCTAATACCGTAATATCGCCCGTTATATACGAGGAAGCGGAGCCTCAACACGCGTGATACACGGAATCCCACATGAACACGCATAACGTATACATACACCCTGGAGCTGAATCAAAACACGTTCCCAAAATAAGAGGAGACTCCCCTCTAAATAACTTTTAGTGGCTCATCGTTTTTCGATCGTTTAACAATTTGTTTACCAACTACGCCACTGTCCAAAAGTTTGGGGTCACTCAGCTGTTTCCATGGAAAACAAGGAGATTTCTGTCTGTAACATAATTCCAAAAAGGGTTTCTAACCATCAATTAGCCTTTTATACTTAAACTTGGATCAGCGAATACAACATGCCATTGGAACCCAGGAGTGATGGGAGTGATAAAGGGCCATTGGAACACAGGAGTGATGGGAGTGATAAAGGGCCATTGGAACACAGGAGTGATGGGAGTGATAAAGGGCCATTGGAACCCAGGAGTGATGGGAGTGATAAAGGGCCATTGGAACACAGGAGTGATGGGAGTGATAAAGGTCCATTGGAATACAGGAGTGATGGGAGTGATAAAGGGCCATTGGAACACAGAAGTGATGGGAGTGATAAAGGGCCATTGGAACACAGAAGTGATGGGAGTGATAAAGGGCTTACGGAAGACAGGAGTGATGGGAGTGATAAAGGGAATCTATGAAGAGATTCCATTAGAAAATCGTCCCTTTCCAGCTAAATAGTCACTTACATTAACCCCGTCAACGCTGGATTTCTGATACATTTTATGTTATTTTAATGGACAACATCTGCTTTTCTTTCAAAAACAAGATAATTCCTAAGTGACCCCAAACTTTCAGACTTTGTGAATCTGCATTAAAGCACTTAGCGGGTCGGCGTGAATTAACCTTCTTTAATACGCAGCAGCCTTTGACTTTTTTGGGTGTCAGAGGAGGGAGCGACGTCCGGCTCGCCGGCAGCTGCTTTCTGCTAATTACCGATTAACGCTGTTGTATCGACGATCATAATTACCGCTCCGCTCGCCGAATCCATCCTCCTAACGGAAAGGGTTAATCCCGTCACCGCTATTCAGAGTAAAAAACGCATAGGCAGGAGAACGAAAGCTGCCGTTAGAGAGGTTTACGTACCCACAGCATGCAGGACAGACACAGCCAGGTCATTCTGGGGTCCGAATGCGGTCGGGGGAAGCAGGGGGATGCGGAGGGCATGATCCGACGACTTTAAGCCAAAGTACTGCGCCAGAGGAGAGCGGCACTCACATCCATGGCGCTCGGAGACAAAGTGTAGGTCGGCACCCCCGCCGAAAAGCGAACCCCCCTTTAATTTAACCCTGTCGCTCCCGGCTCCTTCTCGGGTCCTCTGTTAATCTCCAGGTATCGCCTGCTTTCTCCAGGTTCCCTCGAGTCCAGACTTTCCGTTCGCTCTACTTCCACATCATACTTTCCCTCTCTTTCCGCTCTCCTTTATCCCTGCCTCTCCAACTTTTCCTTCATCCTCACATTAGCCCCAACACCTCCTGAAGAGACGGGGAGGAGCTGCGACGAAATCCTTCCCTCTGCCTTTTTTTATTCTCTAAAAAAAAAAAATCTTTCCTCTTTCGCTCTCTCTCTCTCCCTCTCTCTCTCCCTCTCTCCCTCCCTTTCTCGTTGCTTTTTCTCTCTCTCTTTCCTCCCTCCTTCTCATCCCCAGGCTGGCAGCCACAAGCAACTTTTTTAGGGAGCTGAAAAAAAAACTCCTAATTCCTTGGTATTTCCTTTTCACCATTTACCTCCAGCACCCCCCCCCTCTCCTTCTCATCTCGCTCCCCCCCCCCCACAGGCTCACCTCCTCTGCCTCCCCGGGTCTCACTGCTTTAATACAAGGATTACGCTCTGAGGGCAAACACTAGCCAATTAACCGCTATTTGGTTTCAGATAGCAAAGTTTTAAGCTCGTCCCTCGAAATCCCTAGCAGGGACGATGTGTCAATCAACTCACTTTAATGCCTAATTTGCCGGCGGAACGGCCCCCGGCGGCCCCCGTCTAGTCGCCCGTTTCTCCTGCTGTAAAGACTCAAACCTTAATCAGTCGTTGGTCTCGTCTTAGATTCAGGAGCCATATGTCTATCCCATGCATGTTTAATACCCTCACTGTATTACCCTCTACCACCTCTGCTGGGAGGCTGTTCCACTTATCTACCACCCTCTCAGTAAAGCAAAACTTCATTGCATTCCATTTAAGCCTAAGACATAAATATATTTTAAAAAGAAAGAAAGTGAATGATACGATAGAGATGGGATTCTGTGCTACTCTGGCAGTGGTAATAACTACATAGATGTCATTTAATATTATTCTTGGGAAAGAACTAAACTGGCAAAATTAAGACTGCGGGGCAAGTAACAAAAATGAACTGACGCTCACGCTATGCTAATTTTTGCAGGGAACACCAAATTGTCACGTGATGAAAAAACAACAATCTATTTCTGTAGGCAGCTAGTGAATAATAATAAAACTAATAAACAATAATATTAATAATAAATATTAATACAAAAATAATAATATTTTTTTAAATTATTATTAATATTATTTTATTATTTATTAATATTATTGTTTATTAGTTTTGTTATTATTCACTAGCTGCCTACAGAAATAAATTGTTGCTGCAACAACCTATCGGTGCCTGTTTTTTTTATATAATAATAAAAATGATTATTATTACAGGTCTGCTGTCTGCTGAACCGAATGCTATTATTCGCAGTTGCAGCAACCTATCAGTTCCTGTGTCTTCATCACCAGACAATTAGGTGTTGCCTGCAAAAATTAGAAATGACTCAAAATTTGGCATGATTAAAAAAAAAAATTCTGGGAAGGGTTTGGACGTTCGGCAGCATAAAGAATTCTGTTTTTTAATTTAGTTAAAAAATGTATGAATGTATTGCAGAATAGATGGAACGGCAGCTTTAACACGGATGGTAACCGCTTATTCCATCTTCGGGTTTTTCACGCTTTTAAAGTCACCTGGAGAAGATAAAATTCTACACGTTAGCAAAGAACTAAGTGCATTGGACGGTTGCGTGGTAACTAAACGGTTGCCATTATGTGTCCATTAACGAATTCATCTTGTGGTTATTCCCCCCCCGAGCTCCCAGCGCCTGCATTAGCTGCAGATACAGCGCGTTATCTCTGCCGATAACAGCGTCCGCCTCTGTTCAGCGTCCACTGGAAGAACCGGGAGAGAAAGGTGTTGCCGGCGGCGTTAATGATGTGTAGAATTTGGTATGGGGCCAGCCTTTAGCCCCAGGTTGTACAGCGGGGTGGTTTATATCTCAAAGGCAAATACGTGGTTAAAAAATACATTGATTGAGTCAAAATATATTCACCAGCAGGAACGTAGCTAGAAACCATCGGGCCCCGGTGCGTAAATTGCCCCCAGACTTCACCAAGTAACATTTCCCAGTTTTGACCCCAAACAGCTTATCAGTGCCGTCTTTGTCCCCAGTTTGTCAGTGTCCCCAAAAAGCTTGTCTGCGCCATTTCTGTCCCCAACAGTTTGCCTTAGCAATCTTTAACCGTGCCATGTTTGTCCTTAAACAGCTTGTCAGTGCCCCCAAACAACTTATCTGTGCCATCTTTGCCCCCAAACAACTTTTCTGTGCCATCGTTGCCCCAAACAACTTTTCTGTGCCATCTTTGCCCCCAAACAACTTGTCTGTGCCATCTTTGCCCCAAACAACTTTTCTGTGCCCTCTTTGCCCCCAAACAACTTGTCTGTGCCATCTTTGCAGTGCATGGATGTCATGTTGGATGATCTTACCTGCACCTCAATGATACTTTCAGTAAGTAACTGCTACAAAACTAAAAAATTAAATTAAGATCCTTTAACAGGATAGACGACGGCAACAAAAAAAGTGTCGATCTTACACCTGAATAACCAATTTATAGGAGTTTTTTCATTGGTCGGAGAATTTTATGGCATTTAACCTCTCACTGTCCAGCTAGAATTCCATCTGAAGAAGAAACCTCCGAGGTCTCAAAAGAGTATGGAACTTTTAAAGGTATCGACTTTAACTAAAGCCTCTTATCTTGGGTTAATAAGACAAAATCACTTATTTTTATCTGCCAGCAGTCCGGGATACATCTTAGGGATGGGAGATTTGGACAGTTGGTAGATGTGGACAATTTACTCGCCAAGATGGGCTCAGGTGACGAATTCGACCCCCTTCTGTTTACTCCTAGACAGCTCTGCAAATACTATCGCAAGTTCATTTTACTTTAAAGGGGTAGTTTAATGTCCCGGACCGCCCCGCTAGAGAAGAAAGTGCTCCCAGTGAAACCAATGGGGGGCATTTTCCGTGTCTATGCACAGGGGGGGTCTCTTTAGAACAGCTTGGGGGTGGGGCAATGCATATTCAGCAGAAAACCCCCCCCATGTACTTCCAAGAGGGGCATCACGGACGTTTAAAGGGACCCCTTTAAAGTGTATATGGGGGTTGGCGTGTCCCTTTAATGTAACGCAACATTTACCCCCCCCCCCGGGCAGTTTAATTGAGAGGGTCTAGCATCTACTGTCTTGGCTTAAAAAGACTGTGAGAACAATTTGTTGCGCATGCGCGACATCAAACTCCTCTGCACAAAGGCTGCCTGAACCAATCAGCAACAATCAGCAACTTAACAACAGGGAGGAATAATCATGCAGTTAAGTTAATAAGGCTGCTCCCATGTTATACATAGAGGGTGTATATAACTTATTTTTAATCTGTAAATCCGTGAAATCTAAGCGGCGGATCTGCCGTCTCGTTAGTCCAGAACGAGCAAAACCTTCATTACCGAGCAATTAAAAACGAAAAGGATTTGGGTTTTTTCCTCTCTCTTTCGCCAATAAAACAAGGTAATGAAAGCCAGACGCTCGGCGATGGGCAGAGACGGCCGGCTTTAAACGAGTTTCCGCGTGCGGCACAACTTATTACCAACACAGGGAGCGGGAAACGTGGGGGACAAGTTACAGCACTGAGATGATTCATTCATTCGCTCGCTCGGAACAAATCGCTTCTTTCTGTGCTTTTTTTCCACGAATATTTAAAAAAGAGTCTTGAATGGTTCTAATAACAGTCGCTACGGAAACCATGAATAGTCAGGAGGGAGAGATGTTCGGAATGAGGTCACCTGCATTCAAGCAGGGATTCCAGCTGTGCTATAGCAGGGAGAAGTGCACCAATCAGGAGGCTCAGTTATAATTAAATCAGAGGGGGGGTATGAAGGAGTCGGCTCCGGGCTGTGTGACCCCCAGAACCTTCCCATTTACCCTGAGACTGGGGTAAAACCCTGAGAATCTGCCCCCTCACCCCGAGACCCTGAGTTGGTTTTCTGCTTCCCTCGACCTTCACAAAGAGAAGAGCCCCCCCGATGATTTATGGCTATCCTGGTTAAAGAGGACAACCTGCGCGCCGAGCGGAACCGGCACAAAAAAGCAGAATTAACACTGAAATTGTTACATTTTCTGAAGGAAATTGAATGATCTCTTGGTGAACCACAAATCCACCTAAATACAGGCAGGGCTTTACGGCCGGGCTGCGAACGTTCAAAAACCGCCAACGCTAAGATCCCGACCATCACACCGACTGGTATTGTGGTCTATCAGGTCGGTTTGGATTATCTGTTCTCAAGCAGGGATTTCCACTGCGGCTTAACCCTATGAGAGCAGTTCCACAACTCGCAACCCTCAAAAACACAACCTGTCCGCTACATCAGTAACAAGAATCGCGCGTTCTCAGAGACCCGGAGAGTCTGGCCTTCCGTCCTGAGACCTTGTGGCCGCCCCCCCCCCCAGAATGTGGCCAAGACCCCGAGATTCTGCCCCCCTCCCCATAGCAATTTGTTGTTTCTGTACGTATATACTCATTGCTATTATTATTAGTATTATTGTACAGCGCCGCAGAATATGATGGCGCTATTTAAGTGAATAATAATAAATCTAGTGAACTATTAGGGGACACGCTGGGCGAGTCAAGCTAAGATTTGGTGGATAACAGATGTCTCCTGCTTTGAATCTGTCACTGGGGGGTTAATATCTTCTGCCCCCCCCCCGAATGGGACCGTGTTGACAATATAAAAGTGTTTCCTTATGCTATGAGGTCATCCTCGCTTAATCCATCAGGAGATCCGATCCCCGCGCAGGCAGACCGTCTATTATTTTAGGTGGAAACTCCCGAAAGTTGAGAATAAAAATAAACGAGGAATAACCCGGATCTCGAGACATGAAGGACGCTTTCGTGTTGCCGTAACAGGTCTCCGTGTCGTCTCCGTGTCCTCTCCGTGTCGTCTCCGTGTCCTCTCCGTGTCTCCAACCCAGCCCGGCGTCTTCAAATGAACGCAGATGCTTCGGGAACATTTCGGAATGTTGGGAATAAATGTTTCTCCGGAAGGAATTGCGAAGAGAGAAGAAGAATACGATGAAGAATAATCCTGAACGCCAAGCGACGTGAAAGTCTTCACTTTGGTTACATTATATATATTTTATCTACTAAAGGCCGGTCCGCCGGATGCTGATTGGTCCTTTGGCTCCGGAATGTAATCAGTTTTAGGGTTTGTTATAAAGTAGACCTTTTCTAGATCAGGTTTAACCCATTTTATTCCAATCTCCAATGTCCATCTTCTGCCAGAGACTGCGGAATAACTTTACATTTATTACAAAGTAAAGGATTGGCCTTCAGCGGTCTGAGATGGACAATGAGGGGTTAAAACGACCAAGCCCACCCATAGATAGAAAACAGCTGACATTCCTGGCTAGGAGACCCCTGTGCCCTTAATCAGCACCTTCCTCTTTCTTCCTCTTTCTTCCTCCTTTCTCCAGTCCCGGTTTGCAGGCTTTGCCTTTAGGGGCTTTGGATGAAAAACAAAACTGGTTGAAATTTTGAGTTTCTTTTACAAAAGAAAGACAAAGCAGCCCTTTATGCGCAAGCAGAGAATAGAGGGGTCGGGGGGGACGGCGGGGTCTGAATGATCCGTTACATTCCCCCATTACTTCCCTTTCTCTGATTCCTACCCCCTACTCTTTACCATAACACAGAATAGCGGACCCTGTTCATGCGCGGAGCTCGCAAGTTATACATCAAAGACCGCCTGCAGCCGGCGAGGGTCCACCTTGGGGGGGGTTCTAAATTCCCGTGCAGGCAGGAAGCCTCTGCCATGCCAGTCCCGTGCAACCCCCATCATCCTCAGCCAACCAAGAACCCGCAAGCAGCTGGACCTTCAGAAAGTCTGCTTTAACCCTTTAAGCAACAGCACACAACAGATGTTCAGGAAAGTGAATGTTGTTCCCTGGGGCGATGGAGCTAAATCTTTTGGGAGGCATTACAGTGACCCCTGTAGTGTCCCCTCATTATTATTATTATTATTATTAATTTTATTATTATTATTATTATATTTTTATTTTTAATATTTTTATTATTATTGTTAATTTTATTATTATTATATTATTATTTTTATTATTTTTATTGTTAATTTTATTATTATTATTATTATTATTTTTATTATTGTTAATTGTATTATTATTTATTATTTTATATAGCGCCATCATATCCCGTGGCGCTGTACAATCATATACACATATTAGTATGATTCTGATCCAAGGTTTGATAAGTGATCTCATCACCACAGCAGGTGTTCAATCAGCAGGAACATTCCATCGGTTGCTACGGTGATAGGATCAATTTTTCAAACTTTGCACCAAAATCATGTTTGATACACAGGCTCCCCCGGCTGGAGTCCACAACATAAACACTGGTATATTGCAGTTTGTACAGCGCTGCAGCATATGATGGCGCCATATCACTCAATAAATAATAATAATTTAAAATATAAACTATATATACTAATGATCCTGAGCCCCGCTTAACCTATAACTCTGCGCCCATCACTCACAGCCGGTTAGTGTTATCTCAGCCCAAGCTATGCACCTTTGTATTGTGTCATGAAATCCACCCCAACCCCAGTGTAATAATCGGTTGATGGAAAGGTCGCCACGTGTGACCTTGTAAGAATTTATTAAAGCCCCAAGACCCCGAAGATCTTCTCCACATTGCCCGTGACATCATAAAAAGGTTAATGCGAGGAGCTTGTTTGCTACAAAAGGTCTTTAGTGTCCTTTTCAAAAGGATGAGGTTTTACAGATCCCAATAGAGCCTAATAGACCCCCCCCAGTCCCCTCCATAAATATTTACAGCCCCCAAACTTAATTAAGCCAGGCCATTAATTACAGCTTGTCTACATTCTACGCCTGTTCTATCCACAGAATAACTCCCATCCGGCCCCGTTTAAGACCCAAATCCCTCTTTTTAAACATACTAGTCTTGCTCAGCCTCTCATAATTTACAGAGAGGGTGGTAGATAAATAGAACAGCCTCCCAGCAGAAGTGGTAGAGGGTAATACAGTGAGGGTATAAAACATGCATGGGATAGACATACGGCTCCTGAATCTAAGACGAGACCAACGACTAATTAAGGTTTGAGTCTTTACAGCAGGAGGAACGGGCGACTAGACAGGGGCCAACGGGGGCCGATCTGCCTGCAGATTCTAGTTTCTATACGGACAAGCCAAAGTAAGTTGAAAATAGGAAGCTGTAGGAGGAGTTTCTATTTATTATTATTTATTGTTTTATATAGCGCCATCATACTCCGCAGCGCTGTACAATGTAAAATGGGAATAATATTTGGGAGTGGATTCATTAATGCCGGATCCGGATAGGGAAAGGCAGCAAAGAGATAATCAGCCACAAGGAGGAAAGAAAGCCGAGGTCACGTCCTCTCCGTCCTCTCCGGGGTCTGTTCTTCTTGTTTTAATCTGTTTTAGGGTATGTGAAGCGGAGGGCCAGGGGCCGTAACAGAAGGGACGAGGACAATGTCTGCTGTTTGCTAAGCTTGACTTGGACAGTAATTAGAGCGCTCGCAAACAGCAGGCAGGGAGCGTGAGCTCAGCGGCCGAGCGCCTGCTGGGATGACTTTTTCATTAAACCTGGATTTTCATGGAGTCCACAAATTTGACAAATAACTGACCCCCCAAGCACCCCCGTGGGTTTCCGCTGGCTGGATCTTTACAGGGTGGAGCAGAGACGGCGCGGATCCCGCCGGAGAGAAGTTTCCGATCCCAGTTGTGAGGAATCCAAGCTCCGTTGTTGTTTCCTCGCCTGGGAACGCGGAGGACAGATTGGACGGGTCGCGGATCCCTCACCTCCTTGTGTCCCTGTAAACAGCTTTTGCCTACCGGCAAGCAATCTGGACGTCTGGGGAAATTTGCCATTTTCACCCAAAAAGCTCTTTTTTTTTTACGATTCATTGCACATTTTTAACAACAGGAGGGCAGAAAAGGAGATCGTATGACTCCAAACATCCCTCGCCTCCGCCATACCAGTGCTTACAATCGTTTATCTCCTAATCAAATCTCCTGAGCCTTTTGGCGAACTTCCCTCCGAACCTAATATTTTAGGCCACTTTGTGTTTTTTTTGCCAAGATGCGTATTTTCTCGCTCTTTTTCGTTTAACTCTTCCAACTCCACAAGGTGACTTGACCCGCAATCTCTCTACAACGTGCCCTGTTCTGCACGCCGCCTTCTTAATTTATTATACACGATATAAAAACTTCTTAGATACGACCTGAAAGCCGCTCATTCATTAAAATAAGTTTTATAAAAATGCCATCAGTTTCCCATGATCCTTCAGTGCAGATTGTTCTGACCTCGCGCTGAAAGCGCTCTTGTTGATTCCAATGGGGGGGATTGGCACTGACCGTTAAAGGGTTAAAAATCCAATCTGCAGGAGTCGAGCCTACGGCAGAGTGGATTCAGCATTAACCCTTCAGGGCCGCACTATGACGAAGACCAAGGCATTACAAACCAAGGTGGTGTTCATTAACCCTTTCCGTGCCGCAAAGCAGTTAAAAGGTCCATATACCGTAACGAGGAGCTCCCGGGGAGGACCCGGCAGGTTTATATCTGCCAGGAATCGAGATTAATGGCTGCTTCAGATGGCCGGTAAAATCCCATTCCGCTGACAATAACTCTCCCAGCAAAAACATCTAGAGGACGCGGAGCACTTTACCTTAATTAAATTGCTGGGGAAGGGGACGGGAGAAAGGCAGGAGCCGGGGTACGGAGCGGATACAGAGTATCTCTCGCTTCGGTAGCTGATACAGTATCGCTCCTGCTTAGCTGATTGCTTTTAGGCATTAGATTTGTGACTCTTTTTATTAGCAGGTAATTAATTCATTCGTTCGGGGTCATCGCTCAGCAGAATGGTTTAGACTGAAAATCTTCCCAAATGATGAATGAAAGTCTTGTAGAAAAAGGTTTTACAATGGGGGGGGGGGGTGAATGCAAGATGGTATGGCCCAACTGGTGGCATTGGGACGGACAATGAGGACAAAGCTTGGACAACCCGCGAAGAAGCCACCTCCACCGCCAGGCTGGGACAGGGTAACAAAGTGACAGACAGAGAAAAGTTGAGTTATTACCTGGAACGAGGATCAAGAGCAAAAACAAAAAAAAAAACTAAAATGTGGCATCATAGACCTCTGTGGAGGTGTCTCTTTGGAGCGTTGAGGGTCTCAGCAACCCCCAACCATGAGCGTTTAACATTTAGACGCTCTAATCCCACATGTCGTTACTATCTCGCCAAAGCAGGAGTCCTGCCAACTTCAATGTCACCTTTTCATTCCAATTAGTTTCGTTGGATTGTTCCAGGAAAAAGCGGCGAGCTCTAGAACCACCTAGAACCCCCCCAAAAATATAATCCCATTAGATCATTACGTTTTGGGAATAAAGTTCTCTTATTGCGCCCAACCTGCGCCTGCTTTTAGGTTTTTTCTGGGACAGATAAGGTTAAGAAGTGCATGTAGCAAGTCATAGCAACCAACTACCCCGTATATTTGTGAGACTAGCGCAAACCGCCTTACACAACATTCTCGCGAGCGGAATCCGTAACGTAGAATAAGCAGGCCATTTATTGGCTTATTTTGACCTTAATTATTGTAAAATTAATCAAAATATCACGTTAATGGTGATGCAAGCAGCCCGTGGGACCCCCGAGCGGCTCATCGCGCAAAACAGACAACAAATAAACAATAAATAAATAATAATGATAAAGTGTCCAGGGACAGACCGGGGAACGACTCGCGATTTCGTAGATCAGTCTCGTAGATCAGATTACAGAGGGTCTGTCACCGACGCGGCAAACAGGCGGTTAAATGTATTTATTGCGACTAAAAAAGCCTCCTCCGGACTCTGCTTCCGGGATTTGCATCCACGTCTTGAAGATATTCAGCGTAGGGGTTTTACCCCGGGGAAGCTGAGCTGAGTGGCAGGTGGGGCAGAAGCAGCATAAAGAAACCCCACCCTAAGAAACTTTCATATAGAACCTGTCAACAGATCGGCCCCTAGTCGGCCCCCGTCTAGTCGCCCCTTTTCTCCTGCTGTAAAGACTCAAACCTTAATCAGTCGTCGGTCTCGTCTTAGATTCAGGAGCCCTATGTCTATCCCATGCATGTTTAATACCCTCACTGTATTACCCTCTACCACTTCTGCTGGGAGCCTGTTCCGCTTATCAACCACCTTCTCAATAAAGTAGAGCTTTGACATTTGTTCTCACTATATCCATAATCTCCGAGTTTCAGAATGGCCAACGGGACGTCAGAGCGTGGACGTAGACCTGATACTAAGCAGGCCATGCAGTTATGCAGCCGGCAGAGCATGCGCGATAAGCAATGTGAGCTCCGCTGCGCTGTATTATACAGATGTAGAGATAGAGTCCCAGGACTTGTACAGAGAGACGGGGAAGGACGTTTAAACGACCTCTGCCTCCCGAGCACAGATTCCCCGCATCATTTACGCTGATCCCGGAGGAACGCTGATCTACGAGGGGCCAGAGGGGGCCAGCATTCAAACCGTATTCACGCACTCATTCCTACGCCGTCCCCATGCGCAGCACATGCACTCCCCGCACCGCCGGCGCTGCCAGCGTAAAGGATTGATTAGTCCCGTAAAGCGGTAATTACTGCGCGAAGGTCGCTCCTCTTACAGAGACACCGCAGAAGCCATAACGCACCATATGTGCCACACATGAGGAGCAATCACCATGGAAACCAATGGAATGTTCCTGCTGGTTTCCCCCCACATTTAGAACTTTGCACCAACATTTCTCTTTACCAATACGAACCAAGCAACAGAAACCAATCATTAAGAGAGGTCTCCGCGCACCTCCTCAGGGAGTGAAGGGGTTAAAACAGAAACTGCTAAAAAAAGGGGACTGAAAACACAAAACATGCAGAAAAAAAATAATATATTCTTCTAAATCTAAAAAAAAGGAAAAGAGGATTGGGGGGTCCCCGGTTTCTGGCGGAGGGGTACGGAGGGAAGGTGGGTAATCAGAGACCCCAATAACTTCACAGACACAACGAGGGGGCCCAGGTTGCCGTGTCACAATGTATCAAGCGGCCATGGCCAGGAAACACAGTAACAAAGTCAGGCTGAAAAAGACTTAAATCCTTCAATTCTGCGAATCCCTCCTGCTCGTCATCCGAAAGAAGGCAAAAAACCCCAAAATTAAGCTATTCTTTGGATTTTGACACTTGGGGGGGGGGACTTCCTTCTAGACTCCAAAAGGCGATCAAATTCAAAGAATTCTAAAATATTCATCTTATATTCTACCCCAAGGGGGAGGTCCCAACGCAGATCTTCCGCTCCTGGCGGCCCCCCGGCTCTACGTTTTTGGTGAAAAGTAATTACGAGACCTAAAAATAAAGAATTCTCTGCGTTTCGAGGATCGGGGTCCCTGCCGCACTCACCTTGCCGTCGCTCCGGCACATGCGCAGCACGAAAAGCCAGGACAAGACATATTTGCCCCATTGCAGAAGCGCGCTGAAGCAGCGGGTCCAACATGCCATTATCTATCCGCTGGTTTCGGGGCAAAAATCCCACTTCCCCCCCCCCCAATAGAGCCAGGTCTCCGAGCTTAGAGGGCAAAGTCAACTCCAGCGCGTCCCGAAGCCCCCCGCTCCGGTTACCGGATCTTCTCTGTTGCCAACCTGCGTCTGCTCATTCAGACTAATTGTCTCCTAAACGTCTTTCATGCTTTCCCCCCCCCCCCCAGATCACCTCCCTCTTCTGCTCAATTCATCCAGAGCTGTCAGACGAGGAGGTCCGCCGACCGGCAGCCGTCACTGAAGTGCGAGCTTCTCCGTTCCAGGACCTGCAGTGATGCCCTCGCCGCCCTCGCCTCCGCCGCTCACACCGGAAAGCGCATGCTTCTCAGCCATGACCGGCCCGGACAGCTCAGCGCCGGTTTCCCAGCCGGGTCCCAAAAAAGATCGAAGCCCAAAACCTGAGCGCTGACCGGACTGATGGAGCGAACGCCTGGCTCATAGCAGCTCTGCGGGGCGAGTGTGTGCGAGTGTGCGAGTGTGCGAGTGCGTGTTTAGGTTCGGATGAATAACCCCCCCCCCCTGCGATACTCAGAATCAGCCACAAGTCCTGGATGTGCTTTGAATTTTTATAAGTCCTCTCTGGTCGCTATCTGCAGCGCAGGCCTCGTGCGTCTCCTCTACAGGATGGCACTCAGCAAAAGCACCGCCGGGGTCCCAGACCAGTCCGTCGGCACCGTTCATCAAGCCTGCCGTAAAGACTCAAACCTTAATCAGTCGTTGGTCTCGTCTTAGAAGCCATAAGCCTGTCCCTCACTGTACTGACCTCTACCTCCTCTGCTGGGACGCTGTTCCACCTACCCACCACCCTCTCAGTAAAGTATTTCCCGGCGCAGCGAGCTGACGGTGAACTATACGTTCTGCCAGCTCTGCCCTTCCCGCAGGGGATGCTTCCGGACGTATCTTTAATGACGTTC
This sequence comes from Sceloporus occidentalis, assembly GCA_023333645.1. Classification (NCBI taxonomy): domain Eukaryota; kingdom Metazoa; phylum Chordata; class Lepidosauria; order Squamata; family Phrynosomatidae; genus Sceloporus; species Sceloporus occidentalis. The sequence continues at coordinate 991,559 of JALMGF010000136.1, read as the reverse complement.
ATTTTATTTCATCTGCTATGAGCTTCCTCATAACCCGCGGCTCATCTTACGCACCCCAGGAGGAAACTCCTCACGTGCCGTAAGAGTAGTAAATACGTGGGACAGCCTCCCAGCAGACGTGGTAGAAGCAAATACCAATAATGAAATAAAAAAAAACAAAAAAAACATTCTGATTATGGGAATAAATGTATTCTTAAAAGGCGTGATTTTTTATAGGGAATTTCATTGGCTGTCACAGCCCGTTCGTTAAGGATTATGGGAAATGTTAATAAATGTAGACACCGCAGATGCTGAATATATCAGAGTAAAATGTGCCTTAGAGACTTCTGGAATATTTTTTATTAATATGCAGGGTACCCAACCCCCCCCCCCTCCCTCCGATGTGTTTTACCGGGGGGGGGGGGAATAATATTTGTGATTATTGCCCCTTTAAAGCGTTCTGCATATAGATAGACAGAAAAGCCATATAGAATATATATATATATATATTCACTGCAGTGTTCTAATGTTTAACCCCTTAAAGCCAGGAGTGCCTTCAATACCCAGCTTTACAGGATATCAGTGCATCTGTTGTACAGCGCTGCGGAATATGCTGGCGCTATATGAAGCAATAAATAACAATTTCGAGATAAAAGCGTGTTTAAAAGGGCGAAGGTGTTTCTCCCGAGCTCTGCAGGTCGCCCTGAAGGGTTTATATCACGATCTACGGCAATACTGACTCTGAGGTCCTGGCCGGAGCCCAAGCCCAAGGGTAGCCATCAAGGGGATGCGCTCGCTGCCAAGAGCCAAAACGATGAGGCCAAGGTACGACGGGCTGATAAGCGATCGCGGCCATTGCATTAATTACCCAGCGCACATTTCATCCGGGGAGAGAGCGCCGAGGCTTCCGTCAGCGGGTTAGGAGGAGAAGGAAAAGCGATAGAGAAAAAAAAAAAGAAAAAAGAGCAATAACGAGAAGAGCAGAAGACGCGTAACATAAAGCAGGACAGAAACCGGCGGCCGCCAGGCAGGATTCCTCGGGATGGGATAGGGTTAAGGACAAAAAATATCAGGTAACCGACTCAACCCCGGGGGCCAAAGCTGTGCGCCGGGCACCACGTAGGACCCCATGCTTGCCTGGCACCGTCATGCGTGAATCCGCAGGCAATTAAAGACCCCTGCACTTGAAGCAGCCAATCACTGTTAGGAAAATGATGCTATTGAAAGCAATCGGAGCTCTTCCGGTGCTGATCGCATCACATTCAGCCGAACACCCCCCCCCCCCGGGAATATAGCTGGGGGGGGGGGTTACAGGGATTTTTGTATTTCCAAAAGGGACACAAAGAAAATTTAAGGGAACCTCTCAGTTTTTATATGTAGCGCGTGTAATACCCGAGTCTGCCTTTAATGAAAAACAAATGTTTTTCCCTGATTTCCCCATTTTGGACCCCCCCCCCATTACATGTAACGGAATACGGTGTTAGTCCCAAGCGGGTTAAAGGTAATGCGCTGTTTGTCTGGGCGCCGTAACAAGATGACCGCGGGTTAATGGGGGGTTCTTTGATATGGCGGCCAATGGAGACGTTCCCCTTTAACGCTCCCCAGCGCCGGGCCGGCGGTTTGTTTTCCTGCGGCTGCTCGCGCGGCTCGGCATTCCTCAGTAACACCTTGTTAATTGTTAGCTCTGCGCTTGTAAAGTTTACCGCGCATGGAGCCTCGCGGTCACATGCCTGTGCACTTCTAAGTTAACACCATAACTGCCGGCAACACTCCAGCAGGGTAGAGGTTAAAATAATATGGCTGCACTAGAAGCCCCCCCTGGATTTCATGGGTTAGTCCCGATAGAGATGAGATGGTTGGCGGGTATCATCTGATCACAGATCTCCCAGCAGCTGAAACATGGCCACCTATCCACAAGGCGGCTCTTTGGGTAAGGTGGGTGGGAAGCCACACCTCTAGCTCCACCCACCTCTCACCACACCCACTCCCAAACCACTAAATACACACTTGAAATGTTGGGGGGTTTCCTTGTTTTTATATCAGGGACAGGGAGACGCCGTGGAGGGACATACGGTACAAAATGGTGCAAAATACCCTTGGTCACGAAGGGGTTAAATTTTAAGCACTAGGGTATGAACAGGATTCTCGAACGATTCCTCATACCTCCTAAGTATCCCTCATTTCGAGGGACAGTCCCTCTTTGCATCCCCTTTCCTCCTCTGATGCCCCTCTCTCCTCCCCCGATGCCCCTCTTTTCTAGGAGGTCGGAGTGTTTGCTGGGTATGAGGGGATCGCAGGGTTCTACAGCCCTAAAAGCCCCGATAATGTGTATAGAAACGGCAGGGAGCGGCTTTATAAATTAAACGGGGGAAATAAACCCCTCTTTGGAAAATTGAAATTTTGGGGGTATGGATCCATTTTAATTGATGAATTAACCCATTGCAAGCTGGTGAGGTAAGACTCGCATTAGAACCCACAGATAGTTAATGAGTTCAAATAATAATAATAGATAATTCTGTCCGATTTTACTTCTCATTAAAGGATCCGCCGCCGGCCGTCTGGTTTTGTCTCAGATTCATTAATCTTTTTCAAGTTAGGGAGCCCGAGATGAGGTCTACAGCGGAGCCACTTACCCTGATTAATGGCGACAGCAGAGGCGCTCTGTAAATAATAGTACATCGGAGAGAAGACTAACGACCTTTGGTTATAAGACAACTCAGCACAGATAATGCGGGAGCCGAACGGCACACAGAGCTCATCGAATACCCCGTGAAACGCGCATGAACCGCGTCGGGGTAACCCGCCGTCTTCGCCACGTTACTGGGTTTACTTTATAAAGCTTTACCCCTTTCCTCAACCCCTCACCCCAACATGTGATGTACACCCCGGGTGAACATTTGGGGTCACTCCCATCACTCCTGTGTTCCAATGGCCCTTTATCACAGCACTGAGGGGGGTTATTTTACTGTATACAGCGCTGGGGGTTATATTACTGTATACAGCGCTGGGGGGTTATATTACTGTATACAGCGCTGGGGGGTTATATTACTGTATACAGCGCTGGGGGTTATATTACTGTATACAGCGCTGGGGGTTATATTACTGTATACAGCGCTGGGGGGTTATATTACTGTATACAGCGCTGGGGGGTTATATTACTGTATACAGCGCTGGGGGTTATATTACTGTATACAGCGCTGGGGGTTATATTACTGTATACAGCTCTGGGGGTTATATTACTGTATACAGCGCTGGGGGTTATATTACTGTATACAGCGCTGGGGGGGTTATACTACTATATACAGTGCTGGGGGTTATATTACTGTATACAGCGCTGGGGGGGTTATATTACTGTATACAGCGCTGGGGGTTATATTACTGTATACAGCGCTGGGGGGTTATATTACTGTATACAGCGCTGGGGGTTATATTACTGTATACAGCGCTGGGGATATATTACTGTATACAGCGCTGGGGGTTATATCACTGTATACAGCGCTGGGGGTTATATTACTGTATACAGCGCTGGGGGGGTTATATTACTGTATACAGCGCTGGGGGTTATATTACTGTATACAGCGCTGGGGGTTATATTACTGTATACAGCGCTGGGGGTTATATTACTGTATACAGCGCTGGGGGTTATATTACTGTATACAGCGCTGGGGTTATATTACTGTATACAGGGCTGGGGGGGTATATTACTGTATACAGCGCTGGGGGTTATATTACTGTATACAGCGCTGGGGGTTATTACTGTATACAGCGCTGGGGGTTATATTACTGTATACAGCGCTGGGGTTATATTACTGTATAAAGTGCTGGGGGTTATATTACTGTATACAGCGCTGGGGGGTTATATTACTGTATACAGCACTGGGGATATATTACTGTATACAGCGCTGGGGGTTATATTACTGTATACAGCGCTGGGGGGTTATATTACTGTATAAAGCGCTGGGGGTTATATTACTGTATACAGCGCTGGGGGTTATATTACTGTATACAGCGCTGGGGGTTATATTACTGTATACAGTGCTGGGGGTTATATTACTGTATACAGCGCTGGGGTTATATTACTGTATACAGCGCTGGGGGGTTATATTACTGTATACAGCGCTGGGGGTTATATTACTGTATACAGCGCTGGGGGGTTATATTACTGTATACAGAGCTGGGGGTTATATTACTGTATACAGCGCTGGGGGTTATATTACTGTATACAGCGCTGGGGGGGTTATATTATTGTATACAGCGCCGGGGGTTATATTACTGTATACAGCACCGGGGGTTATATTACTGTATACAGCGCTGGGGGGGTTATATTACTGTATACAGCGCTGGGGGTTATATTACTGTATACAGCGCTGGGGGTTATATTACTGTATACAGCGCTGGGGGGTTATATTATTGTATACAGCGCCGGGGGTTATATTACTGTATACAGCACCGGGGGTTATATTACTGTATACAGCACCGGGGGTTATATTACTGTATACAGCGCTGGGGGGTTATATTACTGTATACAGCGCTGGGGGTTATATTACTGTATACAGCGCTGGGGGTTATATTACTGTATACAGCACTGGGGGGTTATATTACTGTATAAAGCGCTGGGGGTTATATTACTGTATACAGCGCTGGGGGTTATATTACTGTATACAGCGCTGGGGGGTATATTACTGTATACAGCGCTGGGGGTTATATTACTGTATACAGTGCTCGGGGTTATATTACTGTATACAGCGCTGGGGTTATATTACTGTATACAGCGCTGGGGGGTTATATTACTGTATACAGCGCTGGGGGTTATATTACTGTATACAGCGCTGGGGGGTTATATTACTGTATACAGAGCTGGGGGTTATATTACTGTATACAGCGCTGGGGGTTATATTACTGTATACAGCGCTGGGGGGGTTATATTATTGTATACAGCGCCGGGGGTTATATTACTGTATACAGCACCGGGGGTTATATTACTGTATACAGCGCTGGGGGGGTTATATTACTGTATACAGCGCTGGGGGTTATATTACTGTATACAGCGCTGGGGGTTATATTACTGTATACAGCGCTGGGGGTTATATTACTGTATACAGCGCTGGGGGGTTATATTATTGTATACAGCGCCGGGGGTTATATTACTGTATACAGCACCGGGGGTTATATTACTGTATACAGCACCGGGGGTTATATTACTGTATACAGCGCTGGGGGGTTATATTACTGTATACAGCGCTGGGGGTTATATTACTGTATACAGCGCTGGGGGTTATATTACTGTATACAGCGCCGGGGGTTATATTACTGTATACAGCACCGGGGGTTATATTACTGTATACAGCGCTGGGGGGTTATATTACTGTATACAGCGCTGGGGGTTATATTACTGTATACAGCGCTGGGGGTTATATTACTGTATACAGCGCTGGGGGTTATATTACTGTATACAGCGCTGGGGGGTTATATTACTGTATACAGCGCTGGGGGTTATATTACTGTATACAGCGCTGGGGGTTATATTACTGTATACAGCGCTGGGGGTTATATTACTGTATACAGCGCTGGGGGTTATATTACTGTATACAGCGCTGGGGGTTATATTACTGTATACAGCGCTGGGGGGTTATATTACTGTATACAGCGCTGGGGGTTATATTACTGTATACAGCGCTGGGGGTTATATTACTGTATACAGCGCTGGGGGTTATATTACTGTATACAGCGCTGGGGGTTATGCTTGGTGAGATTGTTTTTTCCATGGAAATTCCCTTTTAACACTGAGAATAAATGACATCATAATTGTTTGTGGTTTTCAGAAAATGACTAAAAGAAGGAAATTTTGATATGGAAAGGAAATAACCGCGATAATCAAATGACATCAAGAAACTCATAGTTTTTGAAACATTATTATTAGAAACGAAGTTGTGTGGTATTTGCCGAGTTTATAATAAAAGGTCTGAGATCAACTATTGGGGACGGACAGCAGATTATCAGCCAACCCTAAAAGTTATTAGAGAGGAAAAATCTCCATCAAAATATCGGTCTGATCCTCAGTACCAGAGAACCAACAACCCCAAACATCACGGCTTCACCAGCAGGGTCGGTTTGGTATCCCTTTAGGCAAAAGAGAGCAATGAGGTCCTCGTCTGGATCTCGTTTACCCCAAGAGATCCCCAAAAAAGTAAAATAAAATCCAAAAAAGTCAGAAATCAACTTTCCAAAGTATCACCCCAGAAGTGGACCTCATTGCTCTCTTGTGCCTAAAGGGATACCAACCGCTGATGAGGCTCATGGAGGATGAGATCTACACTCGGGAATTCCTGGCCAGTAGTAGGAATTAGCAGCCGGTTATTCCATATATCTGACGGCCGGCGCCGCGGGCTTCTTATCAGCAGGGAGGCTACAATTGTTGCAAGACACCTAAAATCTGGATACATCTTTACAATGGAATAAATAGGAAATTAAACATCAATTATTATTAATATAGTTTCTCCCATACCTGGCAACTCTCTGGGGTTTTGCCCCAATCTCAGGGTGAAGGGGCAGATTCTTAGGGTCCCACAGTCTGGAACTGTCCTCCTGCCCTCCTGATATCCCTGCTTGAATGCAGGTGATTCTATCAAGTGTAATCGTTAAGTAAGGTCAAGGTGTCCATGAGGGCCGGTATTAGAGACCTCCGGGTGACGCATTTGGAGAGCCAATGTATAAAGTCTATTAAAGGGTTAATCTTTAAAGAGTCTCAGGGTCAGCTCATTAAGCAGCACGTTGCCCTTCCATGCCACCCAGATGTAGGGAATGTTAAAGCGGGGTTAATATCCTGTTGATGGCGGAAGCCTCGCCAGATCGAGGAGTGTGTACACAGAAAGGCCGCAATGTGCACCACACCATGAAGTCACGGGACACAGCGAAGCAACGCAGTTCCACACGTACGCAGACACCGTGCCGGGGGGGATACAAAGTGTCATACAGAAATCTGCCCAGTGCCCCCCATAACTGCGTCCTGGGTCCCTTTAAAGCTTGGGAAAAGAGGCCACAGAAGTCTCCCATCCCTGCAAATAAAATCTCTTTTTTCCCCCAATCTCCTTAAACAATAGAGAAAAAAAACAATGGAAACGCAGTCCTTAATCCCACTAAACTGCACATGAAACCGAAGCCACGGTCCTGCCCCCCCATCCAAAATATTCCAGCTACCCCTCTGGGTGAGTCAGCCCCTGGCACGTCACCCAGACTCTGTCACCACTCACCTCTTTAATCATAACTTCCCCCCCCCACCTCCCCTAAAACACCACTCCCCCCTATCCAGTGTACCAAAAGGTGACATTTAAAGTGACGTGTCGGGGGCCGACAGCTGAGAAAACACTCGGCGTAAAGGAAGCTGCTTACCGGAGCGCCAGCTCAGCGCCTCTTCTTCCCTCCGCCAGCTCTTCTTGCTGGAGCGACTTTGTTTTCTCTGGCAGGGATCGGACCCGGCCGGGGGGTACGAGCCCGGCACCCAGAATAACTCTTGGCCAAGGTCCCTCGGAGACCACAGGCCAATATTGTCCCTGTTACTGAACAACATGCAGCACTTACACTGGAATGTACGGTTGATTATTAACCGAGAAATGTTACACGTGTGACAAATCCTCTGTGTGTTTAACCCCGCGAGGTTTCTAGGTGTCAGTTCACTGCGCAAATACTTAAAGCCATAGTCACTTGTAGCTGCTGATACATATTAGCGCTCGCCGGCACATAACAAGCGCTTCACTTATAAGAGTCTGCGGGTTTCTATAAGCAGAAAAAGCAAAAAAGTTGTGAAAAGAAAGAAAACTGACCCCAAAAAATATACATTTCACCCCAAAAAAGCTTAACTGATCCCCATCCATCTAACGCCAATTAGAATTTTGCTTTGGAGACTTAGTAAGAGATAAAAATGCATAAAGAAGGACTGGTAAGAAAAGCACGTTTTACCCCAATAAATACTGGCAGGCGGCAGAAATGTGAAAGAACAGAGGAAAGAAAAAGGGTAAAAAAAAGGAAATTTTGAGTTTTCTTAGCTCTCTCCTTAAAAAATGATCATTATCTGCATTCACCTGATCGATTGGCCGAGTACTGAGTACCAGAAATCATTTCTCTCTCAAAATTGGCACTTTTTATTATTTTTTTGCTCAAGGCAATATATTTACACCCCTGGATGGCACAATGCGAATGAATAAGGGGCACAGAAAATGAATTTGGCTATTTCTTGTTTCTTTTTATTGTGTTTTATTATATATTTTTGCTCGTTACAATGTTTCAATGCAATTCATAAAGAGCTCCGTGTTTTGTAAACAACAATGTTGCCAAATAAACAAGTCACAGAAAAATAAACCAAGAATAGAAGCAATTAAGATACTGGAGCCGCGGGAGTTACGTGCTAAAGTGATTCCGGTGCAAAGTTTGAAAAGTGGTCTTATCGCCATAGAAACCAATGGAACAGCCCAATCGGCAGAAGCTATCGATCGGTTTCTCCGGTGATAAAAAGAAATCACTTTTTAAGTATTTTATTCTATTTTTCATTAGTACAGAATGTATTAGTTCCACAAGAACATAACATGGAGGGTTCTGCTAACAGCCGGATGAATTCGTTGTGGATGTTGTGGTCCGGCTCAATAAGACTGACCTAGAGATTACTGGTTAATATTATCTTTTTTTATATATATATAGCACCATCATATTCCGTAGCGCTGTACAATGGGTAGACAGGACATAACAAGTAGTATATAACATAACAATCTGACTTACAGAAACAACAAGTGAGGAGGTCCCGGCTCAAAGGAGCTTACAATTGATAGTCCACCATAACCACAATATTTCTCTTTATCTTAAAGAGACACTGAATGCCCCTCTTGCAAAAACATGGGGGGGTTCTGCCTCTTTCCCTGGGGGGAGCCTTATGTGACCCAACATGCCATGCGCAGAAAGCGCTCCCATTGGCTACTTCAAGGAGATATCAAGTGAAACTGGTATTAAAAACTCTGGTGTTAACCACATGTAACCCAGAGAGCGGTGGTAACGACTGGCGTGATAAATTACACGGGTGTAGCCTGGATCTCCAACACGTATCTGCGATGGAATGTTTTACGGACCCTCCGTTCTCCGTCTGGGGTCCCGCAGCATCCTATACCCCCTATGTATGGAAAGCAGGCGATTCACCAGCACGGCGCATGTTTATTGTTTTATGTCCTGAAAGAGGATTCCGGGGCAAAAGGGGCAAACGGATGACCTCACACTAATAACGTTTTATTCTGCGGGGCTATTCTAAAGGAGCTGAACCTAAAGCTTTATGTTAACCCTCTAGTAGCCAATCACAAAAGTTGTAGTCGCTACTGGTTCTAAATTCTAACCAAATGGTTCTAATAATGGCCCTTATGGCAAAAGTGGACAAAGTCAACTGTATTCATGCAGGGATTTCTACTGTGATAAAGCAGGGAGAAAAGCACCAATCAGGACGCCCAGATATCATTAAGTCAGGGTAGAATAAGCAAGCATTCCGAGCTTCTAGAAAAGAGGGACATCAGCGGAGGAAAAACAGATATAGGGGTTTGGGTACCAAAGAGGGACTGGGCAAATTAAACAGGGGACACTTGGGAGTTATGCTGCCCTATCCTGTCTTATTTATAACTCATATTTGTAATGCCTTTTGCTGCAAAAAAAAGTACCTTAATTTCCCTGAACCAGATTTTTGCCGCAACGGCACTTAAAGAGTTAAAATCCTCTAAGTTTTGGTTATTTGCTAGAAAAATGCCAGGCTTTAGCTCACATCAATAAGAACAGTCGGGAAGCGATCATTTTCGGATCAGACCCCAGCGGGACGCGGCACTGAGATCGGGGGTCTCTGCGCAGAAGAGCTTCGGGCTACAGCGGCCAGTGATCTATAATTACGCGGCCGGGGTGTAAAACGACCCAGTGGAACCTCAGCACAAGCAAATTACAGAGAAAAAGAACACCTATTACTGTAACGAAGCAATTAGCGCGGAAGGTTCTGTAAACAGACTAAAGCCTCACCGCAAACCAACAGCCAGCTCTGCGTCACCCAGAGCCGTAATGCCTCCTTTTTTTTAAAGAAATATCCAAAATACCCTCTAATAGGACATAAGGAGTTAAAAAAATTAGGGTATCACAGGGTTCTACTGCCCTAAAAGCCCCGATAATGTGTATAGAAACAGCAGGAAACGGCTTTATAAATTAAACGGGGAAAATAAAACATTTAATACCCAGCGATAGGGCACAAAGTCACATAAAAAGTCTAGGGAAAGCTCCACCCCCAGCCACACCTCTAACCACACCCTCTAAAACAAGAGTGCCCCTTGTTGGTAATTTTACATAAATAAAATATTGATTATTTTAATTTGTAAACATCATGACAGGTAAAGAAATGCAAGATTCGGCGAAAAGTGACCTATTTCCGTTTTAACCCTTTAAGTCCTCCATAGGTCAGTGTTATCTCTCGGCGAGGACCCGGAAAGGCCTAGTTTCTAAAGTAAAGCTTTATGGGCCCCTGTAGGGAACAACGAAATGTCGAGAGAATCTGGAAAAATAAACAAAGGCCGTTCACAGAGAACAATGGGAATAAAAAGTAATGCGATTCTCAGAGAGCGCCTCGGTTAGAATGACCCAAAGTCAACAGACGGCATTGTGGGTGTAACAATAAGGTGTGAAAGTGCCAGTTTGGCGTCCGTGAGAGCCCTCAAAATTTAAGATAAAAGTAATTTCCTCGCCTTTTTTTTTTTTTTACAACGTCGTACGATTGGAGGAGGGAAAAAAACTAAACAATTTGGAGGTCCCGGTAATATTCTTAAACATGGCTTCCTGTCATCGAATCCCCTGTCTCCTGCGCAATGCGGAGCTGCGTACCCCGTTAGCGGCTCATTCGCTCAATGCGTTAATTATCGATTAATTAATGCAGTCCAATCGATTGGGACTCAAAGGGTTAATGGCTATTCCCCCCCCCCCTTGCAGGCTGGACTGGGCAGGAGGAGGCAAAATTGTTTAAAATACTATTTTTTCCCCCTTGTTTGTCCCCTGGGTTCACGTGACGTGAATCCGAAACCATAGCGACGAGACAAGCATCGCCGGGGAAACCGTCTGCGTCACCGCCATGTGTTTATCAATCAGATCGGCCTGCGTTTCCACCTGTTTCACACAAAATAAATCGGCTATTAACCTCTCGGCTGCCGTGTGAAGTTGAAGACTTTGTAGCGTTACCCAAGCGGGCTTCACTGAAGACTCCCTCTACATCCCTCCCAAGTATCCCTGTTTAGGAGGGACAGTCCCTCGAAATCTAGATCCTGGAAACCCTAATAGAGCGACGCGTAGAAAGAATAATTAAAACTCTCAAACTTTGGGTTCTAAAACCTTCCGCCCCACCCGCCGATACCTAAAGCTTCTGTAGCCGAATTAATCGGCCGCTATATGTAAGAAAATAAAATGCAGGCTTTGTTACACAGATGCGCCCTCAGACAGCCACCGTAGCCCGCCGAGGACAATTTTCTCTTTGAAAGCCCAGAAGGAAGATCTTACAACAACGCAGACATAATAGAGCTCCAATGTCTCCAAATCTGCAAGAGGGGACTTGCCTCGAAGATACAGAACAGCCGAGAATGCTTGCGATTTTTCTAGTTCTGTTCCAGATAGAATTCTGCCGTCTCACAAAATAATTTCATTCATTCGTTTTATTCATTCGTTCGTTTTATTCATTCTAAAATATTGATCTGGATTATTAGCATCCACGTGAGCTGTCTAACTGAGGAGACCCTGAGACTCTTGTCATTTTAACCACGTAATAGCCCATTGGGGGCCCTCATGGAAACCTTGACTTGTTGTTATTTAAAGATACACTTACTTTACCTGCATTCAAGCAGGGATATTATCCGTAACATACGAAAGGGCAAAAGCACCTATAGTCTTATATATGATCACAGCGAAGGAGAATAGGAAGGAGTCAGACTGTGCGACCTGGAGAATCTGCCCCTTCACCCTGAGATTGGGGCAAAAACCCTGAGAGTTCCCCGGTATGATTGTTAGTGATGCGGCAGATACATTTATATTATCTATGAAAAGATAATGGTAATTATGTAATATTTTAGCGTCATCGTTTGGCGAGACAGATAACCGCCTCCCTCCTTTATAGTTTGGCAAGATAAGGCGCTCATTATAAGCGTACAGAGGGAATATTGCGGCGCCATAACAAATCATCGGATGCTAAGGATTTCTGTGCTCAATTAGGAATTGTTCACCGGTTAAGGAATAAATAGTGACAGATTTACTGAGATTCCGTATAGGGGTTTAAGAATAACTGGAGTTTAGTAAAAATTTTATAAAGGTTTCATTTTCCTGCTGTTTCTATACACATTACGGGGGCTTTTAGGGCTGTAGAACCCTGCGATCCCCTCATGCCCAGCAAACATTCTGACCTCCTAGAAAAGAGGGGCATCGGGGGGGGGAAGAGGGACACAGGGAGGAAAGAAGGTCATGGGAGGAAAGAGGGGCATCAGTGGAGGAAAGCAGGGGTATCGGGGAGGACAGAGGGACTGGTCCTGATATACAGGGACACATGGGAACAATGCAGTAAGGTCTTCTGCTGAGTCCGTTGTCCATGCCAGGTTTGGACCAATGACTCTGTAGCCAAAATCCATAGTATTTTTTTAAAGCCCCCCCACAAAGCGTCAGAACTCTTTCATCCCGTAACACTCCTAACATATTTTTGACAAGAAAGGCGAAACGGATGGCGTAATCTACATGGAGGCGCGTGGTCCTCATCCAATATCTCCATCATGCCTACCAGCGACATACACCTGTTTCAGCACCCTCTGGTTCTGAAAGGGTTAAACAAGTATTAATTTTGCTCCGGGAGACACAGCGCTCCGTGGGGTTTTATCTTTCAATAAGCGCCTGCGCCTCTGTGTTACAAAACATTGTTTACGGAGTTTGTCCTGCAAACGGGGCTTTTAGGACCGTAGAACCCTGCGATACCCTCATACCCAGCAAACATTCTGACCTCCTAGAAAAGAAGGATTTGAGTTCCAAAGAAGGACTTTTTCTCCTCAGCAGGGACACTCGGGAGGTATGACACTGAATAGTACAATCTGTACCTTGTTTTGAGTCTCTCAGCGGCTGGAGAGTCAGACTGTCAGTCATATGAACAAGTTCTGGTGTCATGTCTGTCCTCGCCCTCTCATAATGCCTTCCCCGGCTCATCATTCTGTGCACTCTGTTTGTTTCCTTAGAATAAGCTGTCCCCGGGGCGTTGTAAGAGATACACATCACAAATAAACAGGACTGGACAAAAAAACTCAGGCTCAATGGTGCCTCCATCACAGGAGAGATCAGATATCTCCGAAGAAGGCCTGAGAAGCCATAAAGCGTCGTCCTCACACAGAGAGCGTCTCGGCTGCTCGCTTCTCCTAATTCTACACCAAATAACCACAAAGCAGAACTTTTACGATACTTTTACTTTTAATAACATTATTTTAATTCCATTTCCCCTGAATGGGCTACATACATGTAATACGTTAATTCAATTCCAGACTTTGTTAAATAAAGTAGACTTTTTTTTTTATTAATGAAATAAATACTAAATAAAAATAATATAAAATAAATACAAATAAATATAAAGCAAAATAGCAAATAAGCAAATGATTGCTTCTAAGTCTAACCATTTTAAAGTCTTTACAGCTCTCCAGAATGCGATGACGCCAAATAAGCCAATCATTATTAATAATAATACTGCGTTACAAAAAATGTCTGCCATAAAGCATCACCACGCAGTCTGATAACCAGTGGGCGGGGCTCAAATATCACATGACCCACCAAAAATGGCAGCCTAGGGGCAAACATCCAAATTTAAAATATTTTCTTTATTTTAGTTATTTTTCTTTAGCAATATAATAAAGAGATTCGCGATACAAGGATAGACGAGCCACGGAAAGTTACAGAAGAAGACGCATATCACTCCTAGCTCCTAATAAAGGCGATCAGATCCCTTGTGACCCGATCTGATAAATAGACTGTAAGCCTTGGGGTATTTGGTAGAACTGTAGTATAAAATATGGAGGTGGTTTAAAACAAACTTGTTTCCATTTACAATATATAGAAAATGCAGCAATATTATTAAAATTATTATTTTTGTTATTATTTTTATTTTTATTATTATTATTATCTTTTATTTATATAGCGACAATTCCCAAAGCGCTTCTCACAGTCCCTACGTTCAAAGGGTCTGATAATTTTACATTAGTTACATCAGGCAAAGAGGGCTCGGCTCGCAGGCTTACAATCTAAAATTACCATATTAGACTGAATTGCTGCTTTCGCCAATCTATGAAGCTAAAAAAGGAAAGGGACTTTTCGAGAAGAAAGGCATGTTTTTTTGGTAAATGTTTGAGCGCAGCATGCCATCCGGTGGCCAGCAGCGGACGTGGAAAAGGTCAGTAAAATGACCAGAAAAAATATGGCCGCCGTGAGACCTTTTAGCAAAACTACGTTCATTTACGGAATCTACTTCTAGATAGTTTTGTAACTGTTTTGGAGATTTTTAATGAATTGGAGACAGGAGGCAGCCTGTGGCAGATCTAGCATTATCCGATCAACGTCCTGTTCTGAAGTTCTCTTCCCCCATCATTACGATGGCTGCCTGAACCAATCAAGAACAGTCAGTGACAAAATATTTAAAAAAAAAACTAAAAAGCAGACTTTTCTTATATCTACCAAGCAAATGAAATTATAAATATTAAAGGATTTGATATTTAGTCCCTTTAAATTAATAGAATGTCTAGGACTGTGACGGGGAACATGAAATCCCACCAATAACACGACAGCTGACCTAAGCCCGATTGTAGGGACTGCCCCTCCAGATCCAGGAATGTTGGCAACAATCAGATTTGTCATCTCAGGACTGGTATATCGGGTAATGACTTATCTCCAGCACAGCTTCTGTTCCTAACAATGTAAGGCGGGCGCGCTCGGGACCCACAACATCAATTAAAGGAGGCCAGGCGTGTCCCCTTGTGAGGAGCGCACATTCCTCCGTGGACTCGGCTCGCGATCTATCGGATTTAGTGGGAGGCAGAAAGTCATCGGCATTACACGGGAATGCACATGGTGTGACAGAATGCGTCTCCTGAAAACACACGGGCCGGGGGGCTTAAACATCATCTCTATCGTTTTGGGTTTAAAACCGAACAAGCGAAAACCTCCAAGCGCGGCGGCCGCCAAGGGCTCGCCGTAAAGCAAGCTTTGCCGCGTTATTCCTAAAGATCCGATCTGATCTTCGCTCCCGTCCCCTGACTGTTTTGTGACATCGTTAAGGGGTACGACAACGAGCGTGGAGGTCTCTACGCTAGACCAAGAGACGCGTGCACTCTCTGAGGGTCTCCGCGCCACGCCATGTTTTACAACAACCCTCTACTGGGACCGACCCACCATGATAAATAATCACCACCAAGAACAAACGGCCGCCACAACATCCCCTTCACCCTCAGCATGACCCCCAATATCTAAATAAATGTAGATTACGCATAACCCAAAGCGCTGCGGAATATGATGGCGCTATAGAAATGAATAATAATAATAACGGTAAACCCAAGCGGGACGTTAAAGACATGATACATTTGCAAATAAAAAGCACGGCCCTTTCAACTCATGAGCACGGAGCCGGGAAGAAGGACCCCCTGTGGATAATCTGCAATTCCTTGGAGCCAATGAGCCTTAAAACTACACAACAGGCAGCGCTGGGTGTAGGAGGAGAGGGTACCTGACTCCAGACTCTGCCGAGGAGATGGGCTTGGAGTATGAGCTCAGCGCCACTTCTATACTCAGAGGTAAAAGTGAGCCTGTCTACGGCACGGAAACCTGCCGCTTCTACCCCAACCAATAAGAACACAAAGACCATCACACCTATTACAAAAAAAAGGCCTCAGGGAGAAGCTGCAGCTCCCCCCCTCCTTGGTCCAATGTTTTGCGCCACTGTGGCCAATCAGTGGCAGGGAAGTGTCCCCATAGAAATCAATGGGAAAAAAAGGAGTAAATGCATATAGGGGGATTATTCAAGGGGTATTCAGATCTTTACTTAACCTACAACGTGCTCCGTCGCCATGGCGTATCCACCTCCAAGCAAAGAAGGAGGAAAAGAAGACGGGGAAAATGTAGGAAAAAAACCCAAAATCTGCAAATGTTAAAAACTGAAAACCGTGCAACAACGTTACTGTCAGTTTACAGAAAAGAAGTGACATTGTCAGATTCTTTCCTGCTTAATATCAAAGATGATTCATTGTTGTCTTCCCAGCCCTACAGGAGATGGATCCCGGGGCTCCAGCAATGAAAGGGTTAACAATTTAATCACTTTAGATTTCCCATGACCCATCTGTGCCCCCTTTCAAGCAGGATTCCATTGGCTGGATTAGCCAGGGCTGACCCCAGAACTCCACAATAATTTAGTTATAGAAAAAGCCAGAAGCGTAAAATTTCATAATTGCAGACCGAAATAATTTTTTTTTTTAGAAAATCTTCGGATCTCTGGCCCAGAGAGAAAGAAGCGTTTATCATATTTGCTCATTGTTTATTGAAGAAAACTGCCTAAAACACATTTTCTTATTGGTTGTTATCCTGCCAGTGATCTCAAATATGATAAAATTATTATTATTATTATTATTATTATTATGAAATATGTTTACATTTAAAACAAAAAAACATTTTTTTTCTAAATGGATATATATTTCCATTGTTCCATTCATGTTAATGATCTCGTCGGCGGATTCCAAAACCAGTTCCTAAATCCCTTAAAGGGAAAGATTTCGGGTTTCCAAGCCGTGCGTCAAAATAAAGTATTGTTATCGTAAGCCGCAGACTTCTGGTCTCTCTACTAGAAAGAGAATTCCCTTAAAATATTCCCAATCCGCGAAACCGAGCGAGAAAAGAAGGAAGGGATCGCTTACAGGCGTACGAGGAGCAGAGCAACGCTCTCATATCACCTACAGAGAACAACTTAAAGGGGAAGTCACACGGAAACGATGTATCACTTACAGGATTTATGAGGCAAAAACCGAAGTAAAAGGTGATAAATCTCATTTTAAATATGTTTTTCTGCATTTTTGTACTTTGTCATCGTGACAGCCTATTACCCTGCTCTAAACAGGCAACAGATGGGACATAAGCCTGGTTGTCAGGACTGTCCAGGGAAATTTAGGACTGTTGGTAGCTGTGTCTTGTGACACAAATAAGTAAAATCAGCAATACATGCGGTGCTCCTACTCAGAAACATAAATAGTTCTCAAAACCTAAATTTACTGAGCAGAAAAAGCAAATAATCCCTGTTTGGCTGCGTTTAGCATGCCTGCCCCATGCATTTTTAAATTCCCTCACTGTATTAGCTTCTACCACATCTGCTGGGAGGAGGTTCTCCGCGTGCCAAGTGACAATATCTAACGCACACCCAGGAAGAAAGAATTAGCAAAGGGGCTAAAACTCGGAAATTCTATTATTTGCTACAACAAGTCCGAGCTTTATGCAGAAATTTGCTAAATTATTAGGTTTTTTTTAAGTGTAAAAAATCCAGTTTGACCATTTTTATCAAGAGAAAAGTAAATTATGATATAATAGAAATAAAAAAATTTAAACAAATCCCACCCAGTTTTCATTTCCAAATAAACAACAGAAAACAAGGGAGCGGCGGAATTTAACTATTTAAAATTCCATGAAATCATAGAATTGGCGATCCATTATATATTTTGACAATTTTAGCTTTTTTTTAAAGCGGTATCGAGTATAAAGTGTCCAAGAAGAAAAGACTGCGGCAAAAGACCATGTAATACTTTACTAGGAGTGATGGGTAAGTGGAACAGCCTTCCAGCAGAAGTGGTAGAGGATACTTGTGTTTATAGTTTGTCAAACTATCTCTATTAAACATTATGCCTCATGTCCATATGTGGACCCTGTTTTGGCTGCATCTTGAAACATATTGCGCATGTGCGGAATCTGTATTCATTTATAGATGTGTATATATATACTGGTATATATATATATATATGTCCATGTGCCATCTGAAGAAGAGACAGCAGAGGTACTGAAAGTTTATGAACTTTACATCCAATAAAAGATGTCAACTTCAACTAAAGACTCCTGTGAATTGATAACAAATAAATCGTATTTTAATTATAGAAATCTCCAGTAATTAGCGCTCCGTAGAGACCCCCGGCAAGGCCTGGATTATAACCCTGCTCTAACTGCTAGAGGAACCTGTCATTGTAATGCTGGCTATCCCCTGGCAGTTAAAGAGTTAAGTAGTGGTGTCTACACACACTCACTTCCATACACTCACTCCCATATACCCACACACTCACTTCCACACTCACCCACACTCACTCCCACATTCACACACACTCACACTCACTCCCTCCTATGGAGTTCCTGGGAGGCAGAGAGGTAGTTTGTTAATTGCTGAGGCCACCCTGGGAGGCATGTCCGTCATCACAGGGGTAGGAAAGGTTTCACCTGCTGCAGAACCTCTTCCATACCAGCCAATCAGACAAGGGTTAAAGAGATGACTGACAGATCTGTTCTCCAAGAGGTTCTGCAGCAGTTGGGATATGTCAATTCAATTAAGGAAGTCCACTAGCCTAGGAGACTGCCATGGGCTAGTGATAGGCTTTGTCAGAAATATGGCTGGGTGAAGGTTAACCTCTTAACTTCCAGGTGCATTGCAGGCTGTGCTACGAATTTCATAATTCAAGAATGATTACTATTTTTACCACCCCGCCGATTAACCCCTTGAACCCTGCTTTGGGGCATGGCTCACCTAAGTACTAGACATACACGGCACCCAAAGGGGTGGAATAATCCGGCAATTCGGTGAAATTATCAGGGTGTAAAGCGCATCGATACAATGATACATTGATATTGATACATTGATATTGATACATTGATATTGATACTTTGTGGCAGAGAGAGGAAGGAAGCGGGCAGGAGGCTGAGAGTTTTGGTTTATGTATCAAACTGCCCCGGGGTAAGGGGTCAGTGTGTGTGGGGGGGGGTTACCTTGGGAAGGAGCCTCTTTTTTTCCTCCGTGGATTTAGTGTCATCTTGGTGGTCCGCAGACATCTGTGGGGGGTCCTCTTCACAGCAAACAAAGCTCACTGTGCATCCCATGCAGACTACCAGCAAGGGCCACCCTCTGCCGCAGGTGGACTAGTAGGGGCTGCTTACCTAGGCCAGTTCACACAACACCAGGCTACTAACACGGGGCAAATAGTGCTAGTGCTTAGGAATTTAAGGCTAATATTCCCAATTTATAAATCCAAGGTCACTGGTGGCCAAAAGAGTCCCTGGGTAGTTATCTAAGGATTAAAGTGCCAGCCTACTGGTGCCAGGGCAATGATCCAAGCCTTTTAGTGCCAGGCTACCTACCCAAAGATGGATCAGGTAAGTTTCTCCAGGCTAGCGATATCGGGCGAGTCCTGCCAAGCAAGTCATTCCAAACCTCATTTAATGCTGCCGGGGTAGTTAGCAGGTGATGCCTTGGGCATAAAACCAGAGCAAGCCAGGCTTGGTTATAATCCTAATCAGCAGGCTAATAATCCCAGGTGGTCAGTGCCAGGCTGATGGCCCCAGGTGGTCAGTGCCTGGCTGATGGCCCCAGGTGGGCAGTGCCTGGCTGATGGCCCCAGGTAGTCAGTGCCTGGCTGAAGGTACCAAGCGGTCAGTGCCAGGCTGAGGGTTTCAGGTGGTCTCCAGGTGACTCAGTGCCAGGTGGGCAGATGGAGCTCACTCTCCCCATGGCTGGTGCTGCCCGGCTGATGGAGGCTCTGTGCTCTCCGCACTTGGTGTAAGTGAGGAGTGAAGGAGTAGGAGGGGGATAATGTCTGGGACTTGCTTGTTTTTCTCTCTCCTCCCCTCTCCTCCTCCCACTCTTCAGGAAGTTCCAGGGGCTCAGAGATGTTCTCTTTAAAAACCTGACATTGCACTCACACACCTCTTTCTTCCTTCTCCCCTCCCCAGTCCTACAACCTCTCCCTAACTTTACCATTCTTCACCCCCCTCAAATTTACCTTTCCCTAATTTACATTTTTCCTGCCTTCATGAATGAGAGAGGGGATGGGATAGAAACATTTAAATACATAAAGGGATTTACCAAAGTACAGGAGGGAAGTTACAAGAGAGCCATACAGTTACATGGAATGTATGTTAGCTTACTTTACTGAGAAGGTGGTAGATAAGTGAAACAGCCTCCCAGCAAAAGTGGTAGAGGGAAATACAGCGAGGGAATTTAAACACGCATTTAAACAGACATACGGCTCCTGAATCTAAGACGAGACCAACGACCGATTAAGGTTTGAGTCTTTAGAGCAGGAGAAACGGGCGACTAGACGGGGGCCGGATGGGGCCAATCTGCCAGCAGATTCTATGTTTCTATAACTGATTCCAACTCCCTTTTGCTCCAGGCTTCTGATTCCCAATGTATTTCCCCTCTTCTCCTTCATCCCACCCGGTGTTCTCATTCCCACTTTATCTCCATCATCCTCTCTTCACCCCATCCCACTCCTCACTTCACACTTACATACCCCTTCCTCTCCCCACCATTCCTTCTCCATGGCTGAAGGGTGGGATTGCTAAAACATATCACCCTCTTCTTGGGTCACTTTGTTTCTCTATTATGAATTCCTCGCCCACCTGAATAATATTCACCTACTGCAATTAAAAGGTTAACCCAGACAGGATTTCATTCTATGAGTGCCAAGACAAGGGCTGTAATAGTTAAATCTTTGGGTGCCCTGCCGACCCCTGGCATAGAGACCATTAATATAACAGCGCATGCCATGTGATAATATGATATGCAATAAAACCGAATTAAACAGTAACTTTAAGGAATCCCCGCTATAAAGAGCCACAACGTCGGACTTATCCACAGGGACGGTCGGAATATCGCTGGGGGTTTCCGGGGGACCGCAGTGCAAACATAATCGTGTTTGTTCGGCTACGTAAAGAGTGATTGCATAATGGAAGAAGAATATAATGATCTATTATGTTGAAACAGCTCACTTTCTCCAAAAGGCGGGAGTTCGGGGAGAGAGGGGGGTGCATTTGGTCAACTTTAAGTCATAATGCAGACAAAATATTAGTAGAAAGCTGAGGTGAGCTTACAGTTAATGGCACTCCCGTCGTCGTCCCCCCCCCCGCCGCCAGGACGACGACATTCACATCCTAACACGCAAACTCACTCTAACACTCACTCCTTCTAACACCATTCACATACACACAATCTCCCTCTCTCCCATTATCAGTGCAGCTTGACAGCTCTCCCTCTCTGCCTCTCTCTATTACTCACACAGTCCTGTCTCTCTTCTACCTCCTTATTACCACAATGCCACGTAACGAGCGTAACATGGCTCTGTGGGATGTCTGGGCTACCAGGCTCCATGCCGCTGTGCCATCAGCCCCTGGTAGATAGGGCTGAGCATTTTGGGGCACTTCTGCCTTTATAGGAGGTAACAGCACTAACCCCATCACTCTTCACAATCAACAAAGTTTTCTTTCATTTTAAGTGGCTTTGTCATGTTTTGCAGAAAAACAACCCCGTTAATCCCCCATTATTTTTGACCATCGTCTTTTCTTATGGTTGCGCACCAGGTGAGCCCCCCCCCCCCCGTTGTGTTTGGGTTTCTGTGGCTACCTCTGTAGTTTTATGTTCACAAGCGTAAAGTTACTGGTGCGAGATACCCTGCGCTGATTTACCTCTCTGGACGTGACCTTTATCTTAAAACCAAGATCTTCCTCATCGGGAAGGAAGCGAAGGTTAATGCGGCTGGCAGAGGCCTCGGCAGGCTTGTCTGGGTAATGCCAGCTTCCCTCTGCACTGGGCTGAAACAAAGCGGCCTCTGTCGAAAATAGGTGCGCTCCTCGCATTCAGATTTCCTGCGGCTCTAAGAAGGAGACCCGGGGAATTCTGATCCATTCCCAGCATTAAAGGGGCGCTTCGGCCACCATATACACTTTAATGCATACAACAGCTGAGAGGTCCCCAAAAATGCAGACTCCCTCTATGTGCCCCTTTACCCCAAACCCAAGTTATTTTCCATGCAGGAGACATCTCTCTCTGATTACTGCCAGTCAGCTCCAGTGACAGCCTGGGGAATGTCATAGAGGGGTCTAAAGAGACCCCAAAGTATGCATTCACAGAAAGGTTTTCACTGGAAGAACTTTCCTGACACTGATTGGCTCCTTCAAGCTTAGGACCACGGAAGAGACGGGGAGCTGCAGCTTCTCCTTAAGGTAAGTATTTGTAATCCGCTAAAGGTTGTTGTTGGAATTGTAACAATGTTACCCTAGGTGAGGATTGTACCCTGACACAGCTCCCCGTTTAACCAGCCAGGTGCTGAAATCTCTGAAGCCGGGGAATTACTTGTGATCCAGCCGGATAATGCTGTTGACGGGCATTCACACAGAATATACCGCACATCGAGCCTGGGATGCACGAAGTGAGCCAAAACCACAATCAGCATTTTGGGGCTATGATTTAAACCACAATAATTGTTTATGGATAGAGGATTTATCATGTTCCTGTCCATCAGCTCTAATACTTCCCACGGCTGTCTGCCGGCACATCTGGGTCGGGTAACTCCTTGTGTGGTCTCGGTGGAGTCAAACACAAAGGAAATTGTGCTTGGTATTCGTAGACAAGGAACACAATGGTTACAGGGCTGGGGAAGGAGACTTGGCACTGCCCAATGCATGGTCCATAGCAAACCATGGAGACCCGCCTTTACCCGCGTCCATCGGTCCTGAAATCTGCAGAATTCTACTAATTTGGAGCCCAAGCCCATGGAACAATGAAAATAATTCACTGCAGTTCATGCCACCTTTATATGTAAGGGGGCTTTAAAGATTCGAGGGCTCAGGATGAAATCAGTTGAAGCCATTCCTTTAGGAGTTTATATCCAGGTGCGTCACGGGAGCCACATTCTACTTTTGTGTTGTAGTTGAGCTGTCAAGACATGGACCCCCAAGTTAGACATTTTCTTAAATTAAGCATGAGATCAGCCGTATGGCGCGGGACGGCTTGGGTGCCTCTATTGTGCCAATACAGAGAAAAAATCTTCATTGGCATATCAGTCCGATCCTCCTGTCCACGAGGGCAGCCCAAGGAACCTGCAGCATGTGGCTCAGGCTTGGCCTCTACTGGTTCCCATTTGCCCGAGCCACCGACAAGTCAGTCTTCCACTTCATCTGGGGGTCCGAAATGGACAGAGTAAAACCCGCAGTGATGTGCAAGGACCCTCGAAAGGGAGGCAAGGGATTGGCCGGCATCCCTACCATGCTGAGAGCTTTCTTTGTATGTAACTGCATGCGCAGGACTCTCGGAGACGTTGTGAAAGGCTCTGCCGGAACCTCCGTGTCTCCTTTCTTCCTACTCCCCGCGGCCACCAGCCATGACCTTCTGGACAGGATTAGTCTGATAAGTCAATGGAAACCTTTCTTCTGTAACGACACAAGTGAGGTTCCTGCTTAACTTCAGGTGGAGTGTTTTAAGGTCCGCTCATTAAGGAACTATCCAAGAATATTAGTATTTTTAGCGCCAGTGTTTTTTGATGTTGTTTTTAGTAGAAGGTTACGGTCCCGGCACATTCCAAGGAGCTCTTTTTGATTGGAATGTTCAGATTTGGCTAATTATCTGTTTTAAACGTTATTTATTCTGCTAAACTCCTTGAATATTCTATCAAAGATAGGAGTTGTACCTAAAAAGCCAACAAGTGAGATCCAAGTTCTCCGGCCCCGTTCTAATCACATTACTTAAAAAAATAAACAGCGTTGCTTTAAGTCAGAAGGAGCATCGAAATTTTAAAAGTATCACCACTTAGCGACTGAAAGAATTTACTGAATGGATTATTTTTACGCTTCATTGAGCGGAGGGGGTTTCAGATGCTTAGCGAAGATTGAAGTCACTCGACGGATAACGGGAAGAAAAGAGTTCAGGGTTTGATCGGAGTTCTGGGGGATTTGGGGATATTCTGCTGAAAGGCAGAGAATATATATTTATATATATTTTATTATTTTATTGTCTTCCGGAAGAATTCTTTCCTTTGCTGGGACGAGAAGCGCCCCCCGATCCCGAGCAGCCGTCATCCTTCGGTGGTTACACAGGGTTCTAAAGTTTAGATTGTCTCATTTTTTTTTTTAGTATTTATTCAGTCTGGGAATTTTGGGGAGTTTGTGTTAATCTCTCTAAAAGATGTCGGAAATCAGATACCTGCTTCCAAGAATTTTTCCATTTTTTTTAGTTAATTCTGCAGACTAATACAAAATATGATTCATATGAGAAGATTCTCTTAAAGCATTAAAGAGGAAACATCATTATGATCTCACGCAGGTCATACTTGGTGTCCCCCTGACTTTCCTGACCATTTTTGGACTAGTGACTAGTGTCCCTTCACATTCCTGTTATTTGCCCCATCTGTACTTTCTCTGCCCAAGTCTTGGTGATTGAAGGGTGGTTTGGGCGCCTCCAATGCCACCCAGGAATAATGAGATGCCTTCAAAAGCAGGTCTTAAACATGACAGACAGGTGAGATGCCGTCAGTAGTTTTGCTGGTGTCAGTGGCACCACCGCCCCTTCTTTTGATGTCACCACCCTTCTTTCTGATGTCACCACTGTTCGTCTGATGTCATCTCCCGGCGATCTGTCCTTTAAGCACACGCGGCACACTGCAAAGGTAAACTATGGAGGCTGTGCCGACGTGGCGCGATCATCTAAATGGGTCGGTTGGGGAGATCAGTGATGTCCATTTTAACCAGCCCATTGAACAAGGATTCTACAAGGAGCCTGACCAACCAATAGTCAGCCTGGATGTCACATAATGCCACGTGGCAACCGTGCAAGGTGTCCCTCCTGATGTCGGGCTCTGGATTCACCCACACCGGTGGCCACGTCCGCTGCTTGGCCCGTGTCCACTAAACCTGGGGTTTAATTACCAAAAAAAACCAAACCCTGATAAGGTAGCTACTCGTTTACCGCTGTGTATGTGCATAACGTGAGTTCCCATGTCCCGTGAACGCCACTGGCGTGGTTAGCGTGTGGGAAGAGCTGACACGTATAAAAGCTTTGTAAATGACACCATAGTGTCAGGTGCTGACGCACTCAGGGACACAAAGGACAATGAGACAGCGGCGACGTTCATATCACGTATGCGATCGTCACTGATCACATTCATTGCACTTTATCAATGCACCCCATCCAAGGGTGACCCTAGGGAACGTGGCACCTGGGTGCAGTGATTCTTTCATGCTTACACTCGCCATTGGGTAACACACACACGCACATACTAACACGTAAACTCACACGTAAATCTCATCCACGGGAGACATTGTAACAAAATGAGAACCCGGGGAGGTTTCTACAATGGTGACCCATGTTAATAATTCATTCTACGGAGCCGAAGAAGCTGTCCAGGGCAGGAGCTTCCATGAGGCTAAAGGGCCGGCTGCCCCAGGCGCTGTAGGACGAGGGGCATTCTTGAGACCTCCAAGCGTCTCCTTCCACCAAGCGAATGCAACATCAGGGTGAGGTGGGATCTCTAATCCTGCTCTAGGCTCCGAGGGTCCCAGTTTCCATTCCGGGGCTTGAAGTCAATGGCTTGTAAAATTCACTGCACAATTTAGTGAATACACCCCGCTCTGGGCTTTTCTGGTATCCAGCTCTGACCACTTTGTGCGACGTCCGAGGGGTCTCGCTGTGCCCGTCTGCGTTCCATAAAACATGCGCAGGTCGTTCCACTTATTGATGACGTTCTCCGTCTTCTTGTGAGTCCTGAGTCCATCTCCATGCGGGGAGATCTTTCTATTCTTCCTTCCTTCACGGTGAGAAGGATTTGGCCACCAAGCCATTAGCGCCGGAGGTTCGGATTACAGGTAACTCTAATCAGCGGCCCCCATTGTGTCGGCTCTGTTTGCGTTGTGCATCTTTCCTTTGGTGGGCAAGTTGAGAGCTGCAGACGGAATCGGGAGATCCTCGCTCTGATGCAGCCATCGCATACCTCACTCCTCTACAAAAGACGGCTTTTGGCGCTTTTTTTGGCCCATGCTCAGGCTCTTGTTTGCCTCGTCTGCGCCGTACCTGCCGTGCGGACTCTTTCCTGGCTCACGTTACAGCCGCGCTCGGTTCCCAGGGCTTTGCGCGGTTCGCTCTCGAGATGCCGGGGAAATAAGACACTGGAATTACAGAAAGAATTTCTTAGGCTCGTTTGGTTGGGAGCAGATGAAAGAAGACGGCGCGTACCAAGCCGACAGACTCTCAGAAAGCTAGGACTAGATTATTTTTTTTATTATTATTTAATCCCTTTTTTAGCGCCTCATCTCTCATTAATACATCAGACAGGACTCGTCCGCAGCTGGAACCTCTGTATTAGTACCAAAGTCACAAGAATAAATAAAAAAGGTATAAAACTATATCAGGGAGTGACAGAATATGTCAGCCTCTTGTATTTTACAGAAGGGGTAGTGGATACCTGGAAAAGACTTCCAGTGGAGATAGTACAGGCAAACACGGTAAAGGAATTCAGGAACGCTCACCATGAGCACAAAGGGAAATAACAGGGAAAAATCAGACTTCATGGATAATTCATTGGTTCTTTTCTCCTATTGGTATCACTATATACAGGCCCACAGTATGTAGGAGAAATTGGCCACGGTTGGCCCTTCATAATGTATATTTAATAATACTAGATGAAATGATTCACCTAAAAGGAGAACTCCCACCAAATGTGTTATTCCTCCAATCAGATTAACAATTAGTTTTAAAAAATATTGTGCTTTTTTCCTTTTTTACCCCAGTTGTAGTTTTTGCCCCCATAATATAAATGTTTTCAGGTATCTGCATATCAGCCGTTTGTATGATTCTCGCTCTGTTATCTGATCCCCGATCTACTAACCCCCCCGACTCCTTATCATACTGCCTGTGAGAAATAATGGAATGGCTCAGTCTTAATCACACAAACGGACTCTCTGACGAATGAAAGTCTATGGAGGAACGGAATTCATTAGCATTGCCACTAATTGGTCTAAACCAGCCAATCAGCAGCAAGAATCATCAGGCCAAGGAGGAGGAGGAGGAGGAGGGCAACTGCAGCTTCTCCCTAAGTTATGTACATTATTTCATTTTTTTTACTTTTTAGAGAGTGAATAATTGCTAAGAAAGTACTTTTATGTTTATTTTTCTGTAGTTGAGCTCTCAGGGATGGGTTCCTTTAATCAAAGACCCTCATGGGTTTGTCACCCAGAACCCGCACAGACGTGAAGAGGGTCAAGGGGGGGGGGTCTTTTTTGTATTATCTTCAGATCAAAGAGAGGGGCTGAGTTTACGGGAAACAAACGGCTGCCTTTAATTTACTTCCCCCATCACAAGGCAGCGAAACCCACATCTGAACCAGAAAGTATCCACATCAACGAGCTAATGATACATTTCAAAGATACATCAGTCGCAACTACCCCCATTTAGGGCAGTAATAGAACAGCAGCCGCTTCGTATGAACAAGTTCATCTGTGAATGTCAAGCCCTAGCGAAAGCGGTACGTAAGATTAGGGTCCTAAAAGAGGGACTTCTTCTCCTAATCAGGGACACTTGGGAGACATGATGCAGTAGCAGATACAAAAGCTGGAACTCGACGCACGGTTTAGGCAGCATTTGTAAGGGTGCGGGGAGGAAAAAGCGCTTCTATGCTATGATATACCCATTGCATTTTGACTTTGGCTGCCTTTCTGTGAAGTCAGTGGATTAAATGCCTCTCCCAGGCCCCCACCAAGATGCTCTGGGCTCCGCTCCATCCACGATTAACATTGTTGGCAGGACAAGAAGCAAATGTATGAAAAAGGAGAGTCTGAGGCTGATCTGTGTAGGGGGGGGGGGTGAAAGGAGATAAAAGCAAGGAGTCTGGAAAGAGGGCCGAGAAAGCGAGAGAAGAAGACAAGAGGGAAGAGAGCGAAATGTACAGGGAGCCGAGGAAGATACAAACTCAATTAGACAAAAGCAATGATCAGGACAGAATGTTACAAAGAATTCACTGACGGCTACAAATGTATCAGAGTTTTAATAGACACGTTCAGACAAAGGGAGATTAACCCTTTGCGGGGTAGAGCTGTGTTGTTTTGTGAGCTCTCATCCCCTCTCTCCCTTCTCTCCTCCATCCGGATATATTGAGTTCTCTTAGTCTTTCCTGATTGTTTTTTGTCCTGCAAACCATTCACCATGTTGGTCGCCCTCCTCTAAGCTCCCTCCAAAATGTTTATATCCTTCTGGAGATGAGATCTGTAAAGCGGCAGAAGCGTCTCCCTCTTCCTTCTACACAAATCGCATTCGGAGCAATGAGTCGCGTTTTACTTCTCTGCCCCCCTCCAAGGGAGAAATCGTCATTTAAAGACAGAGGACTTTGGTTCGAGAATCCGGCTAAAGGAGCCTTGTTTGTAAGATTGGAACATTATACTAGAAGGCGGCGGCACTTTGGCCGGAGAACAAAACAAAAGTATAAAGAACACAACATTGTGTGCAAAGAGAACACAAAGGGGTTAGCGAATAGCATTGTCTGAAAGAAGGACGTCAGCGCCCCCTGCTGGTTTACAGCAATATAACAAAGATGATCTTTAACAAGGGAGGCAAGCAGTTAACGCACAAGCTTCTGTTGAACTACAAAGTAAAAGAGGCTTATATGTAACATAAGAAAGTATTTCTTTATTGAGAGCGTGGTGGATAAGTGGAACAGCCTCCCAACTTCCCAGCAGACGTGAAAGGGGTTAATCTAATGAAGGAATTAAGTCGTATAACACAATGACTAGGACCTAATAAAGATTAAGTTAACTAAGTTTTTTCTTTCTTAATAATATTATTATTAATAATAATAATTCATAATAATACAAACCTGAATCCACTTTAGCCTGTATTTTGGTAACTGACCAGCAGGGGGAGCACCTCCTTCATTATGTATCCATTTAGATAACTTTGGGGCTATTCATGTGATTAGGTTACTGTTTTGCCAACCATAGACTTAGTCCTCCCCTCCGTGAAGCATGTGTTAGGGATGCCCTTTCCAAATATACTCATTACTTAACGATGGACTAATCAGTGATTCATTATTTGCGATAAATCCTTTGTCGCTAATGCAAAGTTAGATAAAATGAGGTGTTGGGAAGCACAGCAGGATTGCGACCGGGTTTCATAGGAGGGAGTTGAGACATTTCCAGTTAAAAAGGAATAAATAACAACAAATTCACGTCACCTGTTACTGTTTTTATTCTGATTGTGTCGTTTCATTTTGTGATATTTTGTAACAATTCCAGTACGTCCTCACGTTTCCTAACGTAGAGAAGGGTTTTTTTACTATTTACCCCCGGGGAATTTATCTCAGAACGGACCCCATCAGTTCACTAAAGAGTTCTTAATATAGATACAATAAGCATGTATTACTCTGAGCATCACAATTATACTAATATGTACAACTCATCATTTACTCCAAGAGCCAAACCAGTGCATGGATCAAAACTGCTCTTCATCTACTCACCAAACCTTCTCCACCAATAATCAAAACAATGTTATATAAAAAGAAAGTTTAATTTATATATTTGCATATTTACCAATATCCAAACTGACACACACTCACTCTAACGCCACACATGGATACATGCACTCTCAAATGCCACACAGTAACACACACTCACACTATACACCATGCATGCATACACACACACTCCCTCCCAACATCACTGTACCTGACACAGCTCAACAAAGGCTCAATAAATCAACACTAAATCACTGGAATTACGCAATTTGCGCAATAATCTGAAATTTCAAATTTCTTGATTTATTACTTCCTTTTCATACTACATTTTAACCCATTATGGGCTGATGCTCCCATGTGTTCTCTTGAGTAATCACCAACCCCAAAATAAATTAAAGGCACAACATGTTGCCGACAAATCTAACCACGGAAATGTTATTCAGGCCGGCTGTATGAGTGAAATAATAATAAAGTCAAAGTAAAATAATGTTTCAATGGAAGAATCTGCAGGCACGGACCGCGGTTACTGCTGCGTCAATATGCTTCGTGTGCCTGATTGCTGGTGTTGTACTGCGCCACAGCGTATGTCGGAGTCATTTGCTTTTGTCATTGCCTATATACACTTGGTTATGCCTGTTAATGATTGCGTTCTGCGCTGTGTCGCAGTCTGCCGTGTATAAAATACGTACATTCTGCCTGCCTTAAAATCATCAAGAATTTGCAGGAATTTGGAATTCAACTCAAAAGTCATTTTATTGAAAGTCTGCAAAAATACGTAAAAGAAATCAATTAAAAACACTCACAATTAGTGAAGAAAATATATCGGTTTCCTCCACAAAAACATTTGCGTACGGTTTTTAAAGTAATACTTTTAACACTTTTATGAATTCACTATAATTTATCATTGGAAGTGAAACTGTTTCCAAAGAACCAAAATATAAAATAAAACAAATAAAAAAAAAAAATTGATTTATTAATATTTTTTAAGGTATTTTTAGTAATAGCCATAAACCTGTGCAGCAGGTAAGTCTTTATTGCAGGGGCATTTTAGGCACTCATTTTTTTGGGGGGGGGGGTGATTCAAAGTGTTCAAAAGATTATTTTTATGGAAGCTCCATGCCATTAATCATTGAAAACGATGAGTTGACCGATGAGGCCACGCATTCACAGAAAGGCCCCCATTAATTGGTGACGTATCCAGTGGTCAGCCAAGTCCGAGCCTATTAGAAAGATAGCTGCAGTCAACTTCTATGCCCCTGGCAACTGCCCTATTTTGCTAATAACCAAAATCTATTTTTTTTCACATCTCCTCTAAATTTATTAGGCGCATTTGACCGTCTTTAATGATGTTTCACGATGACCTGCTTGGAAATCCGGTGAATTT
This sequence comes from Sceloporus occidentalis, assembly GCA_023333645.1. Taxonomy (NCBI): domain Eukaryota; kingdom Metazoa; phylum Chordata; class Lepidosauria; order Squamata; family Phrynosomatidae; genus Sceloporus; species Sceloporus occidentalis. The sequence goes on along the minus strand of JALMGF010000136.1, from coordinate 960,641 downwards.
CTCCAATCCAAGAAATGAATGGAAATACAAAATAAAGGTCAATTCTGAAGAATATAAAGCTTTTAACTACAGGTTTGGTGAAAGTTATTCAGTGGAATAGTAAGCGGAGCGTGCGCTCTGTGATACTAGAGGGTTGTCGATGTGTTTCCAGATGTGGACATAACAGAAGAGCTCCGTGCGTAGCGGGACATCAGCTCTTTGTTGAGGAGACCCTTGTTGGCCAAGATCCTCAGTAAGCTGTGCCGGAATTTTTGGCCAATGAACGCGTAGAGAATGGGGTTGATGCAGCTGTGAGTGTATCCAAAAACCTCCGTCACAGATAATGCGACGTCCAAGTGGTTTCTCAGATCACATTTCTCTGTTATGAGTCCTGACCTCATCAACGAGTCAAGAATGACAGTGATGTTATAGGGGAGCCAACAGATGAGGAACACGAGCACGACGGCAAATATGATCCTCATCGCTTTATGCTTTTGGTTGCTCTTGGTTTGCAGTAGCGTTGTAATGGTAAGTCCATAGCAGAAGAGCATAATTAGCAAAGGAATGAAGAATCCAATCAAATGTCGACCTATTCTCATGTAAATCATCCATTGCTCTGTATTTTCATGCCCAATATTTTCATAGCAGACTCTTCCGATATGAGGAGCAACATATACAGTCCTGAACAGTATCGTTGGTAGAGATATGGCAAAAGAAAAGAGCCAAACCCCAAGGCAGATAAACTTCACCCAATGTCTCCTGCTGTTGATGGTTTCTGTGGCATGGACGATGGCCACGTATCTATCGACACTAATACAAGCCAACAAAAGGATTCCGCTGTAGAAGTTTACTTCTTGTAGAATAGATATCGCTTTGCACATGAAGGTCCCAAATATCCATTCCGTGACTCTGTAGGATCCCCAGAAGGGCAAAGTAACGGCAAACAACAGGTCAGCGATGGCCAGGTTCAGAAGGTAGACATCGGTGGTGGATCTCTTGAGCTTGTTGCAGTAGATCACAAGGACGACCAGGCTGTTGCCAATGATGTTCAAAATGAAAACCAGAGAATATATCACAAGTACCAGATATTTATTGATCCTCCACGAAGGTTTACAGGGGGCGCTGTCAAAGCTTGGGACCCCAGTGTTACCGTCATAGTAATCGGAGAAGTCTATGCCATCAAAAATCGAGCCATTGCTCACAAGCGACGCTTCCATGTCTTCGCTCCAAACCTGCTTAAAAGAAGGAGAAACCGAGATCTTTATTCTCCAAAGTTCAGAGCCCTCGTGCAGCGCAGGTAGAACGGAGACGCAGAGTTTTACCCCGCAGAGCAGAGCATTTGCCCCAAACCCTACGTTTCCTCCCTTCTCTCGATTAACTTTGTTGCGCAATAAAAGCGGTTACCGTCCCTCCCGTGTATTCCCGTCATTCCCCGGGCTTGTGGCTCTACGGCCGGTTGCTGCAAAGCAAGCTATTTCCCCAATACTAGTCCTGTACCTACTCTGTATCACCAATTAACCCCTCACTTGCCAGATTGATGCTTATGTGAATTGTCCTCCAATCCCTATCAGTCCTTGGTCTGAACCCATAATTAGAACAGCTTTATGCCTATCCCATGCATCTTTAAATTCCCTCACTGTATTTTCCTCTACCACTTCTACTGGGAGGCTGTTCCAGTGGCAGATCTGGCCCGGCAGTATATATATATATACATCCAGCCGCAGGTATGTTGTTTGACCGGGGGCCACTTAGACCTCAGCAGTCCGGCTCTGTGAATATGTAGCCATTAGCCAAGCAGATATCTCTATGTAACACCCAAGGAGTTTTAATCAAAATATGTTGTTTCACAATGAAAGTTTTCACAAATATTAATTGTTTTGGGGGTTTTTTTTTGCTGTGAAATAAATTGTAAGAAAGAAAAAAAAATGCAGCATTTGGTGATTTCTCAACCTAACCAAACAATTGTCAAATTCAGCGCATGTATTACTTAACCACGCGCTGCTTGGTAAATATTGTGACACTGTTATCCGTGCAGCCGGACACATCAAACATACACATTAAAAGTATCGCAGGTACAGAAATGGGAGAAACAAACAAACAAACAAAGGCTGGAATTATGAATTTAGAAATGTTTTTGCAACAATGGAATGTAAGGAAGTTTTACTTTACTGACAGGGTGGTAGATGAGCGGAACAGCCTCCCAGCAGAAGTGGTAGAGGGTAATACAGTGAGGGTATTAAACATGCATGGGGTAGACATACGGCTCCTGAATCTAAGACGAGACCAACGACTGATTAAGGTTTGAGTCTTTACAGCAGGAGGAACGGGCGACTAGACGGGGGCCGGATGGGGCCGTTCTGCTGGCAGGTTCTGTGTTCCTAATTAATCTGCGGTGTATTTATGTATTTAGAGTAATTATACCACCACTGCTTTATTTACATATCTGCGATTCCTTTGCCCCCATAAATGCCCTTAAAAGGGGATCGATACAAAAACTTATTACCCCCCCCCCCCCGACCCTGTTCTCCATCTATGGCAAATCTCATCTACAAAGTACCCCACCGGTGTCCCCAACCAGTGGCCAAGTAACCCCTAAAGTGCAGCACGGTGACCCCTTATAAGATGTCACATTAATACCAAACATCTTCAATCATCATTTTTAACCCATACATCCCCATCCATAATAAATGACATTACGAAAGCACAGCATTCATTTATCCCGTCAAGTAACAGGAATTGCTAATATTTTATCAAGAAAATAGATATTCCCTGTTACCTGTTGGTCTCTGCGGACGGTCACTGCCAGGGATTTCACGGATTAAGACCTTTAATAGGGCCAGGGTTGCGAAGGAGTAAAGAGGAACTTATATTTCACAATCTAGATGAATGCGAGTGTCTTCCCTGGGGGATGGATTTTGGTTTAATTGAAATGTTGCAAACGCATTAAGATGCAGGCTGAATGTTTGCAACACCGCAGAGCAATCTGTAACACCGAACTGTATAGTCATTTACACCATCGCTGAAACGTTTGGGGTCACTCAGCTGTTTTCATGGAAAACAAGGGAATTTCTGTCTGTAACATAATTACAAAAGGGTTTCTAACCATCAATTAGCCTTTTAAACTTAAACTTGGATCGCAGAACACAACGTGCCATTGGAACACAGGAGTGATGGGAGTGATAAAGGGCCGTTGGAACACAGGAGTGATGGGAGTGAAAAGGGCTGTTGGAACACAGGAGTGATGGGAGTGATAAAGGGCCATTGGAACACAGGAGTGATGGGAGTGATAAAGGGCCATTGGAACACAGGAGTGATGGGAGTGATAAAGGGCCATTGGAACACAGGAGTGATGGGAGTGATAAAGGGCCGTTGGAACACAGGAGTGATGGGAGTGATAAAGGGCCATTGGAACACAGGAGTGATGGGAGTGATAAAGGGCCGTTGAAACACAGGAGTGATGGGAGTGATAAAGGGCCATTGGAACACAGGAGTGATGGGAGTGATAAAGGGCCGTTGGAACACAGGAGTGATGGGAGTGATAAAGGGCCATTGGAACACAGGAGTGATGGGAGTGATAAAGGGCCATTGGAACACAGGAGTGATGGGAGTGATAAAGGGCCATTGGAACACAGGAGTGATGGGAGTGAAAAGGGCTGTTGGAACACAGGAGTGATGGGAGTGATAAAGGGCCGTTGGAACACAGGAGTGATGGGAGTGATAAAGGGCCATTGGAACACAGGAGTGATGGGAGTGATAAAGGGCCATTGGAACACAGGAGTGATGGGAGTGATAAAGGGCCATTGGAACACAGGAGTGATGGGAGTGAGAAAGGGCCATTGGAACACAGGAGTGATGGGAGTGAAAAGGGCTGTTGGAACACAGGAGTGATGGGAGTGATAAAGGGCCGTTGGAACACAGGAGTGATGGGAGTGATAAAGGGCCATTGGAACACAGGAGTGATGGGAGTGATAAAGGGCCTCTGTGCGTCTATGAAGAGATTCCATTAAAAAACAGCTGTTTCCAGCTACAAAAGTCATTTCCAACATTAACCCCGTCTGTGCTGGATTTCTGATCCCTTTCATGTTATTTTAATGGAGAAAATGTGTTTTTCTTTCCAAAACAAGGACATTTCTAAGTGACCCCAATTTTTTGAACAGTGGTGTAAATAGGAAAAGAGAAGAAGGACATTTTATCCTCTCTTTAAAAACTGTAGAATCATTTAAACAATACCAGAACCAGCAATCATTAATTATAAAGCCTCCGTTCCCCCTTCTCTGCTGATAATGTGAATTTTTCATCATTTTTGCTGGGAATGCATTTATCAAGTGACAGAAAAACAGACACTGATTGCCATAAAATAGCGAAATATCTTAAAAGCCCCTGTATTTGTTTCATATCATTAAACCTTCAGAGGAAAGAATAAAATAAGGTTTACTTGTTTAATGTATCAGAGAATGTGATTAATAAACAGCTCCTTGAAATGTTACACCTGATATCCCAGAATTTCTACATTGCAGGAATTGTGAGACTTCTCCGGTCCTTCCAGACATCGCAAGCAGAACAGAACAAACGGGACCATCTAGGGGCCAAAGTATACCTGACGGGCGTTCCCTGGTGGTTGTCGGGTTGGATTAATGGAGACGGGGCCCTGGTTTAAAGGTGGGGATTTTTTAGACCTTCTGCTTAGACCTCCTTTGATGACAGGTTGCCCTTCTCTTTTCTTTGGTCACCAAGCCTTTCCAACCCTTTGGGGTCCTGAGGGAATCTTCTGGCACAGAGGGGCTGATTGTCTTGGGAAACCCACCCCAGGTTGCCCCATGGAATGAGCTTGTTGACGGGTTTTGCCCCATGGATGGGGGCGTCTCGTTTGTGCAGCGCAAAGGAGCGCCCAGTACATTTTATGAATATGGTCGATCGCGTCTGGAGCAGCCGTCCTCAGAGAGCTTTGGCCACAGAGTTGTTTTAATACAGATTTAAGTTGTGGTCACTGAGATCTCTCTTTTCAGGATTTAGATCGACCTGAATGAGAGTCCCCCAGGTCTACGTGATACGGGGTATAGCTGCGCGGAAGAGGATTATCTGCCAGAATATAGCAGCAGGAACTGTTATGTATAATATGGGGGGGGGGTAAAAAAATGAGTTTTTAAAACTGTTGAACTATAACAAGGCTTTATCGGGCTGATGTTATCTCTGATAAGATAAAAATCTCAGTATTTTATTTCCTCAAATTGGTTTTAAATGGTGTAATAAAGGAAATGGCTGAGCCGAATTTCTCAATAACTCATTTAACGTTTTTAAATCGTTTACAGATATTTATTTATTTTATTAATATTTATCTCGAAGGAAAAGTCATCACACTCATGCATTGCATATCAAGTTTATTGTTTGACACAACATCTTGTTACATATATGTAGATACACAAAACCCCTCATTTATGCCATTAATGAAGATAATGGAAGATTAAGGACATGGTGGGCATTCCCAAAATTTCCCCATATCACCCAATAACTGGAGACTTATGGAACCCGGTGGTCCCGTCTAGTTGCCCGTTTCTCCTGCTGTAAAAAAACAACAAAACCATAATCCTATAATCCAAATTTAATGGAAGATAATCAAACAATAGTTTCTCAAGATCCTTATAAAACCAAAGGTTCAACCCAAAAGTAATCAATTGTTATGCAGTGATAAATTTTATGGAACGTGAAGTTTTTAACTACAGGTTTGGTAAAAGTTATTCAGTGGAATAGTAAGCGGAGCGTGCGCTCTGTGATACTAGAGGGTTGTCGATGTGTTTCCAGATGTGGACATAACAGAAGAGCTCCGTGCGTAGCGGGACATCAGCTCTTTGTTGAGGAGACCCTTGTTGGCCAAGATCCTCATTAAGCTGTGCCGGAATTTTTGGCCAATGAACGCGTAGAGAATGGGGTTGATGCAGCTGTGAGTGTATCCAAAAACCTCCGTCACAGATAATGCGACGTCCAAGTGGTTTCTCAGATCACATTTCTCTGTTATGAGTCCTGACCTCATCAACGAGTCAAGAATGACAGTGATGTTATAGGGGAGCCAACAGATGAGGAACACGAGCACGACGGCAAATATGATCCTCATCGCTTTATGCTTTTGGTTGCTCTTGGTTTGCAGTAGCGTTGTAATGGTAAGTCCATAGCAGAAGAGCATAATTAGCAAAGGAATGAAGAATCCAATCAAATGTCGACCTATTCTCATGTAAATCATCCATTGCTCTGTATTTTCATGCCCAATATTTTCATAGCAGACTTTTCCGATTTGAGGAGCAACATATACAGTCCTGAACAGTATCGTTGGTAGAGATATGGCAAAAGAAAAGAGCCAAACCCCAAGGCAGATAAACTTCACCCAATGTCTCCTGCTGTTGATGGTTTCTGTGGCATGGACGATGGCCACGTATCTATCGACACTAATACAAGCCAACAAAAGGATTCCGCTGTAGAAGTTTACTTCTTGTAGAATAGATATCGCTTTGCACATGAAGGTCCCAAATATCCATTCCGTGACTCTGTAGGATCCCCAGAACGGCAAAGTAACGGCAAACAACAGGTCAGCGATGGCCAGGTTCAGAAGGTAGACATCGGTGGTGGATCTCTTGAGCTTGTTGCAGTAGATCACAAGGACAACCAGGCTGTTGCCAATGATGTTGAAGAGGCAAACCAGAGAATATATCACAAGTACCAGATGTTTATTGATTCTCCATGAAGGTTTACAAGGGGCAAACTTGGGGTCAAAAGTTGGGACCCCAGTGTTTCCGTCATAGTAATTAGAGAGGTCTAGGTCATCAAAAGCTGAACCATCGAATATAACGGACTCTCCCATGTCATTGAAAACCTGCTTAAGAGAACACAATTACAAAAAAAAGGTTATTACGGTGCTGATGGAGAGAAACCCAAAAATACCAGGTCTTCGTAATTTTTTGGGGCACAATATTTCTTATCCTTCCTACCTCGGGCGTCAGAGACTCACAGATCCACGTTCTTCATCTTGTTGCGTTAGAAATGTTCTTGAAGTGCAGGTAGGCTGGAGGCGCAGAGTCTTTCTTCACAGCATTTCACAAAACGTTTCCTTTTCTCTCCATCTGTTGTAACGTTGTTGCAAAATACAAGGGGGATAAGTTTCCTTCTCTGCGTTAGTCTTGGTGTCCGGTGTTTGGTGTTTGGTTTTTTTTGGTCCCGTGAGAACTTCGGCTTTAGGTTTTATTTAAGCCACGGCTAGCGAGTCACAAAGAGAGAGAGGGGATCGGGTAGAAACAGGTATTAAATGTATATTTTAGCATGAAAAAATATGCCTTTTAAATTAAAAAAAAAATCATTTTATTGTTACGATTAAAATGTAATTACTAAAGTCCACTAAATTACATGTTGTTGAGAGTTTCTTTCTGGTAGCTGATAATTGTACAAAATTGGGATTGTCGCACAAAAAAACAGGTCATTTGGCTGGTATACTAAAAAGTATAATTTCATCCCAAAGACAGAAAATATTTGTCCCCAAATAGCCTCTCAGTGCCATATATATGTTCCCAACCAGCTTGTCACTTGCCAGTACCATTGTTGTCTGCAAACAGCTTATCAGTGCCATATTTAAATTCACACAGGTACACAGTGCCATCTTTATATCCAAACAGCTAAACGGTATCATCTTTATATCCAAACAGCTAAAAAGTGCCATATTTATATCCAAACAGCTAAAAAGTGCCATCTTTATATCCAAACAGCTAAAAAGTGCCATCTTTATATCCAAACAGCTAAAAAGTGCCATCTTTATATCCAAACAGCTAAACGGTATCATCTTTATATCCAAACAGCTAAAAAGTGCCATCTTTATATCCAAACAGCTAAAAAGTGCCATCTTTATATCCAAACAGCTAAATTGCGCCATCTTGGTACCCCGTACCATCTATAACTATCTATTATGACTATTTATGGATATAGTGCCACCATATTCTACGGCGCTGTACAGCAGGACATAATAAGGAGTGCATCAGAAACGTATTTACACCGACAGAAACAAAGAGACAAGAGGGTTGTATGTAAGAATATTATTATCGTCATTATTATTAGTATTATTTAAATTTTTATAGCATGACAAATCCCTTTGACCAGAAGAACGAAAATATCAATCAATCTGCCGCAGAATGGCTTGATAAGCAGAATTTCTAACAATACATAAAAAAAGGCCCAGTTAATATATACCACATACAGGGTATTGCTTTAACCGGATACGTGTCGGCGAGTCCACAGGAGAAGTCACTCCATCCTCTCACGGAGGGGGTCTAACAATCATCACCGACACAAACATACATTAAACCGCAGCAGTATTTATGTCCCGTAAAATCACGCCATTGTATGGTTAAGGCGAGTGTTAAATTTTTTTTAATTTTTTTTTTTTGTCATATTGAAATCTCCTACGGGTAATTTTTTAAGTGACATGATTATTTTGCATTGTTATCATGTTCATCTTAGCTATTCTTGTAAACTATTTGCTCAGCTGCACGGTCAAGTCAACGGGCGTTAATATATGCATGGAATCAGCCACTCACAATCCAGTGGGCGTGGTTATCTGGCCAACGCAATAAAATAGGCACAAACGAAAAGACAAAAGCTGTTGCAGCTGCTAAAAGCCTGTTTTTTTGATACAATTACTTGATTTGGAGAGAAATAGGTGAAGCACAAATCCCACGAGTATCCCCCTCGAACATTGTTACATGTTGGTGCATTCTCAATAATCACCAGCAAATGACTGGGAGTCATGTGAGTTGTGGTCATCAAAAGCAGGTGTGCCAGAGGTGCAACATTGAGAGGCTTACCATATGGAGTATTTGTTTTCTACAGCAGTTATATTTAAATAAAAAAAAAAAACATATTTATTATATTTATAAATATTTATTGGGGTTTGTGTGAGGTTTTTAACCCATTCAGGAACAAGAGATTTTCATACTCCAATGATCATATTTGCTAAAGCATGTTTCACTTTTATTTATTTGATGTATAAAAAAATAGACATTGGTTTGCTTAGGACACGTAGAAATACATAAAATATAATAATAATTAATAATCATTAATAGTGTTATTATGTTAAAGAAACCCCTATGCTAATATGCCAAATGCCAAACAGCTAAAAAGTGCCATCTTTATATCCAAACAGCTAAAAAGTGCCATCTTTATATCCAAACAGCTAAACGGTATCATCTTTATATCCAAACAGCTAAAAAGTGCCATCTTTATATCCAAACAGCTAAAAAGTGCCATCTTTATATCCAAACAGCTAAATTGCGCCATCTTGGTACCCCGTACCATCTATAACTATCTATTATGACTATTTATGGATATAGTGCCACCATATTCTACGGCGCTGTACAGCAGGACATAATAAGGAGTGCATCAGAAACGTATTTACACCGACAGAAACAAAGAGACAAGAGGGTTGTATGTAAGAATATTATTATCGTCATTATTATTAGTATTATTTAAATTTTTATAGCATGACAAATCCCTTTGACCAGAAGAACGAAAATATCAATCAATCTGCCGCAGAATGGCTTGATAAGCAGAATTTCTAACAATACATAAAAAAAGGCCCAGTTAATATATACCACATACAGGGTATTGCTTTAACCGGATACGTGTCGGCGAGTCCACAGGAGAAGTCACTCCATCCTCTCACGGAGGGGGTCTAACAACCATCACCGACACAAACATACACTAAACCGCAGCGGTATTTATGTCCCGTAAAATCACGCCATTGTATGGTTAAGGCGAGTGTTAAATTTTTTTTAATTTTTTTTTTTTGTCATATTGAAATCTCCTACGGGTAATTTTTTAAGTGACATGATTATTTTGCATTGTTATCATGTTCATCTTAGCTATTCTTGTAAACTATTTGCTCAGCTGCACGGTCAAGTCAACGGGCGTTAATATATGCATGGAATCAGCCACTCACAATCCAGTGGGCGTGGTTATCTGGCCAACGCAATAAAATAGGCACAAACGAAAAGACAAAAGCTGTTGCAGCTGCTAAAAGCCTGTTTTTTTGATACAATTACTTGATTTGGAGAGAAATAGGTGAAGCACAAATCCCACGAGTATCCCCCTCGAACATTGTTACATGTTGGTGCATTCTCAATAATCACCAGCAAATGACTGGGAGTCATGTGAGTTAATAATAATTAATAATAATTAATAATCATTAATAGTGTTGTTATGTTAAAGAAACCCCTATGCTAATATGCCAAATGACCATACCTGTGGACTCTCTGGGTTTGACCGGGAGATCTCCAGGTGAAGCACCGGTTCTCCGGGTCAACACCCGAATCCTCCGGGGGTCTTGACACGCCCCGCTCCCCGCCCATTGTCCCGTTAAATAGGGGTGTTTCATCAGGAACTCCCGACATCAGTGTGCAGTCCTGGCTGCGTCCCGCAAGGGAAGGCTCCGGTTAGCCGGAGCTCGGACGTTTCCAGGTATGCTGATACCCCCCAGAGATGCCTCTCTGCCCCCCAGATATGCCGTATACATCCCTGTATGTCCACTCTGGAGGTAACTGTTTGGAGGTGTGTACAAACACAAGGATATTCTTAATAAAGGCCATCCATTGAAAGAGCCCAAATTCAGAACTTCATCTACTGCCAGCAGCGAATCAAATGTAAGATTCTTCTTCATACTGAAGCACCTGAGAAGGTCTATAAGGGTAGAAACATGCGGTGGATATTTGCTTTATGGGTTAAATGAACAATAAATCAGTGGAGATTGTATTCTCTTTAATAGTACGAGTGGCTGAAAGCTCGAGATGTCCTCTTGGGTTGGTTATCGTTTTCTTCAGACTTGGTGATCTGGAGGGGATTCTGCTACAAATGGCAATAATGTATCTAGCTCTTCTTTCATGATACAACGGGCAAAGGATAATATTAGGAGGAGCCGTTATTTGCCCCCTAATCCACTGGTATCACAAACCTGGTAGGTGTCCAGAGGGCAAATGCCGGCGACGTGAGAAAGTCATCTGGGAAACAAGGCTGCGCGACCAACGCAAACCAAATAATCTTATTCTGGGTGTTTTCCGCCCATAAAAGCTTCTGAGACTTCTTGAACACACAACTTCATTGCTCCTCGTCCACCGTAAACACACAAACACCCACGCCGCCCGTGTCACTCGGAACCTCACACACTGTTTAAACTCATTAATAATAATAAATATTGGCTAAAACGTTGCGCGGAGGGAGCTCCTTCGTCTGCAAACAAAACTAGAAAGGAACGCAGATTACTGGAGGGTGGGACGCGATGGGCGACTCTTTTGATTCCAGGGTTTGGTTTATCGGCTTCTGTTTTACGAGTTTATTATTTTACATCCGTCCAAGTAACGCCAACGTGGAGTCCATTTTCCATGGGGGGGCAGAAGAAATGTCACTTCTGGGGGGAAAAATATTTTATCCACTAAACTGTGCGTTTCAGGTGATGTACTATCCTCAATTTATAATCATACCTGAGAAGTGTCCTGTTTTGCCCGGAGTCTCAGGGTTTTTACCCCAGTCTACTGGTCTCAGGGTGAATGGGCAGCTTTTCAGGGTTGTTACCCCAGGTTCTGGGTAAATGGAAAGATTACCAGGGTGTTTATCCTATACTGAGGGTCTCGGGGGTGAATGGGCAGATTCTCAGGGTTTTCACTCCAATCCAGGTTTTGGGGTAAATGGAACTCCGCTCTTCCATATCACAGCTGGTATCCCTGCTTGAATACAGGTGACTGCATTCAGAATAACTACCAGTCATGGTTTCAATAAGAACCTTATTATAATAATTTGGCTGCCGCCATTATAGCGTTATTTTTGTAATGGGTTATTTAAGGGTTAATGTGTGAAGGTTTTAGGGCCAGTTTGTGTATAACATTCCCAGGTCCTCTTATACACACGAAACACCCTATACACACAAATTAGGCATTCCACAAACCCACACTATACACTCCCCGGCCGTGCCCGATCTTACCTGACGGATCAGCCTCTCTGTGTCGTTCCGATGGGTTGGTGATGCCCGCTTAGAACTCATCTGCCCTTTAAAAAGGTGGGACTTTAGCCTCTATTGCCCCCAAAAAACTCCCTTTCAGACAAAGGGCACAGCACCCCATCCTTACCTAATCTCTGTGGTTGCTCTTCTTCCAATGCCCATTTTACCCGTTGCACAGCGCTGCGGAACATGATGGCGCTATATCCATCCATCTATCCATCTATCTATCTATCTATCTATCACAATAAATGATAATTTATTAATAGACACCCCACGTGAAACAATGAGAATGAGGAAATTGGGACCGAAATATCACATCCTTTCCAAACTGGTTGGGCGAGGAGGTTGTAAAAAAAGGGTAACCATTAAAACCCAAACAAACTCCTCTCCCTCAACAAACAGAAAGCGTCCCTCTCCTCCCGTGGGAACCGACACTGAACACAACAGGCAACCCGGCCGCGAAATCCAAATAAATACGGCCTTCAGACGGAAAGAACGCGCTCTGGCAATCCCCTTGGCACGTGCGCAACCCCGAAATATCTACGGGAGGTGCGACGGCAGCCGCTTTACAGACGGGGGGGAAAAATGGCCGCCGTTGGGAGAGAGTAGAAAAGTCGCTTTATTTCAGTTCGTCGAGAGACAAAGTAGCGGACCCGCAATAATTACCCAGTCAGCAGAATCCTTTTTTTTTTTATATATATATATAACCGTTTTTTTTATTTTTTTTTATGTCATTTATGGACTAAGTGGCCCTAGCACTTTAACCCCTTCACGACAACAGCATCTCCAACATTTCTGCTATGTCCTTGTTCGACTGTGATTTCCCCCTTTCTCATTTGGTGCACCCACACAAATTATATATCGCTTCTTCTGTGCAACTGCAGAAACAAACAAAGGTTTGTGTTCAGCGACATGTACAGCGCCGCCGCGCATGCAGAGGTTTTGGGGAAGCGTATTTTTTACAAATATTTTGCAGGATTTTTTATAGCGCTTCTTTTTTTTAGTCAAGGGTTTGAGACGGTATAGGTTGTTATTTTTGTGTTTCATTTTTTTCACTTTATTAAAACATTTTACATTTTTATTTTTTTCATTTTCAAAATAAAAAAAAAATATTTTTATTCCAATATGAATTGTGTAAAATATATATATATATTTTTATAGATATACTGGTATATTTTTTTGGACCGTTCTAGGCACCGTGACTGGAGATCTCATAAAGGGTCTTTTTTGAAGTAGGGAAGACCCTCGTCGTGAAGACATAACTAGCTGGGTTTCGCGCCGTCACACTTATTAATTTTAGAGGTAGAAATGCATGTTTTTTAGAAGTAGTAGGCCATTTTTTCTCTGTCACACTTATTTATTTTAGGGGTAGAAATACACGTTTTTTAGAAGTAGTAGGCCATAAGTTACGCTTTTCGCAGCCGTACATATCCAGACCGCAGAAGTCTGAGGATAATGAATATGAGGGGGATTTTGTATGTTTTATTCTTTTATGTCCGTTGGATATTTGGGTCAGTGTTGATTTTTTTTATGTTATTATTAAAAATACAATTTTAATCCAAGGTAACTAGGATTTTTTTGTTAGTTTATTAAAACCAATATCCTACTTTTTCAAGTAACTTTTGTTTCGTCATTGAATAGTTTACAAAAAGTAATATGATTCTATTGAAAGTGCGGGACAGTCACATAACATGCACGGAGTGGGCGTGACTGAGCTTCCGTACGGAGGAAACGCAATGGTGCGGCGCCATGTTGCTGTACGGAGGAAGCGGTACTGGGCGGCGCCATCTTGCAATACGGGAAGAGGGAAGTGTCCCGTTGGGTGAGAATAGGCAGGGAGCGGCGGCCTGTCAGCCCGTGACAGCGAGAGACAGTTCGGACATCACCCGGTAAACCCCCCCTCCCTGACCCGTCATGATCCTGCTGGAGGTTAACAACCGTATCATCGAGGAGACCCTCGGACTGAAGTTTGAAAACGCGGCGGCTGGGTGAGGCCGGGGAGGGAACGGAGGCCTGAGGTGGAGAGGCAGCGGAAGAGACGGGAGTTATAAGAGTCTGAAGTCACCAAATGAGTCTGGGGGTTATGGGAAGCAGAGGCTGAGGGTTACGGGAGTCTGAGGCCACAGGAAGCTGAGGGTTACGGGAGTCTGAGGCCACAGGAAGCTGAGGGTTACGGGAGTCTGAGGCCACAGGAAGCTGAGGGTTACGGGAGGCTGAGGGTTATGGGAGTCTGAGGCCACAGGGGGAGGCTGAGGGTTATGGGAGTCTGAGGCCACAGGGGGAGGTATAGGGGTGTCAGCCCATACAAGGGGCACAGAGGCTGCAGCAGGAGACCTGGGGTGAGGAGTCTGATGCTCGGGGGTCTGCTTTTTATGCTTGCAATGATGGGAGTGGTAGTCCAGAAACAGTATTTGCATGGCTGTTCATAGAGATGTCTGAGGGCCAAGGCTCAGGCCTGGGCCTGTGGGGTAAAGGTGTGGTTCTTGGAGGCAAATAATTATTAACCAATTGGGAGGTGACGCCGGCGCTAATGTGGCCTTACCGCTGTAGCAATGATTGGTCCCCTTCATTGATTGCTATAGCGATAAATCTTTCTCTCTACTCGTTTACCACCTCTGCCAGATCCCAGCACCTTAATAACCGGTAACGTTCATAGTAGAGCCGAACGCCCGATCCATCACCAGAACAATTCTTTAAAAAACATTCTCTCTATTCATAACTATTCAAGGAATGCTTAATTGTCATGCGTCACCATAGAAACAGGGGAAAAATATAAAAAAAAAAAAACATTTTCTTTAAGTAAACCAAGGGCCAAATCAAAGAATCTGAAAGATCTGCTAAGGTCTTCTCAAAGTGGAACAGCACCTTTAAAAATGTCCAATCATGATCGTACTTCACACAGCTTAATATAAACCGCGTTAAGGCTGTAATTATATATAGGTCTGCATCCTCCCCTTTGCAATTTTATTTTGTATTTAAAAAAAAAAAAAACTTCACCTTTGCGGAGGGGCTTTTTGTCCATTTGTTAAAATATTTAACCCAAACAAATTCCGCCCTTCAGGCTGGTGCGTTACTTCCTCATCTTTGCTGCATTTCAGTGCTAGTTGCGACAAGCCCTGCGTTTGAAGCATTCTTCTCGCCGCAGTGCATGCTGGGACCGGGCTCCCTTATTCCCAATTGTCTCTGTGTGTCCTATATAAAGTTGTGTGTGTTCCTGCAAAAAAAAAAAAAAAGTCTCATTGACATACAGTGGGTTTTTTTTTTTCCCCCTTTTCTTTCAGAAATAAGCCAGAGGCCGTCGAGGTGACCTTTGCAGGTAAGACTCACATAGCTGTTTATTCTCCTCGTTCCAAGGAATGTCTGCATCTCCCCACCTGGAAACTCATCAGATAAATTCATAATGGGCTTTATTTACTAAAGTTGGAGCTTGCGCGAGAATTGTGTTTTTAATTCGCCGAATTCATTATGAATCAAGCTTTTCCTGGAAGGGCTGGACTGAAACGGTGTCGTTCTGTAGGTTAGGAGGATTTAAAGCATTCTTACCTGTTTAACTATGTATTTACCAGGGGCAACTAAGCTCTTCTTGCAGGAGACGTTCACTGGGGGCGGCCTTTTATATTGTGCAGTAAAGTCAGCTGAAATTCCCCGTTTAGTGAATAAACCCCAATAACCGTTCATATAGTAAGAAGCTACGATACATAACGGTTTAATTCCCTACTTGCATTAAGAGCGCAACAAACGATTTGTAGACGCGCCATGAGACTCCTTGACCCGCAGAAATCTCACAGCAGTCTAACCCGTCTCCTCTTGCAGACTTCGATGGGGTTCTCTACCACATCTCCAATCCAAACGGTGACAAGTCCAAGGTGATGATCAGTATTTCCCTGAAGTTCTACAAGGAGCTGCAGGAACACGGAGCTGACGAGGTTAGTGAATCCATGACGGGGATTGGATGTTACTGGGCGTTATATGTGGGTTTTAAGGTATTTTAAATACTTTATAGATCTGTCCTAAATGGGAAGTCCCATGGGGGGGGATGTAAAACCCATTTTAGCATTGACAAAAACACTGGTTTTATCTCCTTTTGTTTTATAAACTTCCTGTATCTGCCGTCGTGTATTAGGGCGGCAGGACCAAGGAGACAGGAATCCTCTCTGCTATAAAAGTGGGGTGCACGGAGATCACACTGTATTCCAGTGCCCAGTAGGAAGGACAGCGGCATGGAGGGGGTGGCAGACAAGACTACCCTTGAGTCAGGTCTTAAAGATAAATAAACCTTTAGCCGCTATTGCTGTCAGTCATGTGATATTTTGGGTAACGTTCCCGGCTCACCACACTCAGCTGACACTTTATGGCAATGCTAATGAAGTCCGTTCCTCCATAGACTTTCTTTAGTCAGAGAGTCCGACTGGTGATTAAGACTGAGCTATTGTTTCCCACAGGCAGTATTATAAAGAGTCAGAGTGTTTGTCTAATACTTTAGGCTCAGATAAGAGAACAAATGGCTAATATGGGGCTGCCTGAAAACATTTATATTAATGAAAACAGAAAAGCAGGCGGAGGAGTGAGGTTTATATATATATATATATAATATGAAAGTTTGACTCTCTCTCCTTTCTGGGGCAGCGTTTCCCGGCACTGAGTCTGTCGCCGCGTCTCTGCGTTAATCTGCCCGGCGCGGGATGCTCCCCGTGTAAAAACGTGAACGTGAGACAGCCTTTTATGGAAGAAGCGAGCCCTTTGTAGTCGCGCTCGCAGCTCTGTGGTCGGAGATCAGGAAGTGTGTCAGACTTCCTGACTCGCTGCACACGGCTGCATCACGTTAAGATTCAGCACATTACAAACACCGCTGGAATGCCTTCCCCGGAGCCCTGACTCTATCGCAGAGTCAGCAGTCTTCACCGTCCATGAACTAAATAAATACAGGCTTAGTTAACAATTTCGTTATTAGGAAATTAGCAGCTGCAGCGATTATAAACATAGAATTTGCAGGCAGATCGGCCCCATCCGGCCCCCTCATAGTCTTCCCTTTTTTCCTGCTGTAAAGACCCAAACCTTAATCAGTCGTTGGTCTTGTCTTAGATTCAGGAGCCGTATGTCTATCCCATGCATGTTTGATCCCCTCACTGTATTACCCTCTACCACTTCTGCTGGGATGCTGTTCCACTTATCCACCACCCTCTCAGTAAAGTAATACTTCCTTACATTTCATCTAATGTCTCTGATCCTCTAGTGTTAGGTAATGGCCTCTTTTAACGTTTCTCCATCCCTTTTTACCTCTTCCACACATTGTCTTATAATACGTGTTTAGTGTCTTATTGGCCTGGCGTCCCTGACGTTATGTGTTGGCGACAGAAGCGTTCTGTGTTATAATCCAATTACAGTTCACATCACTCTCAGCCAGTCATAGCTGTTGACAGTTGTAGTCCGGCCGCATAGGCCGATAGGTAGGGATTATTTAAGGTGAATGAGGTGTTCTCACTGAGGGTCTCGGGTATCCCTTGCTCGATGAAGTGTTTCCTAACAGCACAGGAGTCGTTTGTAAGGAGTGATGCTGGTGATTTGCAGATATCCACAGCCTGCGAGGAAGCGTGGAAGTCTTCCGTAGGGCTCCATTTTCGTTGTATTGTTTTAAGCCGGATATTAAATCGATGCTCGTGCGCCCGTTATTTGCAGTTATTTATGTTTGTGTTTTTGAGTCTGACTCCCTTGTTCTTCCTTCTGGACAGATTTTGAAGAAAGTTTATGGGAACTTCCTTGTCTCCCCCGAGTCAGGTAGGAACCTTATTTAATGTTCTGTTTAATAATTAAGGGCAGCGAGATTGGCACACGAGAGCATGTGATAGGAAGTGGCAGGAAGTGTACGCAAGTATGCTTCCTGCTTCCAATAGAGGAAGCCTGGGAGGAGGAGGATGAGATAGTAAAATAAATTTCGTAATACTTTATATTTATGCAAAATGGACTCGGATAAGCGTCACTCAACCATAGTGTCCGTTTAAAGGGGTTTTATTAGGATCTTATTAGGCATTATCAGGACTGGCTGGCTTGTTTCCCGCAGGTTACAATGTATCCTTGCTCTATGATCTGGAGTCCTTACCGCCAAACAGAGAGTCCGTCATTCACCAAGCCGGGATGCTGAAACGCAACTGCTTCGCCTCGGTCTTCGAAAAGTACTTCAAGTTCCAGGAGGAGGGGAGAGAGGGTGAGAGCCGAGCGGTGATCCATTACAGGGACGACGAGACCATGTAAGACCTTCTTTTTTTTTTTTTTATGTTTTTCTCTTGCCTAATGTTAGCTCTAAGAATCACATCTTGCGCTTTGTGTATTCAAAAAAAGCGTCCGCTCGTAGAATGTCAGCCGCGTTTCCCGATATTCACCTCGGTTATCATCAGTCTGGTTCTGCTTTTTTGCGGGATGTGGTTTACTCCCCGCCTGTTAATCCATCTCGCCCCCCAAAAATGAGCTGTTCTGGATTCTCGTGTTTGGATATAATTTGGATGTTGCTGATATGTCTCTTATCAGGTGCGTTTCTTATACGATCGCTTTTTGTGTCTCTGCAGGTATGTGGAGTCCAAAAAGGACAGGGTGACCGTTGTGTTCAGCACGGTGTTTAAAGACGACGACGATGTTGTTATAGGAAAGGTGTTCATGCAGGTAATTGCCGGATCCGTGAGGACTAGCAGTGGGAGCCTACGATTAATAATAATAGAAATATAATATATCAGATCGTACCCGTCAGTAAGACTGCACATGTAGCCACGCGGAGGGCCGCCAGGGTCCCAGAATTCTCTGCCGTCCTATTCCAGTAGGGACCCAGATTGAATACGGTTTGTTTTATGGCTTCCGCTGTTTTGGCAGACGCACAGTCTCTCTATACTACGGGATTTTTTTTTTTTACTATTCTCACTTGGTGATCTTTATCCCTGTGCAGGAGTTTAAGGAGGGGCGACGTGCCAGTCACACGGCCCCCCAAGTGCTCTTCAGCCACCGGGAGCCACCTCTGGAGCTAAAGGACACGGACGCAGCAGTCGGTGATAACATTGGGTACATCACCTTCGGTAAGTAACACTGTAAAGGATCTTCAGTGTTGCGTGGACCCTCACTGTGTTCTGAGTGCCATTAAAGCTTCAACACCAATTATTTCCTGGCTTTAACCGGACAGATTCATTCTAATCCGGCCTGTCGCCAGTCGGAGTTCACTACCTCTGTCGAGTGAGGCGCCTCGCGTGTTACTCCCTCGTCGGTTTTACCTCTGTGTCTTCTGTCTGCACGGTTTATTTAATGCTCTTCTCCTATTTCTTTAGTTCTGTTTCCTCGCCACACCAACGCCAACGCAAAGGACAACACCATCAATCTTATCCACACATTCCGGGATTACTTGCATTATCACATCAAGTGCTCCAAGGTAATTCACCAGAGATAGAAATACCTGCTGCCCGAACGGTCCGAGCAGGGCTCTTGCTTTGGTTTACGTATTATAATTCTACAAAAACCTTAGTGTTTTGGTCAGATCCTGGATACTTTCGGTGATCGGTGGGTTTGTCTTGAATTCTGTGGGTACATTTAAAGTATGGATATGAAACTCATAGGCTGGGAGTTGGAAAGCTTACTATGAGGGTTCCTTCTTGTCTATACATTATTCTCACTGGATTAGTAGCAGCCGTATGGGTCTAAAGTTACTTTGATCTGAATTCCTGTTCTCTCTGATGCCCCGGACTTTGCAGGGAAGTTGTACGGTTCAGTCATCCATATTTCTTTTTGGCCACAGGCTTATATCCACACCCGCATGAGGGCAAAAACCTCAGACTTCCTTAAGGTCCTGAACAGAGCTCGTCCTGACGCCGAAAAGAAGGAGATGAAAACTATAACGTAAGTCGGGAGGCATCAGCTGAATGCAAAGACCTGGGCGGTATTATTTCTTACAGGCATAAGATTTATCCTCTGTGTTCTTCTCTCCGTAGGGGCAAGACTTTTTCCTCTCGCTGATTACTTGCATTAGAGCCGGGGCAAGACCAGCGAAGTTAGACAGAGCGGCTCCTCTCCCTCCCGAGCGTAAAACCCCCCCGCGGAACGGTTCCAGATCTGCATTCTGGGGTATTATTCCGTAAGCTCAAATGTTGAAGCTGTGCTTTGCCAAGACTGAAATATATCGAGACAGACTGGCGTTGTAGCCTCTGTTCTACCGTTATCCCCGTCCCTGCCATGTTTCGCTTCTATATTTACTTGTTTTCTTATTGGACAAAAAAAAAAATGATATCCAGTGAATACACCTGTGCGCATGAATTGAAATGTTGACAGTAATTGTTTTGCAATTGTTGAATAAATCTTTCTATCCTAATGCTGGGACTGTTTTTCTAGCACATGTTTTATATATAACAAAAAGCAGAATGATGTACCATTAAAATACCATTTATTGTTTCATAAAGAGCCGGTTTAGACAAATCAATTGTTAGCCAAGAAAGGGTAATAAGACAGAATGAAATCTACCCCCAACCCAAAATAACAATCTTAGATTTCTTTAGAATGATCCGGATGCGAGTCGCAGATAACAGGTTTTCCAGATTTTTATCTGACAACTTCTCTGGATGAAGAGGAAACGACTTTGCCGTCCAAAATTTCCCTTTCGGTCACCGATACCTTCTCGTCTGTCTGTCTGTCGGGTTCTGTGGGAGACGCAGAGAGTCAAACAGGAACAGTTTGATTAAATAGAATTAAGAGATTTTGCTAATTCTTAGAATGTGTTAATTATAGAATTCAGGTCGATTTAATACATAATTTACCATGCTTACCGTATTCACTTACCCCCCGGCTGCGGGGAATTCGGCTCGTCCTGCCTGAAACACAGAATATCAAGAGGATATTATTAAAAAAGGAAAAAAATTATAATATGCTGCCAGACCGGCCCCCGTCTAGTCGCCCGTTTCTCCTGCTGTAAAGACTCAAACCTTAATCAGTCGTTGGTCTCGTCTTAGATTCAGGAGCCGTATGTCTATCCCATGCATGTTTAATACCTCACTGTATTACCCTCTACCACTTCTGCTGGGAGGCTGCTCCACTTATGTACCACCTTCTCAGTAAAGTAAAACTTCCTTACATTACATCCATGCCTACATAAGACTGGGAAATCTTTCCAACGTACTGACTACAGCGAGGGCAGTTTATGGGTCATAAAAATAGATTTTGCCTTATTAGCCCAAGAGAAGATGGAGTCTTAAGTTGAAGTTGATACTTTTTGTTGGGAGAACGTGGAAAAAGAGTTTATAATAAACATTAGGCCGTCTCACTAAGGGCCTTCGGAACACTGTATACGGGACCGTTTAAGGAAATGTCTACATAGAACTGGAACGCTGTGAACCTCACTTGTCCGCGACTCCCTCGAGTAGAGTGCGATAGTCGTGGATCTCGTTCTCCAGTTTGGATTTTAAGTTCAGCAGGGCCTCGTATTCCCGGACTTGGCGCTCAATGTCAGACCGACAGGCGGCGAGCTCGTCCTGCAGCCTGGAAAGGACCCGGTTTAATTCCATCATATTGGATCCATAATGGTTTTCTGTGTCCTTCAGGACGCGATCCAGAGAATCGACCTGCGAGCGGCGCCCGTAAGAAAAAAAACCAAGGAAAGTAATAATATTAATATATTTTAATGTTCTATCCAAGAGGTCCCCCCCAGGAGTTCTGTTCTTTAACGCTCCTCACCGTCTTCTGCAGAGTCTGATGTTCGATCTCCAAGGCCTGCAGCTGGCGCCGTAGATCGGCCACCTCGTTCTTCGCTTGTTCCAACGCCTTGGTGTTCACGTTGGCCTCCTGGGACATGGCGTCGAACTAGGGCAGAAAGAGAGAGATGCGATCCTTTGACTTCCTCCGTCTTGTTGCGTTACTAACGGGTCGGGAAAGGATTTTTATTTATTTTTTGGTTAATAATAACGTTTTTTCTTGCCTTGCTCTTGTAGGCGTTTTCGGCCTCCGCTCGGTTCTGCTCCGCCATTTTCTCGTACTGACTGCGGATCTGGGCGATGCTGTCATTCAGGTCCGATTTTTTGGGCGCGTCGACCTCCACGTTGACGTCATTGTTGGCTATCAGGGCCTGGAGGGCCGCCGCTTCCTGCAAAGCCGAGATACACAGACATTTACCGTCAGCGCGTTCTTCATTTTGCTTCAGTGCCACTTGGACACCAGCTTCACTTTAAAGAGGAAAACTATTGACGTCATAAAACTTAGAAAAGAGATTAAAAAAAAAAGTGTAACAAATGTGATTCTATCAAACGTTGCTGCATTCAGGTTTTATTTGTTACCCCCACTGTAACTTTTTGGGGGTCCGCAGTGTCTTATGATTAAAACATAAAAATGGAATTATTAAAAGAAGATGGCTGGTGCTTACCCAGAATGTTATAGTTTTATTAGGGACACACGTGTGTCCTGCCCAGTTTGCCCCGTAACCCCTCCATAATCTTTACATTCCCTTTAGGGTATCTGGTGGGGTTGTTTTTGTGTTTTTTTTATTTGCCCCGATGTCTCCGTTCAGTGCGCGTCTCTCTGTGACCGCAATCTCTCTGCGACGCTCTCGCGCCGTCGCGTGAAACCGAGAGACAAACAGATCCCTGCCTGATAAACCCAACACGCGGTTACCTGTTACCCGGATGAAGGAAACTTTCGTGTCTCGGGGAAGACGCCTTCTGGACAAACATGTTTTGTAATAAGGGAGAAACGAACAATGCCATAGATTTTTATTCTGTAAAAGGTTGATTAACCCTTTGTGTCCCACAGGGGTGAACAATGCATCATAGTGAAGGGTATTGCACCGTGTCACATTCCCCTAGAGGATAAAAGTAAATCCCCCTTTAACAAGTTGTATCATTTTATTTATTACTAGTAAGTTTTTCCAAACTTTAAAAAAAAAAGGTTTTGCCCCATAATATAAAGTTTTCAGGCAGCTGCATATCAGCCGTTTGTATGATTCTCGCTCTGTTATCTGACCCCTGATCTACTAAACCCCCCGACTCCTTATCATACTGCCTGTAGGGAACAATAGAATGGCTCGGTCTCAATCACCCAGTTGGACTCTCTGACTAATGAATGGAGGGACAGACTTCATTAGCATTGCCATAAAGCATCAGCTCAATGTGGTGTTTAAACAGGGAAAATCACCCAAAAAAGTATGGTCCCATTAATGTCAGAAATTATTCATCAAAATCTTTTTGTTGTTTTAAAAAATGTAAAAACAAAACAAAAATATGTTCCTAAAAGCATACCTTCCAAGTGTCCTTGCTTAGTAAAGAAAGTCCCTCTTTACGACCTAAATCTCTTTCCGCCTCTTAAACAAATCATTGTTATCACGTTTACTGACACGACTTTTTTTTATAATGAAATTTGCTGCAGTAAATATCTTTAATTTAAAATGTTGTTTTCCCCCATCAGGCTTCTCCATTGTACAACGCTGCGGAATATGATGGCGCTATATATATATAAAAATAATAATAATTAGACTTCCTCATAAGGAATCCCTCGGGGTTTCAGAGGGCGTTTTTGGGGACAAAAAAAAGGAAAGTAAAGAAAACGGTCCTTGTTACCTCCCTGTGGCTCTTGTGGAGATGGGACAGTTCCTCCCGCAGGGTCTCCACCTCAGACTCCAGCTTCATACGTAAGAAGTTGGTGTCATCCATGAGTTTGCGCAGACCCTGGGTGTCCTTGTGCACCCCGTCGCAGATCACCTGCTCAGCCTCCAGCCTGCGGGGGCAACAAGGGCGAATATAACCGGGCCATTACTACAGCAATACCCCCCAGACTTAGCGGGGGGCGAGGCTTTGGGTAGCAGAATGTATAGATCAAAATGTTCTCAAAAGTTTTCATTTTTTACACAACAAAATCACTTTAAATGCATTTTTTAAAAAAACACATAAATAAATATTAATTAATGAACCAAAATCCTGCTTGGTTTACATCGTCTTGTGACCAAATTAAATAAAAAATAAATAAACAAACAACATAAAAACTTACTTGACTTTAAAGTCGTCCGCAGCCAGCCTGGCGTTGTCAATTTGCAGGAGCAGTTTGGCGTTGTCCATATTCAGATCCTCCACCTTTTTCATAAATAAAAACACAAAAAGCTTTAAAAATAAATAACTTCTGCAAAAAAATTGTCAGAATTGAATCCGATAGTGAAAATCATCGCTTCTGTTTTTTTTCTTTCTTTTTCTTTTTTATTTGTCTTCATTTATTTTTTGCAGATTCGGTGTGTTTCCGAGCTGACGCTTTTTATTGCCCGTGCTGCGCTAGCAGATGGGACCCCGCCACGCGAGGACACGGGGCTGGCAGGTCACGCAAATCATATGCAAAGGACAGAGGTGCGGATGGATCTATAATCATTCCTTAATCAAATAAATTCTTACCTTATTTATATATATTTTTTATTATTATAATTATTATTTTTTCTTTATTTTTTTCGCTGGGAATATTTAATCATCATGTGACTGAACAGCAGGCACCGATAGTTTCTTAAGTTTCTATGGTAACAGCCTTTCTGTAATAATACAGTGATGGATCTGCTACAATGTATTTGCCTGACATCCCAGAGAAGGGAATTAATATTTTTCTAAGCGGAAGAGGCAAACAGAGCTCTGCCTGATCACATAAAGGAGACAGTGACTGCGTAGAGAGTGATGGGAGTTATAGTCCACAGCACCGGGGGTTAACAAGCATGATGGGAATGCTACATAGTAAACCTTTCGAGAATATTATATAATAAAGCGTTGGGACTGCAATGAGCATGGACTATAACTCCCATCATCCTCATCCAAATCCTGCGCATGGTGGGATTTCTAGGGCACAGCATTTGGGGCCATAGGTTAGAGCACTTGTTTGGAGCCGGTCGAGGCTGAGCGTGATGGGAGTTGCAGTGCCTGGTACCCGTGTGGCACTCACCTGCTTGCGCAGTCCCTGCAGGGGCGCTTGGTAGGACTCCCAGTCCCTGGAGCCGAGGCTCTTGCTGGCTTTGATCTCGTCGATCTCCTCCTGCAGTTTGCGGTTGTCCTCTTCCAGCCCCCGGACCCGCTGCAGGTAGCCGGCCAGCCTCTCGTTCAGCCCCTGCATCACCTCCTGGTGGTTATTGAGGAGCATGGAGTCCATCCCGGAGCGCAGAGCCGGCAGCGCGGAGTCCAAACCGGAGCGCAGAGCCTGCAACCTGGAGCCGGAGATCCTGAAATCAGGGGCCCCGGTCTGGCTCGAGGAGCTGCTCCTCCACGAGGGGGCATTAGTGGTCGAGTAGTAAGACATGGCGAGGAGGGTAACGTGAGCTGTGCACCTGCGCAGGCGTGCGGGGCAGATGAGGAGGGCAACAGGACACCTGGGATCAGGTAGCGGACCTGTGTGCCGGGGGAGAAAGCGACCTGGTAGGGATGACAAGGTGCCCAGGTGTGTTAGTGACCCAGGTGAGACACCCTGCGGGTCCCAGTGAGACGCTCAGGTGCACAGAGTGTAGAGATAAGGTGCAGGGTATATATAATGCCCTGGCAGGGGTATGGAGACGGGCGCTGCTTTGGGAAAGGAGCGTCCTCTTTCTCGCTGTTGTGTAGAATTGTGCAGCTGCTGTTATGATAATGAGCGATATTTGCAAAGACAGAGAATGGGCGGGGTCTGTGACCACGCCTCCACAGACAGGTGAGTTAAAGGGACAGGTTTAAGGGACAGGTGCTCTGCAACCCAGACACTGACAGCAACGGCACCATGAAACCCCATGAAACCTCTCCAAATCCCATACGATGTCATAGCGCTCACTGACATCATCAATCATTCTGGATGAGCCAGCAGACAATGCAAAACATACACGCTGGCAACCAAAGGGTTAATCTTTACCTCTAAAGCCCAATGTATGCCGTGTCAGCAATAAGGTGTGCAACCCGCAGTAAATATGTTTAAAGACACGCATTCTCCATTCCAAGCACGTTAGCGTGTACTACATTCCTTCACATGTATGACATGAAGCCCATCCGGGTCCAAGCAGAGGTGGTATGAGAGCGTTAACCCCTCTAGAAGCCACGTATTGTTTGGGTTACAAAGTAGTATTATCCTTTATTTATTACGCGCTAACATATTCCGTGGCGATGTACAGTTTATTTATGGAGTGGCTAATGAATACATAACAAAGATACAGTTACACAGATACAGCAGGGCTTGGGGACCTGGGCCAGTGAGCTTACAATCTAGCCTTATGGCACCTTCATACAAAGCTCTTGGCAAGGATGGTGGGCTTCTGAGGGTCCCGCACATGAGCTTACAATCTAAACACGTATGAAGGAGGGGATCTGCTCCCCAGAGCTCGCACTCTTTGAGAACAGAAACATAGTATCTGACCGCAGATAAGAAGACAGTCGGCACGTTTCTCCTGGTTAGACTGGGGAGCTTCCGGTGGCCCCAGGGCCGACACAAGCGTTAAGCTGGTTGTCGGAGGCAGGTGATGCGGCCCATCCCTCGGCAGGAGGAAGGTTTATTCAAATAATGTGTCAACAAACGGGGCAGGAGGACCTCGCCGGTCACATATGAACGTGGCGTCCGTGCTGTTGCTTCACTTTGCTGCCTTCGCTCGGAACCCCGCGGTCCTCCCCAGAAATCTCCCCGCCGGCTCTCGGCCGCCATGAGTCTGTACAACAGCCGCTACGGGGCCACCCGCGGCTTCAGCAGCCGCTCGCAGGGCTCGCTCTCTGGAAGACCAACCGTCTTTCGGGCCAGCACCGGCTTTCAACCGGGTCTCCAGAGGTCCATCAGCGGGCTGAACCTGTCCCGCGCGGCTCCGGGCTCCAGCACCTTCCTGCTCTCCTCGCTACCCAACCTAGAAGTGGACCCCAAACTTCACGAGCTCAGGACCAACGAGAAGGAGCAAATTAAGGGGCTCAATAACCAGTTTGTTAATTTCATAGACAAGGTAAGCAACGAGCGGTGTGTGGCCCCCGGCGCTGCGTGCATTGGCTCCCCGGGCTTACTAGCGGGCTTGCGTATGAATTACATGCATGAGGAGTCGATGAGATCACTGCTGATCTCAGTACCAAGTGAGAAATGGCACAGGGGGCCAGAAAGGCACAGGGGGCCAGAATGCAGGTTCCCAGAGCCCTCGCACATGCGCGGAGACTGCTTACTGCTGCCTGACCGATGTCTTCGGTCCGCAAAGGAACTTTTTCTTAGTAAAGCCCTGTCCTGGAATTCACTGGCCGTTACGGAGAACCCAAACAGCAACCGAGCAGCAGAGAAAGGGTTAAATAGATTTGAACCCTGAAAAGTCCCAACGCAGCCCTCCGGCAGATAAATAGTTAAATTGTTTTTATACTGTAACTACCAAACGGGCACCCAGGCAGCTCCCTGGCACTCAAACGGTTAAAGACTTTGAGACCCAATAAAGCTTCCAGGGTGTTCTCTGGCAGATAAATGGTTAAATATTTAAACACCTAAAAGTGCACCCAGGCAGCTCCCCGGCACATAAACGGTTAACAAAAAAACTTTAGACCCAATAAAACGTACAGGCTGTGCTCTGGCAGATAAATGGTTAAATATTTAACGACCCAAAAGAGCACCCAGGCAGCTCCCTGGCAGGAAAATGGTTAACTACTTTTTAACCTCCCCCCCCAAGTTCTTTTTCCTCCCCGTCAGTTCTAATCATATTCTGTTTTGTAAATGTTTGTGCAGAATTTATTTTATTATCTCTTCAAAAAAAAAAAGAATGTGATCATTTGTCAGATTGATTTTAACCCTTTAAGCACATGCTGTAGAATAGAGGAAGACGTGGGCCGGGCTAAATAGTGCCAGCAAAAGGCAAATTGAATAATAAACAGTCAGTGAAATTAAGATTTTGAGAGGTGAGGAATCTTATTGGTTGCAGATAGATGCAAATCCAGCTGCCGGATGGCAAATGCCACCCCTGGGGAACGTCCAGCCTGCTGGCCCAGAAACCGAGCAGATGAGAAACCCCTGCAGATATGACATCATAGTGTTTATGTCATGTGTCTGCTCGTGACATCATAACGTATGGGAGTCTCCCGAAATATTGGGACTTTTGTCTTTTCCGTGCTAATTCCAATGAAACCCTGAGAGGCAGAGTGTTGTTGGCAGCACAGCGTGCAGAATCGTGTGCATGCGCAGCGCTCCGAGGCTCTGCCACCCCCGGCATCCCGATTCGCCGGTGGTAGAAGTTGGCAGCTATGACAGTAGGACCCTCAGCTGCAAGGAAACTCCTGCGTGAGACATCTTGTTCCCACGCCTGAGTTTCCGCCAACATGTATGACATCACATGTGCCGTGATATTTAAGCGGATCAGATGTCCATTTTTGTCCAATGCATTCGAAGTCGTGCCCTCGGTAACAGATAATGCCGGCTCGGGTTACAATGTAATAAAATCCCACTTGTATTTGTATAAAAAGACTCAGACTGCGCACGCCCAACGCTAACAATAATAATAATTAATAATAATAGTAATAATAATAATAATATTAATAATATAATATATTAATAATAATCACCGTCATACTACTAATAATAATAATATTAACATTCATAATAATCATATTAATAATAATATTAATAATGTTTTACTTATAATAATAATACTTAATAATAAAAATAATATTTGGGGCGTATAATGAGGTTCGAATAACGTGGGAGCTTCATAGACAGAAACAGACAAAAGACAATTGAAATAGAATGCGATGGAAACCAACAATTCTAAGACTGATACATTAAAAGAACATTCAGCACAACCGGCCCTTATACAGTCAGCTCAACTGCACCAATAAAAGCACAGAACTTTGCCAACCTGCGGGATAATAGTGGGAACCTAGGTGCATCAGGTTCCTGTTTTATTGTTGAATTATTAGAAACAATGCCCTCGGTAAACAGATCTCGTATAATCCCTGGGGCAGGTGCCACCCTTGTTGGCTGGCGGTGCAATGTTTGCCCTCTTGTGTTCTGGCAGGGAGAAGACTGATCTGTAGGTTAAACTATAGAGCCCGGCTAATCCCCCCCCCCCCCTTTATGTTTTGTGTGTTGTGATATACATGTTACTGCCCCTAAAATACATACAGTAAATCACACGATGCGTTCAGCTGCACCTTTAACCCTTTAAGTGCCATCAATAGGAATGATCGCTATAAATTTACACTCAGGGGGTGTAAACCAGCTCAGGCCCTGCAGGGGCATTAAAGGGACACTCCAGCCATCATACCTGCTTTCATGCACACGATAGCCACCTGGCCCCTTTACATTTTCAAGTTGCTCAAGAATCCCCCCATGTATCCTTAGACTGGGAGTGTATAAAATACAAAAGGTGTGATATTGCGCCACCTGGTGGAAAGGGATTAATTTTACATCTACCTGGTTACATTGTTATTATTATTGTTATTGTTATTATTGTTATTATTATCATTGTTATTGTTATTATTATTGTTATTATTGTTTTATATAGCAGCATTATATTCCACAGCTCTGTACAAAGGATAGACAGGACATAACAATTATAATCCCTTTTATAAAGGAGTCCGTGGTTTACAGGATATTTCCATTACTTCTAAGTATTTATTTTTCTGTTTTATTTAATAAATATTGTCCATTTATTCATTAACTATATTTGCTCATCACAAGCCAACGCCAGTCAAACAAAGCATTTTATCTCTACATTTTGAGCTGTTGCTATGGGAACCAGCGTAATCCTACTGCTGATTGCCTCACATTTAGCATTTGGCTAGTGCTGACCCATTGGGTGCACTGAAGGAATCCGTCTGCAGATTAGAGCAAATCTTTCATTGTTTCCATTTATCAAACTCATCGCTCATTAATATCGGCCCATAATAGGATCCGGGACTCAAAGTATGAGTGCAGATCCAATGAGGACTTCCTTGCGCTCCTCTAATCATTATTCATAAAGCTGTCCTTTCACCAATACAAAGAATGTATAAAGATTATACTTTTATTGGCTGACTGAAGGGTATTTTGTGGTCACCGAGATGATAATAGTTGGTGGGAAGCTGTCCAGCCACGTTGCCTGAGGATCTCCTGCTTGTTAACAGGTTCGGGACCTGGAACGACAGAACAAAGCGTTGGAGACCCAGCTGCATTTGCTAAAAGGCAAAGACAGTTACAGATCCAACATCGATCAGATCACGCTGGCTGCAAGCAATCACCTGAAGCAGCAGATCGATGGCCTGCTACACGAGAAGGACAGGCTGCAAGCCGAGCTCCACAACATGCAGGGAGTGGTGGAGGAGCTCAAAAGCAGGTAAACGCAGAGCGACGGGGCGGCAAAGTATGCCGAGGGGCACCAGGGACTCTCTCTACAGTCAAAGTCAGGGTTATAATAACCCCCATCATTCATTTTTATCTCTAAATATCAGATTTAAAATACATTTTCAAAAATATTGCTCTGTTTCTTCCCCGTAATATAAAGTTTTCAGGCAGCGGCATGCCAGCTGTTTGTATGATTCTCGCTCTCTTATCTGACCCCCAATCGACTAAACACCCCGACTCCTTATCATACTGCCTGTGGGGGACAGTAGAATGGGTCTGTTTTAATCACCGGGCTGACACACTGACTAATAAAAGTCTATGGAGGTAAGGACTTCATTAGCATTGCCATAAAGCGTCAGCTCAGTGTGGTGTTTGAGCTGGGAAAGTCACCCAAAATATCACATGACTGACAGCGACGGCTCCAGGTCTGCGGATAAAGGGAGTTTATTGGAAAAAAGGAGATAAAACCAGCTTTTTGTCAATAACTGTATACAGCACTAGGGGTTATTAATGTATACAGCGCTGGGGGGGTTATATTCCTGTATACAGTGCTGGGGGTTATATTACTGTATACAGCGCTGGGGGTTATATTATTGTATACAGCGCTGGGGGTTATATTACTGTATACAGCGCTGGGGGTTATATTACTGTATACAGCGCTGGGGGTTATTACTGTATACAGCACTAGGGGTTATTAATGTATACAGCGCTGGGGGGGTTATATTATTGTATACAGCGCTGGGGGTTATATTACTGTATACAGTGCTGGGGGGGTAACATTTCAGGCAGTTGTTACAATGTAATTATTTTTCCATATCCTTTACCCTGAGATCTCCCCGCAGAAGGCAAAATGAAGCCAATAAAATAAGCATCTTAAATGTTACCGGAACGTAAGCAAATATTTTATGCAAAGTAATTCTCTTTACTGCCCTTTTAAACTCCGTCTCGCTCTGCAGGTACGAGGATGAAATTAACCGACGAAATCAATTAGAAAATGACTTTGTTTTGACCAAGAAGGTATGTGGGTTTTTGTACCCGGTGTTAATAGGGGATGAGACCGGCCGCGCGTTTCACACCGGAGCAGAGGCTGAATAGGGAGGTTTCAGGTGCACTGACATGGAACTTGTATTCTATGAAAATCTAGTGAGAAGGTGGTGGAGTAATGGAGCAGCCTTCCAGCAGAGGATTTAGAAGTTTATATGATGAGTTATCGACATATGGCTATCCTGAATAAAAGACCAAGGAGTGCATAGGGCTTGAATGGGATAGACAAATGGCTCCTGAAGCTGAGACGAGACCAACGACTGATTAAAGGTTTGAGTCTTTACAGCAGGAGAAACGGGCGACTAGACGGGGGCCGAATGGGGCCGATTTTTTAATTTCCCCAGAGCTCAGAAACGACCCACTCAGGGTATAAATGCTGTCTGAAGCCTTTGTTACTCTAGACGCCCCGGTGGCTGTATGAGGTATTGCACATGAATCATTGCAGACTCCTGGCACTTGCTATAATCTTGAAGTCGGTGAAGTCGGTGAAGTCGGTGAAGTCGGTGAAGTCGGGGGGGGGGGGTGTTCAGTTTCCTTGCCCCTTCTTGTTCTTTCTTTCCCTAGATCCCATTTCCGTAAATGTTATAAAATGCGTTTACGGGTCCTTGGAAAACCCTTTTTTCACATTAAAGGCTAATTTGCAAATCCTTCTCTGCGTTCGTTTGTTTCTCGTCCTCTTAAGGGTCGCTTTGTCTTTGTCTCGTCCCAGGATCTCGACGACTCTTACCTCCACAAGGTGGACAATGAATCCAGACTGGAGAGCCTGACGGACGAGATCGAGTACGTGAAGCAGCTGTATGAAGAGGTAACACACAAAACACACGCAATTGCATCATTAACCCTTTGAGTTCCAGGGTCACCGTGGTGAGCTAAGCTTTCCGTCACTTATTGGCTTTTAAAGTGTTAAACATGCAACTTCCTCACATCTGTATCTCTCACACCAAACTCCGAGGCGAAACATTGTCTGGGGTTTTAGTCTGTAACGGTGTCTCAGTGACCCCCACAGCCAGTAGCATACCTCCCAAATCTCCCCTGTTTAGTTTGGCCAGTCCCTACTTTGGTACCAAGTGTCCCTCTTCCAGATGAACAGCATTAACACTCGGCTAGGAACTTAAAAGCATGTCCCAGAATCCATTTCTCTCGTACTTATTCCGAACTGGGATATCCCTAACTTGTAAACCACCGATAAACCACTCGCGAATACTGATACAATGTATCAATACCATGTATCGAAGCGTTCCGTGGAAAGGTTTGTTCTGTTAGTGATGGCCGTTCCTGTAAGATTATGGTTTTTTTTGGTACAGACTTAAGGAGGGTAACCCTTTTGGGGGATCTTCTTCCCAGGAGCTGCAGGAGCTGAAATCCCAGGTACAGAATGCTAAGGTGACCGTGGAGATGGACAACAACCGGGACCTTGAAATGAAACACATAATGGAGGAGGTGAAGGGTCAGTATAAGGCCATGGCCGAGAAGAGCCGGCAGGAGGCTGAACACTGGTACAAGAGCAAGGTACCTTAATGGTGTTAATGGTCTTAATGGTTAACAGGGATCATGTTTAGAAACCTTATTATGTCTTTTGTGGATCTGAGCGGTCAGTCGAGTTAAGGGTTAACGCTAGACTCCACGTGATAATCTTAATCCACGAGTTGTTGGTGAGGATATGTAACTTGACGTTCTGTGAGTTACAGGTGAGGGCAAGTGAGTTTCTTTCAATCTTTTTTTATGGCGAGAGTCAATGCGAATTAACATTAGATTTGATTGTGTGATTTTTATCCATCTCGCAAGTTTATGCACTTTAGTGAATAGATCTGCCTTTTACAAAATGGATAAAGTGTCTATAATTCCTGCCCAAGATTCTGCAGTAAATCAAACCAAAAACTCAATATGTAAAAAACTCTACGTTTTTCAGCCTGTAATAGCAAAACCCAAATTAATCCAATTTTCAGGACTCCACAGAGGAAACGTTATAACACACAAAGAGATTTTAGAAGGGAAGTTACAACAAGAGGCCGTACTTCACTGAGAGGGTGGTAGATAAATGGAACAGCCTCCCAGCAGAAGTAGTAGAGGCTAATACAGCGAGCAAACTTTTATTATAGAACTTGGGTTTATTTGGAAAGGGGAGCTGCCCAGGATGCAGAATAACGCGCCTCCCCAAAAATATAATAAAAGTAATAATAAAATCGGAGAGGATAGGGTTCTTGGCAGATCTTGATGGATGTAAAAGATACATTGTATTATTTTTTTATTTTTTTTGTTATTTTTTTCTCCCATGCAGATCGATGATATGGTAAACCAGGCCAAGAGGAGCAACGATGAGCTGAAATCGCTGAAGAATGAGCTGGCGGAGCTGAACCGCATGATCCAGCGCGTTAACAGTGAAAATGAGGCCTTAAAGACCCAGGTATTAGAAGTCCATGCCGGGTGGGAGATAAGGGGTCTTAAAGGGACAGGTATTAGAATATGCTGATTACTTTTCTCATTCATTTATTGATCAGTTTACTGTAATATTTTTGCATTTGCTCTTCTTTGGTAAAACTGCACATCCACCGTTTTAACCCACAAATCATTAACTCTTCATATACTGGGTCACAGAGGTTCTACCTACGCATCCCCTTATTGGTTTAATCCGGTATTCGCGACGTGGTCTTCTCAACGGAAATATTGGGGCCAAAAAATGTGCTTTGTTATTAAAAATTTAAACTTACGCCGTAAATTAAGCTTCTTCCTCTCTTCCTTCCCCACCAGCGAGCCAACCTGGAGAATGGCATCGCGTCGGCCGAGGAGCACGGGGAGCAGGCGGTCCAGAACGCCAAGGCGCATGCCCAAGAGCTGGAAGACGCGTTGAAAAGGGCAAAACAAGACATGGCGCGCAAGGTCAGGGAATACCAGGATCTGATGAACACTAAGCTGGCGCTGGATATCGAAATCGCCACCTACCGCAAGCTGCTGGAAGGGGAAGAGACCAGGTGAGGGTCAAATGAGGCAAACAGGCCATAAGCTCAGGTTCTATAATGATTATTCCGGCATTGGAACCCTTAATGAAAAGCGCATAGGGGCATCGAGTAAGGGTGGGATGGCTGGGGGGGCAATTGTGCCCTGGGGCATTTCCAAAATCTTCAAACAGAGCTGGACAGCGCTGGGGTCCTGTAATGTAAAGTTAAGTGACCCCACTGTAACAGTGTATCTGTATAAAGGAAGGCTCCGGACAAGCGGATGTAAGTGCTTGTTACTGGGGGCACTTGGCTTTACTTGCCCCCCGGCCAGGAGGTATCAGCCCTCACCTAACTGGGATCAAAATTTCACAAACAAATAACGCATTTTCTCTTGTTTTAGGCTGAAAAACCATTCAAGCCCACAGCTCAGTGTTTTTGATAAAATGGGTGAGTTCGAAAATCATCCTTTTCTATATAAAAAAATTAAGAGGTTTTTCCACCCCATAGTAGCAAAAAAACAAAAAAGCACATCCGCTATTTAGTTGTTAAAGTGCTTTTCTAACGTGACATATTTTTCTAATAGCCAGTCTCCTAAACGTGGACCTGAAGCCCGGTTCCGCTGCACGGAGGTCTTCGGGCCCAAAAAAGGTGGTCCTGGTTAAAACGATCGAAACCAACAACGGCAAGCAGCTGTCCGAGGCGAGCCACTACACCCAGGAGTAACCCCCCCCCGGCGCTCCGGCCAACGTCTTCACCACCAGCGCTCCCGGAACCTTGATCATTTCATAAAAGGATCCGTCTCCCAACCGCCGCGTCTCTCCAGCTTCTAAATGTTCCTCGCCTTTCCTGGTTCTGCGGCCGTTGTAAGAACCTCTTTAGTGGCCGTTCACGACTCGCGCGTCTCGTCTCGCCGGCACTGAAATGTTTATCTAGCGTGATATATTTTAAACGCGCCGTCTGTTACACTTTCTCCAGCAATAAATGTTTAAATCTTTCAAACGTTTGTCACTCCTAAGTTAACAATTTATGTTTAAAAGCAAAACACAAACTTCCGATAAATTCTTTCCCCGTTGAAGAAATTTAATGCGATTTTTGAACGTTATCTTGGGGGGGGGGACAAAAAAAAAAAATGACATTAAAAAATTACTTAAAATACATTGCAATAAGCACAACAAGTCTGCAGTGACATAATAATAATAATAATAATAATAATAATAATAATAATAGAAATAATTAATAATACAATATAATTTATTAATAATACAATATAATTTATTAATAATATTACATTATTATTTTTATGATTTTTTTTTATTAATTATAATTTATTTAATTATTATTTTCAATTACCTTTCAATAATACAGCACTGCTGCAAGCAACAACACTGAAATATTAATAATATTATTATAATTTTTAATAATCATCCAATTGCATTGAGAAAAAAAAAAAAATGGAATAACGGAGGGGCAGAAAATTCCGAAAAAATTCCTTATAATTTTATACTTTATACAGGAGTCATGAATTTCCCGTTCTGCTCTGTATTTGGAGACCCTTCTCTAGGGATCTGGAACGTAACGTCCGTTAATCTGCGTCTTGAAGGACTTTTTCCTGACTTCCTAGAATCTTGAGAACAATGAGAAGAGGAGTGAGAGATATCGGAAATGCCGATCCGTGAATTGGGGGAAAGCCTTTCCTCTCTGCTCAGCGAGTTATACCCAAGCAGGGGGTTATTTTATTATTATTACTGGACGCCTCCTGAATTCGAGAAGAGATATTCCCCGGTTCAAAAAAATGATGTGATGGCTCGTCGCTACAAAGCAAAACAAAGCAATCGGGGAGACCAGATCTCTAATGTATAGAGGGGCAACGCGGTCTGAGAATTCCCAGATTTCCGACAGAAGCTCTCAACAAGCTCTGATTTCCCGTACACAGTCCCAGCATGGCCAGAATTCCAGTATATACGGTCAATGAGGCCAGATCCCCAGTGCATGCTGTCAACGAGGCCAGATCACCAGTGCATGCTGTCAACGAGGCCAGATCACCAGCGCATGCTGTCAACCAGGCCAGATCACCAGTGCATGCTGTCAACCAAGCCAGATCCCCAGTGCATGCTGTCAACGAGGCCAGATCCCCAGTGCATGCTGTCAACGAGGCCAGATCACCAGTGCATGCTGTCAACGAGGCCAGATCACCAGCGCATGCTGTCAACCAGGCCAGATCACCAGTGCATGCTGTCAACGAGGCCAGATCCCCAGTGCATGCTGTCAATGAGAGAACCTGATCACCAGTACTCCACATTACTCACAACTACTTTTAATAAATCCAGGAACTTGCAGGTAACAAAACAGCGTAAATGACCCAAAACTTCCATAGAAAATGCAAAAGTCAGCGAATTCATCGTTGCTGACGTTTGTTTTAAAAATGTACAGAAACCACTCAAACCCTTACAAAAAAATTACTGCAGTTTTTGTGAAGTAATACTGCAGTTTTTTGGACATGAAAAAACTGCAATACTGCACTTTTACTGCAGTATTACTGCACATTTACTGCAGTTGTACTGCATTTGTACTTCACTGTACTGCAGTTATTTTTGTACGGAAGTACAAATGCAATAAAGCTACAGTACATTGAAGCACAACTGCAGGTTTGCAATATAAAAAAAAAAGTGCAGTAAAAGTGCAGTAAAAGTGCAGTATTGCAGTTTTTTCATGTCCAAAAAACTGCAGTATTACTTCAGAAAAACTGCAGTAATTTTTCGTAAGGGAATCCAATGAACTTTCATTCAACCGCTCGCTCCTGCCCCAGTTCCAAATACTAACGAAATATCGAGATATCTAAATATCTAGACTAAATATCCCTATTCTTGGCCAGATTTCCTTTCGTCTCCGGTTGCAGGCTGTCCCAGATCGAGCCGGCAGATCCTATTTGTTCCGGTAGCTAAATAAACGCATGAAATGAATGATCAGGGAGGACTTGGATCGCTTCGGACCCCTGTAAGATGTCAAAGAGACGTGATTTACACAGAGATGAAAGGCGTCATTAGTTATCTGCCTCCTCTGGGGGGCATTTGCCTTATAATCTTATCAGGGGGAGCTCTGGCGCTCGGCGGCTTGTCTCCCCGGCGGACAGATTGCCCTCCACCATTACCATCTATACCTTATAAAGGAATTGTAGCCGCCGGGAAGACAGGGGGGGTTAGTGATGGATCCCAAACACAGGACAGAGCGATACAAAGTATCTTCCCCGTGAGACCGTTCCAGCCTCAGATAATAACAGCCGTTCATAGCAAGAAACCGAACAATCTGTACTCGCTTATTATACAGTAATATACCCCCCCAGCACTGTATACAGTAATATACCCCCCCAGCGCTGTATACAGTAATATAACCCCCCAGCACTGTATACAGTAATATACCCCCCCAGCGCTGTATACAGTAATATAACCCCCCAGCGCTGTATACAGTAATATACCCCCCCAGCGCTGTATACAGTAATATAACCCCCCAGCGCTGTATACAGTAATATAACCCCCCAGCGCTGTATACAGTAATATAACCCCCAGCGCTGTATACAGTAATAACCCCCCCAGCACTGTATACAGTAATATAACCCCCAGTGCTGTATACAGTAATAACCCCCCCAGCGCTGTATACAGTAATATACCCCCCCAGCGCTGTATACAGTAATATACCCCCAGCGCTGTATACAGTAATATAACCCCCAGCACTGTATACAGTAATATAACCCCCAGCGCTGTATACAGTAATATAACCCCCAGCGCTGTATACAGTAATATAACCCCCAGCGCTGTATACAGTAATATAACCCCCAGTGCTGTATACAGTAATAACCCCCCCAGCACTGTATACAGTAATATACCCCCCCAGCGCTGTATACAGTAATATAACCCCCAGCGCTGTATACAGTAATATAACCCCCAGCGCTGTATACAGTAATATAACCCCCAGCGCTGTATACAGTAATATAACCCCCCAGCACTGTATACAGTAATATAACCCCCAGCACTGTATACAGTAATATAACCCCCCAATGCTGTATACAATAAAAACCTCCAGCGCTGTATACAGTAATATAACCCCCAGCGCTGTATACAGTAATATAACCCCTCAAATCATGGACCCCCCTCGTCCCTCGTCCCTCGCCGGTAGGTACCCGCTACTAGAACACAGCGGCTCTTAGAATTTCTCTTTACGAAAAGCAAACTTTTCTACCGGAGGAAAAAAAACTTTCTTAATCTCCTTTCTCGATGGCTCGTTTAATCGTTTATTCCTTTTATAAACCCCCAAAAAACAGATTTGAAAGCCAGCTGGCATGTTCCAGACGTGTAGCCAAACAGATAACATACAACCGAGCCAAACCGGATACGAATCGTGAGAATGAGCCGGGTATCGCGGCTGTTCCTGTAAGCGGCTATCTTTCTATCGCAGAATTTATGTTTTTTGTCTCTTTCATCTTTTTATCCTGAAGATCTTTTATTTTTGACTCAACTGAAAATTCCCCGACCCCTTTTACTTATTTTTATTTAAAAAAAATATGTGGTGCGGAAAGAAAAAAATAACTGGGATGTTTTTAGATGGAAAGGAAAGTCGTTATCCGCTTTAACAATGAGCTTGGGATAGGAAGCTCAATTGCAACAAACCACAAAAAAGTGAAATCAATTGAATTTTTTTTAATGAGGAAATTAACATCACGTCTGCAGATGTTTTTTTTAAGCTATAAACTTCAATTCTCTTCTTTGAGGAGCCCGTGTTACATATTCCGCGGCAGCCTTGACAGAGATGGTCTTGTGACTTCAGAAACACATATATAGCAGTATTTCGGACACTAAGATAGTTCAATTGATATTGTAATAAATATTTCTGTGTTAAAGCAAATGTTAACTTAGAACTAGAGGTCATAATGTAAAACTAGAGGGTCAGGGGGGTTAGATGGAATGTAGGTTTTACGTTACTGAGAGGGTAGTAGATAAATGGAGCAGCCTCCCAGCAGAAGTGGTAGAGGGTAATACAGTGAGTGTGTTAAACATGCATGGGATAGACGTACGGCTCCTGAATCTAAGACGAGACCAACAACTGATTAAGGTTTGAGTCTTTACAGCAGGAGAAACGGGCGACTAGACGGGGGCCGGATGGGGCCGATCTGCCGGTAGATTATATTTTTCTATGTTAAATTCCACATTTTCACGATATATTTATTATACTTAATATTTATTATATATAATTAGCGAATCATTTATTGTGTAGTCTGTATTTACAGAGAAAGAATTGAAAGAATTCCCCCGCCCATGACTTCAGAAGGTTCACGGACCATTAGGTGTGGCTTGTCATGGAGACATCACAATGACATCACAGTGACATCAGTCAGCAAAGTTTTATAGCAGATATTTGCCTTTAAAGAGGAACTTTTGCTGTCTCGGCATTTTAATTATTTTATAAAAATCACCGACTGCTCGTGCCGGAGGAAAAAATGCAAATCTGGCAGAAACTGATGTTTTTATAGCAAAAGGATTATCAGCCATATTATTATTATTATTATTATTATTATTATTATTATTATTATTATTTATTTTTTTAAATATTATTATTATTATTATTATTATTGCTATCTATTATTATTCTTTATTATTATTTTATTATTATTATTAATAATATTATTATCTATTATTATTATTGTTATTGTTATTATATTTTATTTTTTATAACTCCAACAATTCCCGCAGCGCATCTTACAGTCCCTACCTTCGAATGCTCTGACAGAACTAGAACTGGCGGACTGAGACGAACCGATACATTAGGGAAAGAAGGCTCGGCTTGTGAGCTGACAATCTAGATCATTCCTAGGCTTAGATTTCTCAAACAGAAGAAAATAGTTAGTGAAAGAGTTAATTGTGTGAATTGTGTAGTTGTCCCCGCGCTCGTTTACAGACATGGATCACGGGATGCGTCTAAAGAGGAAGTTGGGTGAAGAAACAGAATTGTGTTAACGCGGTTTATAATAAAGGACAGTTTGGGGACTGCGCAGAGCTGTTTATGTTTCCTAATCTCACTCCGACATGTAGGCTGCACTGTGCACACCACCCGGGTGTCTGGCTTTTTCAGGACCAGTCCCTCCTAGTGTCCCAAATCCCTCACGCCCCCCTCTTTCCTCCCCTGATTCCCCTCTTTCCTCCCCTGATGCCCCTCTCTCCTCCCCTGATGCCCCTCTCTCCTCCCCCGATGCCCCTCTTTCCTCCCCTGATGCCCCTCTCTCCTCCCCCGATGCCCCTCTTTTCTAGGAGGTCAGAATGTTTGCTGGGTATGAGGGGATCGCAGGGTTCTACGGCCCTAAAAGCCCCGATAATGTGTATAGAAACAGCAGGAAACGGCTTTATAAATTAAATTGTTTAAATAAACATATTTTTGAGGAAAGAAAGAGGGATTTGGGTCCCAGCGTGGGGAATGCAGATATATTATTGTGATCCCATATACTTTAAATGGATCATTTGTGTTAATGATATGATGTGACCCTCCTATATATATATATAGATTTATAGATAGATAATATATATAAACGAGCGCCCCTTCCTTCGCTTAGGAAAGAATTCTCCCGTTTCCTTGACGATTCCCCCGACGGGACTCGGCCAGGAAGGCAGCGAAATATAAACAAAATTTTAAAAAATATAATAAGTCACACAAACAAAGGAAGTGCGTTTGAGTTTACAACGGAAAAGAGGGCATCGAGCTCCGGCGACACAAAAATAATCATTTCATGGATCACAGAGAAACGCAGAACCCGCCGGCAGATCGGCCCCATCCGGCCCCCATCTATTCGCCCGTTTCTCCTGCTGTAAAGACTCAAACCTTCATCAGTGGTTGGTCTCGTCTTAGATTCAGGAGCCGTATGTCTATCCCATGCATGTTTAATACCCTCACTGTATTAACCTCAACCACCTCTGCTGGGAGACTGCTCCACTTATCTACCACCTTCTATATCTCTGCTACTAAGGCAACAAAGCTGTTCACACAGTCAGCACACTCGCCTTGTGTCACATGACTTCACAAAAATATTTTATAGAAATGTAATTAATGACACTGTTAGCTAATTGAAGGATTAAATTGGGCATTTAAAGCGGATGAGGGTGGACTTCCCAATGCAATATATATATATATATAAATATAATAATTATATCGCGGTTGCCTGGTTACATAAAATGTGTACATTAAACAGTAAAAGAGAACGTCTCCGGTTCTAAGTTTTCTGTCACTGAGGACGGGGAGTAGGTCTGTGATTTAATGTCCCTGTTTACCGGCAGAGACGGCCGCTGGGCAAACACATTTATCCATTTGGCTGTCAGCGCGGGATGCGTTTAGCGAGACGGCCGTGTTTGCACACTCGAAATTTATGAGCTGAGAGCTCGGCGTTTTCTCTCTCGCCGCTAAAACATCGTAAATGAGCTTAT
This sequence comes from Sceloporus occidentalis, assembly GCA_023333645.1. Lineage (NCBI taxonomy): Eukaryota > Metazoa > Chordata > Lepidosauria > Squamata > Phrynosomatidae > Sceloporus > Sceloporus occidentalis. The sequence goes on along the minus strand of JALMGF010000136.1, from coordinate 918,948 downwards.
AAAAAAACCAAAGGCCGGAGCTAAAATTTGACGGGGAAGCCATTAAAATATAGTTTACAACCTTTTTTTCACAGTTTTAGCTATAGGCCGGGGGCCGCTGTCTCCGGTGGTCTTCTCGCGGTCCTCCGTTGGTAGGCCTAGCGGTGTGTCCAAGGGGGGGAGCTGGTGCTAGAGACCGGACCCCCCGCTCAGCCGCCAAGTCCAAACCCCGGACTATGACGTCATTTCCCGGCGCTCTGACATAGCGGAAGCGATGGCCCCCGGTCTACCCTGTCCTGAGCCAACAAGCCTAGGTTGTGTGTGTGTGTCAGTAAGAATGTTAGTGTGTGTAAGTATGTCGGTGTAGGTGTGTATGTGTGTCAGTGTAAGTCAGATTGTTAGATATGTTACTGTATGCGTGCAGATGTTAGTAGTACATGTGTGTAGGTATGTTACTTTGGGTGTGTAAGTATGATACTTTGTGTGTAGGTATGTTACCATATGTGGGTGCATGTAAGTATGTTAGTGTGTGTGGAAGTATTTTAGTTCATGTGTTTGTTTGTGTTTGTGTCAGTGTGTTAGTGTGTGCAAGTGTTTTACTGTGTGTGTGTTAGTATGTGTCAGTATGTTTGTATGTTACTGTGTGTATGTAAGTATGTTAGTAAGTGTATGTGCATAGGAGGGGCTTGGAGTCCCTGGCATTTTTTGTTACGTCACTGAGTGGAGAGGTGAGTCTACATGTACAGTGTTAGGGTAAGTGGGTGTGTTAGTGTATGCTGTTGGATAGCAGGTGCATCTATGTGCTGGTGTGTGTATGTATGGTGTTGTGAGTATTGAATTAGTGTGAGTGTGTATATCCACGTGTAGTGTTAGAGTGTGTGTCTGTGTGTGTGATGGTGTTAGCATGCCTGCACACGCGTGTATGGTGTTAGCATTTGTGTTTCTGCATCTCATGTAGCACAATCAAGAACTGCACTCGGACTCTCCAACACCCTTAAACACGATGAGTGTCCACTCACACCCTAAAAATGTTTTCTGTGTTTCAGTAACAAACATGAGGTGAAATCACAGCTTCTGTGCCTTTTAGGTTAATTTATTTACTGCGTGCCCTTCTAGTGCCCCCTCTTTAGCAGGACCGGTCCTCCTTCTGTCCCTCTTCCGTCCTTTTGTAGGGCTTAGAATGTTCGGAAGAAGCTATAATATCTGCTTAGATAATATCTCCCTAAAATGATGTCATGCGCGCGCTTTACATGCAATTGAATTAAAGGACGACTTTCAGAGACGCATCACTTGTTTAATCTTTAACGGCCAATTACATCGACGTATTATTTAGTCACGGAGTCCATACCGAACAAAATGTAACAGAAGCAAACACGGCGGATGGAGGGACGTGACATTGTACGACGTGACTCAATATTGATCTTTCTTTCTACTCGTCACAGAATCTCACACCTGCGACGTGAGAAACGCGCGTCGTTTTCCGCAGACCGGATGCAGCGCTACCAGCGAACATTAAAGCGCTTTCCATGATGAAGCGTGTGTGCGGACTAATCAAGGGGTCAAAGGATTTCATTATTTTTGTTCCGAGACATATCCTGAGCGCGTCTGAGGACTCGAGGGGTTAATGAAGTAGAGTTTGTGGACTCTTTGTGAGAGCCGATAAAAAGTAGGAACAGGAGAAGGGTTCATGGATTAGTTTGCCCCTGTGCCCCTCTCCCCTCCCTTGAAGACCCTCTTTCCTCTACCTGTGCCCCTCTCTCTTCCCCATGCCCCTCGCTCCTCCCTTGATGCCCCTCGCTCCGCGATGCTCCACTTTTCTCCCCTAATCCCCTCTTTCTTCCCCCAATGCTCCAATTTCCTCCCCTGATGCCCCTCTTTTCTCCCCTGATGCCCCTCTTTTCTAGGAGGTCACAATGTTTGCTGGGTATGAGGGTATCACTGGGTTCTACAGCCCCCAAAAGCCCCGATAATGTGTATAGAAACAGCAGGGAACGGCTTTATAAATTAAACGGGGTAAATAAAATACATTATTCTCTTTTCAAATGTTTTAGTGGCAGAAATTGTCATCAATAGGTCACAAAATCACAGAAAAGGGCATAATAAAGCCCCATCACCAGCCGTACCCCTACCCGGGCATTTAAAACGTCGGAAGGTGTCGTTCGTAACCTGATGGAATCAGACACAGATTGAGTGATAAACTATAAAAGCAATAAAAGTATAATATTCATAAAACACAGCAAAACACACACTTGTATAAAACTACACCAATCCGCCCTATAATACACAGTATTTTAGTGCAAAACACGTCATTTTTATTTCATAGTAGCGGCAATCTGTTGAGTACTCCTGATTAAGAATAAAAAAATAGAAGTCATTCTATTGCCCCAAAAATTGCTAGTATCATCATATTTACGGGCGCCGCTGCAGAATAACAAGAAGTTAAAAACTAAAATAAGAAATGGGACATTTAGAAAATATTGTGAAACGTTATTTCAAAGTAAATTAGTATTTAATAAGAGCAGACGAATAAATAAGACAATCGTCGGACAGTATGACGTCCCGTCACCAAAAGTAAACAACAATAAAGCACAAGGAGTGATGGAAAAAAGGCAAAAGTAGTGGTAAAAGAGCTGCAATCGCCATGGAAACCAATGGAATGTTCATACCGATCGTTCAACTTTTGCAACTTTGCACCAGAACAATCTTCATGCATAACCTCAAAAGATATTATTGCTAAATTGCTAAAAAATTGCTAAAATCAATAAAAAGCTCTTAATCGTGTGCAGAAAGCCTCTCTATTGTTCCGTAGCCCCGGAGGGAAGAAACATTCCCAGGGCAAAACTTTGCATCAACGTCTAGGAAAAATATACATTAATAGTCCACGTCGGCCTGGCCTTGAGCTTTCAGGTACCAGACGTACGAGCCACATATGAACACCTCTCACCCCTCGGGTACCATCATGGTCTTCGCTCCTCGGGTCAAGACTACAAGTCTACAAGAAGTGGGGCTTCATCAGGCAACGTTCTCAAGAAACCTTTTGAGTTCAAATGTCATAAAGACTTTACTTGACAGCGGTCAGACCATCCTCCAGCGTCTCGTCTTTGGTCGTCATGTCATGGAGACCGGACGGCGTTTTTTGGCGCTGGCAGCACGCGCTGCAGTACGTCCTGAAAATGTTCCTCCAAAGTTCTGTGTACTGGTGATGGCTGAGACCAAGGATGATGGGGATTATAGCGGCACTGCCACTTCCGACACAGGTGAGCGTGAGGATAATCCACCAGCTGATGACATATTTCTCCATAGCCAAGACCGAGACTTGGAGGAAAGCGATGTAAGGGACCCAACACACCAAGAAAGTCAAGGAGACGATGGCGATGCACTTGGCATACCTCATGTCCATCTGGTGCTCTAGCTCTGTGGCTGCTCCTCTCTGAACAGAGCGGTGGAGCTTCTTAATATCCTTCAACTGTTTCCTGGCCACGGAAAGTAGTTTGACGGTGATGAACGTCATTGCCAGAATGGACGGGATAACAACGCCGTAGGTTTCCACGTAAATGTAGGCGTTCGTGAAGACGTAGTTATAGGAACAGGTGCTGGTTTCGTTCCAATGATTCCAACCCATCATCGGCAAGCAGGCAAAGGCCAGCGGTAATATCCACACCAAGACCAAAGAGAATGGAACGCAACGGTGGACCCATATACTGCGATAGTGCAAAGGGTAGATGATACAAAGGTACTTCTCATAGTGAACCATCAACAGGTTGGCCAAGAAAGAGAGGAAGAAGAAGTTGGGGGATATGAAGACAAACATACAAGGGAAATAACGCAACTCCTTGTTGAATCTCATTCTGGGGATGCACGGTAGTGCGACCCCGGTGAAGAAGTCTGCAAATAACAAACTAAGGAAGAAGTAGTTGGTCGTGTTGTGTAATTTACGATTGAAGACAATCCCAAAGATGATGAAGAGGTTGGAGATGATGATGAAGGCAGAAAGAGGACTGGAAAGGACAATTATAAGGTTCCGCTGGAAATCACTGTCATCGACAGTGTTATTCTGCTCCATTCCTCAGCTGGTTAGGTGGAAGAACGAGTCCTTATTGTGTACAGAGGGACCATTTTTCTGCTGGAACGAGGGGGAGGAGCCAAGAACCTTCAAAATGGCTGCTCACACGGCCACATAACCTGTAATAGGGGAAAAGAGGCACGTCAGACATGTAAAGCTCAGTAATGACGACACAGTTTGTACCAACAAATATGAGGCTTTGTGATGAGATACTACACTAATTTGGTTGTAAGAAGACTCGTTGATGTTTTTTGGTCACAATATTAAGTATCTTCGCCAGAAAATAACCAAGAGTTGTGGGGGGGGGGGTCCCAGAGATATTGGACCCTAGGGGCCCCTAGAATGCGAAACAAAGCTTGCAGACCGGTTCTTCTGCCATTGGTCGTCTCTAAAAGACGTGCAGCCAATGGGATCACGTGCAGGGCAGATAAGTAGAATAATTGAAGCTTTGTCTGTCTGCGGCTCGAGCCGGCGGACGCCATGGAGTTCCACAGATCTTAATCAATGCAAATCAGCCCGTTACAGGTGATGAGATAACGCGATGGACGATGCGTCGCCGTGTAGACCTCTCACTGGAGGCGCGCACGGATCTGAAGAGCGATACATCGTAAAAGTATCGAATAAAGAGCTATTATGCAGTCATCACGGATCACCGTATTCCTCCTGTAGTCAGGGAAGGTGAGACCTCGGCATATTGCTGCGCGTATAGCGTATTAACCTTTCCTAGGAAACCATAGCAACGGGCGCTTTATGGTCAGGGATGGGATAGAGCTATAAAAAAATAAAATAATCCTACCGAATTCTGTGTGTGTGGCGGGGGCGAGGAGCCCGCGGTGATCATCGCCAGGGAGAATGGACGTTTTTATGGCCGCTCTGTAAAGCAGGATCCAATTATATCATTAAGGTCGGCAAACAGGCAGTAAGTGGAACATGCGATCAGGACGGAGATTTGTGACGCTATGTGCACCGACGTGGATGTGCAGGGGCAGGGGCAGGCAGGGGATGGGAGACCAGGGGGCGCTGGAGCATGAGACTACAATCCCCATCATCCTTTAGACTATAGCCCAGGACGGTGTAAGCCATAGAAAGGAAAAAAAAGGCAAATTTGGTAAAGATGATACCTTTATTGGCTGAAGAAGAGACCAAGGTTGCCTCAAAAGCTTGCAATCTACCAGATAGCCAATGAAGGTATCACCCAAATCAGTCAGGCAATAAGCAATCCCATTTGATTTGGGGATAGCGTTACTTAAAGGTCTAAAAAGATCAGTAGCTTTTTTTTCTATATTTGGTCAATTTTTTATTTGCTTTTCCTCAATTTTTTTTGGTGAAACGCAGTTCATCTGTAAATAAATCCCACTTATTATTTTTTACTTTTTATGGAATAAAAAAAATGCTAAACGACTTCTTTAAAATGCATTTGTCATTTTAGGTTTTCGCACATTATCCCCCCCCCACCACCACCCTCGGAGGCAGAAAGTTGCTGAACATTCAACGGCAAAATGGACTAAATCACTATTTCCACTGACTACTTGTTTGCTGACTTTAATGACATAATTAAATTCCGTTTTATAGGCTGGTTTTAAAAAATCCATTTTCTCCACGGATGTTTCTTTGCAGGTTGGTGTCTGCGTCCCATCAACGAGGGGCAACTCAGAAAAAGATATATATCTCCTGAAACCAATAATAAAGCCCTAAAAGCCCCAATTATGTGTATAGAAACAGCAGGAAACGGCTTTATACATTAAACGGGGTCAATTAACCCATTATTCTCCTTGTTAGGGTCCGTTAGCGTCTGCCTGAAATATTTGTGCTCATACTCAATATGAACATTTCAAAAAATCATCAGTTATGCTATTTCTAAAATTCACGTTTCTAAAGCTCATTCAGAAATTTCCAGCAACTATGAAGCCCAAAACCAAAAATACTAGAAAACTCTACATTTATAATAGCAATGCTACGCACTTTATAAATAACACTTGCTGTATTGCAGTAGAAATGCAGAATTTCTGTAAAAACATGGTTTCATGGTAACAATTACATTTTTTCCAGAGATGCCAAAGTTAATTTTCAAGTTTAATACGTTTTCTTTAACACAGGACAAAACGCAGAGTATATTATCCATGGTAGGGCTCCCCGGAATATTATAGTGCTATATAAATGAATAAATAATAATAGTAATAATAATAATAATAATGATGATGATGGTAATAATAATAGTAGTAGTAATAATAATAATGATGATGATAATAACAATAATAATTATTATTATAATAATTAATGCAATAAAAATAATAATAAAAATAATAATAATAATAATAATAATAATAATAATAATAATAATATCTACGCCTTATCGAGTGTTCTCTCTTTGAGTGAGATAACAAGGTACGATTCCAATTAGCATTGAATTAATTTAATAAATTTAATAAAATAAATGGGAAAAGTTAGGGTGAAAGCTCTGGGCTCAAAGTTAACTTTTATATTTAATTTTGTCCAAACTAAGGAATTAAATGCTTAGGGTCCTTTAATTCCTTTTCACAAATATATTATTTGTAAAAAAAGAGTAATTGGGTCCTCGTTAGAAATAAGGAAGAGAATGTTTAGAATTGTAAGTTTCTTTCAAATAAATAGGTTACAGGGATATAAGTTTATAAGAGAACTTCTACTATTAATTAACCCATTAGATTACCGTATCGGTTAGAACAGCTGGAGTATGAAGTTACTTTGGGAAAGGGAAACACTTTAACGTCATGAGTATTGTACAGCGCCGCGGAATGTGATGGCGCTATATAAAACAATAACAATGAATTGCATTTTATATCACTGGGTCCCTTTAAACATATTAAAAAACAACCACTTTGCTAAAGAATAGGCTGCGCCATTGTTTTAATTTTTAGGGGACAGACTTCCGTCCCCAGTAATTACCGTATTTGCTCGATTATAAGACGACCCTGATTATAAGACGACCCCCCAAAATCTGAATATTAACTTAGGAAAAAAAGAAAAAGCCTGAATATAAGACGACCCTAAAGGAAAAAAGTTTTACCAGTAAATGTTAATTCATGTAAACTATTTTTTTAAATAAAAGCTATGATTGAGAAAAATATTTTTTTTGTTTTTATTTCTTGTATTTTCCAACCTGTCCCCCAGTTACGCACATCTGCCCCCAGGCCACTCCAATATGGCACTGTGGCCCATGATATGCCTTTTAACCCTCTATATGCCACTGTGCCCCATGGTATGCCTTTTGACCCCCTATGTGCCACTCTGCCTCCAGAAATGCCTTATACCCCTATATCCCATTCTGGCATTTAGGGGGTTAAAATGCATATTATGGGGCAGAGTGGCATATAGGGAGGTATAAGGCATTTCAGGAGGCAGAGTGGCATTAAGGGAGTTAAAAGGCATTGTATAGAGCACTCTGCCTCCAGAAATGCCTTATACCCCTATATGCCACTCTGACGCAGACAACCCCCGCTGCTAGCCACACCTCCTTCCGGCTGCAGCGGACGTTGTCTACGCGGATCGCGTAGACGTCAACCCGCTGCCCCGGCAATACAGCAGGAAGCACCGGTAAGTGTGTATGATGGGGGGGGGGGGGGGTGAGACAGGAGGATCCTAATCAGACTCTATTTGAGGTCTGATTAGAAGACGACCCCGATTAGAAGACGAGGGGTATTTTTCAGAGCATTTGCTCTGAAAAAAACCTCGTCTTATAATCGAGCAAATACGGTATGTGAAATCAGGAATGTCCCCCGAAACTTCTTAAGTCTAAAGGTAAATTATAATTTAAAATGAATTTGGTATTTCCATAAAATCTATCTACCAAAGTCAATATAATGTATAAAGAAAAAGGTTTACTGACCTCGCAGGAATATTTTTGGAGCAAAATAAAGTATCCATGGAAACCATATGTTTATTGAATGTCACCGATATTATTAAACTTCCTGGAATTAGAAATGATCTCGGCTCCACTCGGGGAATCAGAACAAAATGTTCTCTTTTTTTTATTTCATTCTAAAAAGTAACTTAAAGGGACAGTTTAATGGTGATTTTTAAAAACTCTGGAAAAGCACCAAAAATCACTAAAATCTAAAGTAAGGTCTCCCACCAACATGTCAGCTACAGGCTCCAATTTAGGTATAGCTCAATATTTCATCTATACATTGTGCTAGTGAATTCTATACAGATGTATAGCCAAAATACGCTTACCTGACCCAAACCTGCCCGCCATATTATATGTCCATACGCCAACTGCATGTGGGTGAAGGGCATACTCTTTACAGTTACACATTTGATCTACACACTTGCTAGAAAAATGTAACTATCCTAAGTTTACAATGAATTATAGAGAATGCAAATATTTACGGCAACAGTTTTGATCTATACATTTACTCTATAATACTAGTTTAAGTGAGAGCTTCAGCCTGCTACAATGGGGTTCTGGCCATGCGCAGAGATACAGGCAGTTGGGTATGTATGGGTCAAATATTTACAATAGTTTTACTAATTTTATTAATGATTTAATCATTGTTTAAATAGAAGAGGACCTTGTCCATTGAACCATGTTACTCCAAAAAAAAAGATAAAATTCAGCTTATTGCTATTTTTTTAGCCCACCAACCAGACGGCCGCTACGGCCACTTCTATAGCTTATTTCCAGTAACACTTTGCCACAATCCTGTGACATCATAGTCATTATGCGTCCATCGCATCGTCCAAAGAAAATGTCACAGAACATCAAAAAGTTGCAACTTCATCTGGAAGTACAAGGCTGCCAACAATCGTGGGCGCTGCCGGGGTTAAACGGTCTGCACAGAGGGTTAATTTCCCAGTATAACAGCAGAAAGCGGTACTGGGCTTCAGCTACAAACTGCGACATCCGACAGCAAAAGGGTTACAACGGGGCTGTTAATGTTCCCTTGGGGCAAATGTGTGCAGGGTATGGGCAGAATTATTGGGGGTTCAATAACCCCCAAACAAGCCCAGTGTTTGCCGGTATTATCCATCTCAGTAAATTAATATTATAGCCAAGCTGCCCAAAGTGCCCACAAACTCAACTTTCTCCTATTATAACTCATGAAGTTAAAAGTAAAGAGTTGTGAAGTGCCCTGGCTCGGTTAGAAGTACCCCACAGGACGATACCTACCACAGGCTGGAAAGCTCTCCCGTTGCCCAGGGTTCCAGCTGAGTGTGATGGGAATGGTTGCAGTTATCCTTGTTCCGCCCCAGTGCCCTCTTTTGCTCTGACTTCTCAGCAGCTCCTCTGCTTGTCTTCTCTCCAAAGCTCTTCTGCTTCTCAATGAGAGGCAGTGAAAGTCCGGCTCCCAGTTCCACCCATTGCCTCCCAGTCCCTCCCTCTCTATAAAGCACAATATTTTACTGAATCACCAAAAACGGGCATTCGGGGCATGCAGAAGAGAACGAAAACCACATTTTTCAATATAAGCTCACAGTTTGAATTCATAAATAAATTCCTGATTGGAAAATAATTATTTGCAGCATTTTTCTTATTTTTTTTCGTTAACTTTTTTTTTTTTTATAACTTTCTTATTTTTGTAAATTATGTGTAATAAATGTTCATACGATCAGTTTCATTATAACCTAACAAATGAAGAATCCTTTCAACACAATGGATGAAAATACTCCGCTGGTACATTGTATATATATATTTACTAACAGGGTATTTTTTGCTAAATTCTTGGCAGAGTTCAAATCTCATAATTCTTAACTTTATCACCATGCAGATTTGGTGCAGAAAAGGGTGATTTTAAAACCAGAAAGTTCCCATTGCTATTTGCCAATTACTACCCAATAACCGGCGCTGCCACCACCTCTCTGCACCCGTAACGGCTGAGTCGATGAAATAACTGCTTTGTTTAACCATCCCATTGTACAGCGCCTCGGAATAGGATGGCGCTATATAAAACAATAAAAAATAGCAATAATCTGGCTGACTTCATGCGCAGCACGTGCTCCTCAGGGTTTTTCCTGGGTAAATTGCAGAGAATTTAAAGGGGAAGTCCAGAGGAGACAAATTATATTTTTTACTTCTTCTTTTTAACGTGCATTTGCTGCCAGCGACGTAACATCCGTTCTTTCCAAAATCTAGCAGCGTGTCGCCCCCCTGCAGATACACTGTACGGACATAGATCGCTTTTGTAGAATCCTGCTAAGGGGCAGCATCCCTCCGCTACTGGATGATCAACACATCCAGAAAAAAAAAAAGGTAATAAAGAAAGGATAAAAAAATAAAAAATAAATAAAATTATAAAAAGAACAATTATATATAGATATACATTATACACATATATATGCCCATGGATATGAGACATCCTTGCCATATTTAAAAGTCAGTTTAACTACAATTCCCACAATCCATGTCAATCCAAAAACTGGATAATGAGCAGAGAGAATGGGGTTTTAAGGATATATTGTCTGGTTATCTTTAATGTAAAGAATAAAATTGATATTATAACTTTTTAACACATCTCCTCTAGGGAAAAGGCATATATATATATATATATATAAAAATATACACACACACTATATATATATATATATATATATCCGAGACTAGAAAGTCAGAGGCTTAGGAGGCAGAAGGAATGTTCTGTAGCCGGTTGCGATGGACACACAATCCTCCGGGTGTTTTGCACGGGTGCTGCAATAGAGATGTATGAGCTGTAGGTAAAGACATACATTAAACTTAACAATGAATTGTGCTTTTTTTACAATATAATAATAATAAAAAAATGAAACCCCAAAAATACCCAAAAACATTTGTCGGGTAAGAAATTTGTTGAATTTAATCATTTACAGAACCAGTCACACTTCTTGAGGCTCGTCGTCGTCGAAGAAATCTGCAGGACGACAAGCCTCGCGAATAAACATCAGAAAACACAGTCTGCGTCGATCTTTGCGCTCCAAGAATCGAGATTATTGAACGTTCTCCATCATAATAACTGGAAACGCATGCAAAGGGTTAAGAGCGCTAAGGCAGCCTTAAAACTGAACAAATATAATATTACTTCAGGAAATCGGGGGGGGGGGGGGGAGAAAAAGACTAGAAAGGGGGCTCCGATTTGCCCATACAAAATAGTAACAAAAATGTTTATATATATATATATAGGGGGAAAAAACAAAAAATGAGACTTTCTTAAGTGCTGCTTGTTGACCATTGCTGTGTCGGACAAGTATGGGGCACTCTGATGCTTCAGCACTGTAAGGGTTAATATCCCACCTTAATAAGTCTGTAAACGAGACATTTTCATACTAAAACCAAAAATGACGCTTTCAGGAAGAAAACAAGACCTACGGCGCTAAAGGGATTATTCACTAAAGTAGGAGGCTGTAGTTTGATTATCATGAACTAATCGACCAAAATTGCTATTTTTTCTGGGGAAAAAAACACAATTATTTTTTTTCTTTCTTTAATTTTAATGTCCCAACATCTGGATTATTATTTTTCAGTATTTTTTTTTTTTTGGGGGGGGGGGGGGAATCATTTGATGGGAAATCGTAAAGTCTCCTATTGAGTAATAAATGTAATAAACCTCTGCATATAAATATATATCAATAAAGGTATTTATTATATTAAAAAGACAGTTTCATTTTGTATCACTAGTATTTGCAGCCAAGGGTAACATAATAACAGACGATGCCTGGAAAATAAATAGGACAGGATTCACTAAACAAAGCGCCGCGGGACTATATATTAACCAAAAAGCGCTTTTAAAGCCACATCATCGGCAAAACACAATCCTGCAATACTAGATAATCTCCGAAGTGATTTTAACCCTCCGATGGAACACTAATGAATGAAGAAGTTACGATATTTTGTGAATATAATAATTCTAAAGGTACAGAACGTAGCCGGAGCACCGAGTAGCAACATACTATATTGCTGCTTGTATGTTAGAATGACGTTTAGGTGATCATGCCTCCAGAAATAATTAGCCAATAGCTGGAGAGCTAAAAAAAAAATTAATAATTTATATATATATATATATTATAAAAATAATAAGGAAAGAAGGAAAAAAATATTTGTTTTCTGGTTGGCTGAATAAACCGTGTCTTATCCCAATTCTGTTGAAATAAATTTAGAGAAAGCAAAGCAATTTGCACAATTACCCATTTTCCCTGCCTTTTTTTTTTTGTGTGGCAAACCGAGATTTACAAACAGCCCTTTATTCAAAAAAAATAAAAAAAATAAATCTGTATTTTGTAGAATTTTCTGAACCGATGTGACTTTGGTTTAAATTAAAGAGTAAAAGCAGATCATATCCGTCGCTCTTCTGTCTCTCCCTTAACTTCTGCAGTTCATGCATCATGATGGAACATACGTGTGTACACGCATGTCAGGATATACTGCTCTGTATGAAAAACACGCATTTAAATATATTTATGCTGTAAGAGAATACGGCAGCGGCTCCAGCTTCCCACGAAAGATGCCGTTCGCTTCCTATACGTGGAGATGTATTTTTAACGGTCGGGTCGCTGAACGCAGAAGACTTTGGCTTTGTTGTCGCCGGATGCCGTCACCACGATGGAAGCGTCTCTGCGAAAAGAAAAAAGGGACAGTATGGCTACCGTGCAGCTCGGAGGATTCTAAACACCATGTTCCAATGGCCCTTTATCGCTCCCATCACTCCTGGGTTCCAATGGCCCTTTATCACTCCCATCACTCCTGTGTTCCAATGGCCCTTTATCGCTCCCATCACTCCTGGGTTCCAATGGCCCTTTACCACTCCCATCACTCCTGGGTTCCAATGGCCCTTTATCACTCCCATCACTTCTGGGTTCCAATGGCCCTTTATCACTCCCATCACTCCTGGGTTCCAATGGCCCTTTATCACTCCCATCACTCCTGGGTTCCAATGGCCCTTTATCACTCCCATCACTCCTGGGTTCCAATGGCCCTTTATCACTCCCATCATTCCTGTGTTCCAATTGCCCTTTATCACTCCCATCACTCCTGGGTTCCAATAGCCCCTTATCACTCCCATCACTCCTGGGTTCCAATGGCCCTTTATCACTCCCGTGTTCCAATGGCCCTTTATCACTCCCATCACTCCTGTGCTCCAATGGCACGTTGTGTTTGCTGATCCAAGTTTAGAAGACTAATTGATCGTCAGAAACCCTTTTTGTGATTATGTTACAGCTGGAAATGTGCTTGTTTTCCATGAAAACAGCTGAGTGACCCCAAACTTTTGAACAGTAGCGCAGATTCTTGTTTTTAGAGCTAAATTATTGCAATTCTTGTTAAATAAGATAACTCGTAAATTACGTTCTATCCGAGATGCTGTAATGCGTACGCTCGCTGGGTCAGTCCCTGCTTCAGTTTATATATTAGGAGACGAATACTCACTTGTTAAGTGCAAAATCGAGTATTTCGGACGAATGGCCGCAATATTCACTAATCATTTTGCCGGATCTCGAGTCCCACAGTCTGACGGCGCCATCCAAGCTGCAGGTGTACACCACCGGCGAGTTGTCCTCCCACAAGAGATGCACGATCCCGGACTGCGGAGACAGACATTACAGATCACCCCGCAGACGGCCGGCCCCTCGCACATTCTAAATAGCGCTATACGTTTAAGACTTTAGGGCCCAAGACTCCGCCCAACCCAACCCGTAGGCGATCACTCACTTCATGCTGGCACCGGTGTCTCAGGCTCTGCGTGGAGACGTCGTAAATCGCCAAAGTCCCATCCAGGTAGCCAACGGCAGCCAGCGGCAGGCTGGAAAAGATTTGGGAACGAGGAGGGAGGCGACAGCAACAAATTAGAACAAATAAAACGTTTTCCAGCCGATTTTCATCCATGTGTTGAGCCGTACCTCGATTAGGTGAATAAACGTTTTTGCCGTCACATTTGCCCCCCACTTACACGTTACAGAAGCCCACCGACTCCACAGAGTTGGTCTCCATTTCTCCTTCCTCTCGCTTTGAAGCTTTTGAGACGTTGCTTTCTGTCCTGAACACCCCAACAACCTGGAGACAACGGAACTCATTTAATAAGCCAGCGCAAGATTGCAGCAAGAACCCCCCCCCCCTGAGTGCCCACTCAACGCTGGCCAACATATAACTTCATGCGCAAGCAACTTACCTTTCCAGTGGAAGTGTTCACCATCTTTGTGTCGCAGTCCACAGAGCCGGTGAGCACCAGGCTCCCGTCGGCATTAGAGGAAACACACGTGAGCGGCCCGCCGTGCCCGTCTGCGCCTGCGCCATGAAACCAGGACGTTAACCGAGGGTAGAAGAAGTCAGAACGCTTACTGTAGAGGGTTATATTTAACGACGGTCATAAAAATGATTTATTGCCTTAAAAAATGTGAGTCCAAAGCTTCTCGGCCAACACGCTACTTGTAACCAACACGTAACCGGCAGCAAAGTCCTTCATTGAGCGAACGTCCGGATAAACATGTGATCTCCGCGGGATAAGTCAGCATGGCGCTCATGGGGGGGGGGGGGGTCTAATCTATAACGATGGTCCCTGGTGTGGACTGACGGCCTTAATTATTCCATTAGGCTTCTATTAAAGGAGATACCGTTGGGGAGACGGCTTTACCTTTCAGAACGTGTAGAGCGCTTCCCTGTTTCAGGTCCCAAATCCGCACGCTCCCATCTTCATAACCCACGACCGCCTTCTTTCCTTGAGAGAAACGGTAAAAAAACGGTTTGAGTTGAACTTTTGACTTTCACGCTGTTGCCCTCTGCCACGGCCGTCGGGGCTCTTACCGTCAGGAAGGAACTGTCCGCAGGTGGCGGGGCAGTTGGACCCCTGGAAGGTCTTACATTCCCCACCGGGCATCTTCCACATCCAGGTATTTCCATCCGCAGTGCCGGCCATTAACACAGGAGCGCACGGGTGCCACTCCAGCCACTGCCGGGGGAAGAGGGGAAACAGGAAGATAAAAAAGGTGAAGAAATAAACATATGGGCAAAAGCAAAGGTCTTACCCATGGGCCGCGATAAAGTAATAAGCGCAGAACCAAAACATTTATTTCCTGATCAAGGTCACTACAATGAAGACCAAGTTCAACGATGGGAGGAAAAGGGTTTTCTTATCCGGTCTCATCCTTTCAAGATCGTAAAAATCAAAAACAATAACCCCATCAATACCGAAAGCTTCGTCTGGAGACGGAAATCACTACCGAGGTCTTCTGTTTCCTTACCTCCAGGTCAGCCGCCTCGAACGACCAGATCTCCTCCCCACCTTCAACTTTCCACACCTTGATGAGGCCACTCATGTCTCCGGTGGCCAGCAGGCTAGAATTGTGACTAAATCCCACACAGGTAACCGAATCTTTGTGACCTGAAAGGAGGTAAAAAGGCACGTGAATAACAGCAAAGCCCAAGGCTGGAGGGCCAGAGGGGCCGAGGTGATCTCCAGGATGACTATTGTCCATTTTTAATGGAATCTCTTTATAGGCGTACAGAGGCCCTTTATCACTCCCATCACTCCTGCGTTCCAATTGCACTCGCATCCACGGAGGTCACTCACCTGTACACTCAAATAACGTCTCTCCATCGCTGATCCTCCAGACGTAGGCTTTATCATCCTCTCCTCCGGTCACGGCCAGGGTGCTCTCCTTCGGATCCAGGCTGACACAGAACACAGAGGCTGCCGGCGGGGAGAAGAAAGCCGGTGAGAGATCAGTAATTGGGAGCGAGCCCGGTAACGGTCCAACACTCAACCCTAAAAACACAGACACGCCATCTACAGCAGACTCCACCGGCAGAGCCCCCCGTGTCTGAACCAATAGGATTACTTATATATGGTCTTAGCGCTCTAACGACCAATGGGACGATCGCTCCAGACATATACAGCAGTGCTAAGAGGGCTCCTTATACCTGTGTGTTTGGAGAACGTCAGCTCGCTGTCATCATGAGGCTCAGCGCCCTCCTCTACCCCCTCATCCTCCGTCTCCCACTCCTCGTCAGCCATTTCTCCAGCCTCCGGCTCATCTGCGAAGTCTACGTCCTCCATGTCACTGGCGAGATCATCTGCGCGGGGGGGGGGGGGGGACCGCAAGGGTCAGACTCAAATGCTTAAGATATAGCTGCCAACACCCCCAAACTGGCAGGGACAGTCCCGGACACTGAACAGTCACCGCGTCACAGGAGTGCCCCTCCGTACCTGGATCCGGCTCAGCCTCGTTGAGCTCCAGCACCTCGATAATCTCTTCATCTTCATGGAACTCGACAGCTGGCGCCGCTGCAGCTGCTGCCGCAGCTCCTTCCTCTGGCTCCGGATTGGCTCCTCCGTCCCCAGCTCCTGCTCCTTCCATCGCCTTCCGAGAACCGGGACACAGGGTGGCAAAATCAACTGCCCGGGGTAAAGGATGAACAGTTACTGACAGAGACAGACTGCAACGGGCCGGCGATAGCCCCCAAAAACACGGCGCAATCACACAGTGGGACGCTTCACGTATCCTGCTGCTTTTAACTTCAGCTGCATAAACATTTTAAAGGGCCCTTAAAGGCAACACAGTAGGGGCCCGATTCCCGCGTTCTTACGTTCGGCTCACATCAGAGTATAGCCAGGTATAGAGGACTAAATGGCTCTAGATTGTAAGCTCCTTTGAGCCGGGCTCTCCTCACCTGTTGCTTCTGTAAGTCTAATTGTTATGTTATTTACTACATGCTATGTCCTGTTTACCCATTGTACAGCGCTACAGAATATGATGGCGATATATAAAAATATATATTATTATTATTAATAATAAGGCCTCAATCATCACTCCTATCAACTTATAAAGTCTGCGCAGCTGGTCTTTCCCAAAAATATATTTCACAATATCGTGTATTATATAAAAGAAATGATAAAGATATAGAACCTGCCGGCAGATCGGAACCCGTCTAATCCCCTCACTCTATTACCCTCTACCACTTCTGCAGGGAGGCTGTTCCACTTATCTACCACCCACTCAGTTAAAGAGGAGCCCCAGATTTCTCCTGCTTGTGTTAAGTACTAATCAGTTTAATGTAAAAAAAACCAAAAAACTTAACCCCAGGAGGGCGAGGAGTAACTAGGAAAGCTCAGTGATGCCCATGGAGGCCTGTCATGCCCCCAGCACCCCCTAAGGCCCGGAGTGGGGTCGCGCAGCGGCTCTTACCGTTCTCTGGTCCCCAAAACGGTCTCCCTTGAATTAAACGAGAAAGGTGACGCCGCGATGTGAACCCGCGGAACCCTCCGGCCTCCGGCAGCAGTCACACACACGTGGGTACTCCTCCTCCCTACGGCACCTGCTACAACCTACCCTGCTCATCAGCTGGCACGCACGGGCGACACACAACAGCCAATGACAAGCGAGATTGGAAGATCCTATCCAATCCGGCGCTCCCTGCTGAGACCAAGTTTCTTTGACTCCGCATAGAGCGGACGTAAACAAGGAGAAGTACGCATGCGCGCAGCGGGGTGAGCTGGGAGATGTAGTTTCTTTCTATTGCACTTTTCTACTTGTGTCACATGAGTGCCGAGTAACTCGTGGGCACTTCAGTCCTAGAGCCAGTCAAAAGTTTATATAGGTGAATCTATAAAGGGGTATATATATATACACATATATATATATATATATATATATATATATATATATTGGGATAGAAGGAGAAAAGGGGCCTGCTCCTGGGAGCTTACAATCTAAGAAAAATAATAGTGATAACAATGGAAAAAAATCATATTTAATCTTTTATTTTCATAATAATATGTATATATTAATTATTATTATTGTTAAGAGATTTCAGGAAGCTGTAAAATCAAGGTGGGGAGGTTACAATGCCTCTGGTCCAACCCACTTCTGCCACTGGCTCCCCCTCTGCCACACCCACAATACAGGTATCCCGATTTCTATTCCTAAAAAAAATATTTTTTTTTGGGGGGGGGGGGGGGGGGTATATGATATGGTACGGTATGTATAAAAAGCTATTCCTGTACAAAGTGGTCAAAGGGGAGGTATCAGCACTAGCATGGGTTGTTATGGTAACAGCACCACCCTTTCACCAGTTCTGCTTTTCAATGAAATCCTCAGAACTGCACTAAAACGTTGCCGCATCAAATGAACCAAAAGAACTACAAATCCCAGAGGTCTTTAGGGACTCAGGAAGTAAATGAGAAATTCTGCAGTTCCTGTTCCAGCCACATCCAAGATGGCGGCTCCCATCTGCAGGTTTTTAATGTCAAAACAGAGCTCCTTGGGTAATTATTATTATTATTATTATATTCATGCCGTGTTGGTAAATCATCTGTCGTGAGGCTTGCGGGTCCCAGAAAACTTTTTGGCTAAACTGGAGGCTCTGATACCGAGGTCATCAAACGAAACTCTACTAATTTCCTGCGGTTCCGTGTAATCACCGAGGCGATGCAGCGAATGTATAGATCAAGACAGCTGGGGTTCTGTTTACCGTTTGCGATATCTCCAGCTCTCTATCTGTGGAATAATCCGCCGAAGCAGCTCATCACCTTCTGTCTCGTACCTGGAAACCCACCTCGTTCTGCGCAGAGGCTCTGGGTAAAGAGCTGCTTCTCCGGGTCTTCGAGTCACTCTGGGTCGTGGGAGTGGCGTTGTGGAACACCCCCGCCCACTTCTCCACCCACAATGGCTAGTTTTCCCTGCATGTGGCTAGCCCCGCCCACCAATGTCAATGGGACTGCCCACCAACATCCCAAAAAAGCGAGGGTTCTGCGTAGGTGGAGCCTCGATGTTCCCAGGTACGCTCATTCCCACTCATCTCCCTGATAGATTGTAAGCTCACAGGGGCAGGGAGTGGGTTGTTGGTAGTTTTGCCTTCTCCCTTATTGTAATAGCGCTGCGGAATCTGCCGATGCTCTATAAACATAAAGTTATTTTCTCCTTTTTTCAGGCTCTGCGATTGGCGCGTTTAGTAGACGGAGCTCTTTTTTCAGATCTCCGCAGACTCCCCGATCCTTGAATACCGGCTCCGGGTCCGGCGCAAAACCCGAGCTTCCGGGTCCTGCCTACGAAGGCCCTGAATACATCCCGAAGCGTAAAGCAAAGAATCCGATGAAGAAAGTGGGGCTCGCGTGGTAAGACCCCCGATCTCGAGCGCACCGCGATGGGTTTATTTCATCTTTATCGCTGGGGGGGTCCAAAACTTCGTTTTACTCTTCCATTTTCTCAAGGGCCAACCCTAAAAAAAAACTCCCTGTATTATCTGCCTCCCCAACTATTTTTTGTGCAGATCATCATCTCTTCTTCTTTACCGGGGCGCCCGGAGACATTAAACTGTCCCTTTTAACTGTTTCCTTAAATGAAGCAAAAACTTTGCTTCCAGGAACCGTTAAAAGGTGATTTTTGAATAACTTTTGGCGATGTAGTTTTTGTGTAAATTTGGGGTTTGTGTTTTTAGGATACATTTCCACGTTTTATATCTCGTACCTGCGACCCGATGACTTTATTTTGTATATTACAGGGTTATAGGCTTCCCCTCCGGAATCATTCTCTTCCTTCTCGCCAAGAGGGAGGTGGATAAGAGGAGACTGGAGCAGCTCAAAGTACGACAGCGAATGAAGGATTCCAACCAGGGGGAGTACGAGAGGGAGAGGTTCAACAGCGCCCCCTAGGAGGACACAGCTGGAGGGGGCGAGCCGCTCTGCAACTCACAAACGGGGCAGATTTGCTTAATAAGGCAGCCATATATACTGATGTCTGAGTACTGGGACTGTCTGCGGCCTTTTAACCCTTCAAACATCTTTCCAGCAGTTGAACCGCTGCTGGTCTTCAGAGGGTTAAAAGAGATTCCCGAACCCGATCGTCAGACTCAGGGAGGAATCTATTTATGGGAAGCTTTTTTTATCGTCGTGTAACGGTCTGCGCCGTGCGGATCACGTTGCCGGTTATGTGGTTGGGGAAATGCCTGTTTGCTTGGAAATTAGATCAAGAAATGTGTTCCGTTGCTGCGGTTACGCGGCGTCCTTTAAATCGGGATAGCTTTGTGTTTGTTGGTCCCAGAAAACTTTTTGTTTTGTTTTTTAACTGTATTAAAAGATTTACAGAATTGCTTAATATTTTTATTTTATGCCGCTGCACAGCGTTGTTGATCTTTTGCTGATGGCTGAGAGTGATGTGCTTCAGTCCCGCTGAAATGCATCCTTTCGGATTTCAGAGGGACCTTCTGGATCTTTAAATCCAAACGAGACGCTCTCAGGTTATTGTGCCGGAATAATGACGTTATTATTGTACGTTATCAGGAGCCGCCTCTCCCCGGCAAACAGGCGGACTGGATGGGGCGGATCTGCCGGCAGGTCCGCAGATCTGTCTGTGCGGCTGAGGGTATTGAGAACTACATTACGTTGAGCTGGAAAAGGATTTAACTATTTCCGTTTAAAGGGACACACGAGCGTAGCTACACCTTAATAACTCCATGACGAAAAAAAGGCAAAACACAAATTTTGTATATTATGGAAGATAACATTTTATAACGATTGAGACATTCTAAAAATCTAAAATATATATTTATTTTTTTTACTATAAGTCAGTGCTTTAGGATAAACTATCAAAAAAAAGTAGTGTCCCTTTAAACATGTACCAGCGCAATAGAATACTACATTGAATTGTAACTCCTTCCTCCCTGGATACCTCTGTCTATCGTGCTTCAACTCCCATCATCCTCAGTGCTCAGAGAAAGCCTAGGCAGGAGTCCTAGTGTAATAACGGGGGGGGGGGGGGTAAAGAGTGCTGTGTAGTCCGAAAGCACAAATTGTAAACGCTGTTTATGTACAAAAACCTCCAGGCCCGAGGAAGCAACTTATTTACCCCCCCCCACCCCTTCTTGCCGCTGTCTCGATGTAGCACCCGGTCTGAGAAGACTTTGGTTTGGAAGCTTTATATATAAATGTATCCATCGGTGTTTGTAAACGACAACATTCTTTTTATACAATAAACATGTTTCGAAATCACAAAAACAACAAGTCGAGTAACAGTTTCCCAATAAATAGAAAGCGTGGACTCGGCTTCCGAGAAACACAAACAGGCGATTCTTCTCCGATACATTATTTCCAGTTGAAGAAAAGCTGGCCACCTATATATATATATTATATATACCCACACAGTATACGCAGTATATATATATATTATATACTGTATGCATACACACAAAACAGGAGATTCTCTTAATTATAAAAAAATTTGAGAAAAAAAAAAAACAGCTAAGACAAGGAATGGAGTTTTAACGCTTTCTTTGCCAAGGATGTCAGTAAAGCACTAAGAACAGGCCCGCCCTTGTCTGTTAATCGCTATAATCTGCTTTAACCCTTCACTGCCCAAAGGATACCAAAACAATTGTAAGGAAGGCACTTTAACCCCTTTTTTGCCGAATTCTGCCATCTCTGTACACGCTCCTAAACCACTTTGGTTGAGGCCAAGACTGATCCCAGTCGGCACGCGAACCTCCGGGAGCATAAACGGCGGATCTTCAGGGCAGATCCGCTACAACGAATCATTTTTTTTCCCGTTCAGTTAAAACTTAGGGTTGAGCGTTTCTTGAAATATCAAAACGATCTCGGGACAGATGCAGGTAGGGCTCCCTTATTAGAAAAGCGCAGCTTTTTACTACTTATTACCGGCCAGCTGGTGGCTGAGGATGATGGGACCTGGAGTTTGTGCATCAGAAACCGAGCAATTCTATTTACACGATGCGATAATAGAATGTCTCAGAGAAAAAAGCCGTAAAGACTTTCCCTATGACTCCAAACGATAAATGTATTTACATGGGGGGGGAGGGGGTGTTCTGGGTCCATCCGGGGCTTTAAATCATAATTTAAGGAGTATCAAGTTTGGCCTTTTTTCTATTTTTTTTTACCCATATAAAACGAAGATCAATTGAACTTAGAATATACACTCTGTACATGTAATTGTGTAACACGCGTGTGCGGCAGGATGCGACGCCATTAGAACTTTGCAAATCATTAGAAGACAGATCTGTCGCAGCCTCCGGGCCCTCAAGGCACAGATCCAGGGGCCGATATATCGGACGGACGGCTAATACGGAGGTTAAAGGGCTCCCGGATCACCAAGTATAAATCAAACCAAGACAATGGCTGGAAGAAGCCCCGCTGTGGGTCGGTATAAGGCACATGTCTAACCCCGCAGTAGGTGACCTTGACAATTAACTCTAAAAATGCTGTGCTTGGGTATATATTACCCCGTCCCCCGGCCTCCAGAGATACCCGCTGGGTATATGGAGGAACCTCCTATATAATGGGGCTGTAATTGTCCTTGAGAATAATGTATCCCGTCTGTTGTTGCCACCGTACACCCACCGCATGGGGCGAGAGGTGGGCAGGAGCCCTGAAGAGCGCCAGAAGACAGAGCGATGGTAGGGGGGATCCTCTCGGAAAGCACGAGGGGCTGCGTGGGCTCTAAACCCGGCTCCCCACGATCTGTAGGAGACTGGTGAAGATGTAGACGATGTCGGTGTAGATCTTCAAGGCGCCGTAAACATATTCCTCCGGGCTAATGGTGTGCTTCCTGTTACCGAGGACCAGCTGCGTGTCGTACGCCAGGAACTGATGGAGAGGAGACGAGATCACAATCCGAAAAAATATATATTATACCCCCCCCAGCGCTGTATACGGTAATATAACCCCCAGCGCTGTATACAGTCATATAACCCCCCCAGCGCTGTATACAGTCATATAACCCCCCCAGCGCTGTATACAGTAATATAACCCCCAGCGCTGTATACAGTAATATAACCCCCCCAGCGCTGTATACGGTAATATAACCCCCAGCGCTGTATACAGTCATATAACCCCCCAGCGCTGTATACAGTAATATAACCCCCCAGCGCTGTATACAGTAATATAACCCCCCCAGCGCTGTATACGGTAATATAACCCCCCCAGCGCTGTATACGGTAATATAACCCCCCCCAGCGCTGTATACAGTCATATAACCCCCCCAGCGCTGTATACAGTCATATAACCCCCCCAGCGCTGTATACAGTCATATAACCCCCCCAGCGCTGTATACAGTAATATAACCCCCCCGCGCTGTAAACAGTAATATAACCCCCAACGCTGTATACAGTAATATAACCCCCAGAGCTGTATACAGTAATATAACCCCCCCAGCGCTGTATACGGTAATATAACCCCCCCAGCGCTGTATACGGTAATATAACCCCCCCCAGCGCTGTATACAGTCATATAACCCCCCCAGCGCTGTATACAGTAATATACCCCCCCAGCGCTGTATACAGTAATATAACCCCAGCGCTATATACAGTAATATAACCCCCCAGCGCTGTATACAGTAATATAACCCCCCAGCTCTGTATACAGTAATGTAACCCCCAGCGCTGTATACAGTAATGTAACCCCCAGCGCTGTATACAGTAATGTAACCCCCAGCGCTGTATACAGTAATGTAACCCCCCAGCACTGTATACAGTAATATAACCCCCAGCGCTATATACAGTAATGTAACCCCCCAGCGCTGTATACAGTAATATAACCCCCCAGCGCTGTATACAGTAATATAACCCCCCAAGCTGTATACACTTTCATTAGTCAGAGAGTCCAACTGGGTGATTATGACTGAGCCATTCTATCGTTTGCCACAGTCAGTAGACAGCGCTAGAACATATAGATACAGCTGGCGGGTGTAAAAGCTATCATTATTTTCGAACACAAAACAAGATAATTACTCAGTTACAAAACCTGTTATTTACATATCAATGAGAAAAAAATACCATCTAACATATACATATTACAGGGCTGACTCGGTTCATATCAATTCTATATCATTTATGTCAAAAGTCTAACATGTTTTAATCTATTTTATGTTTTAAATAAACTCTTAACCTCTAATATTTTATGTTTTAAATAAACTCTTAACCTCTAATAAAAGCACACAATACCCAACCCCCCCCCAGAAAAAAAGTACAAACAAAATTATAAAATACAAACCAGTGTAAAAGCAATCGCTCCGATCGCAGCGTACAACATGTGCAGCCAATATACCTACAGGAGAAAAAATAAACACGTTGCTTCACAACACGCCCCCATATTTAAATAAAACTCACATAGCCCCTCCTCCACATTTTAAGATTGACAGCAACAATTACGGGAGTTTTTTTTTTTTTACTTTTTTATACTTATTTTTAGAGAACTCAAGGAATTTTTGCCATTATAGACGCGCTTCTAAGATTACAGAAACATTAAAATACTTTAAAACAAGAGGATCAGAGGGTAAGATGGAATGTAAGGAAGCATTACTTTACTGAGAGGGGTCGGTAGATTAGTGGAACAGCCTCCCAGCAGAGGTGGTAGAAGCTAATACAGTGAGGGTATTAAACATGCATGGGATAGACATACGGCTCCTGAATCTAAGACGAGACCAACGACTGATTAAGGTTTGAGTCTTTTACAGCAGGAGAAACGCCAGACCAGACGGGGGCCGATCTGCCGGCAGGTTCTGTTTCTGCAATAGGTAACGGTAACCACCAGGTGGCGCCTCCATGACCCAGCGAAAAAAACTCTCAAACGTTTAGAGCAATGGTCTTTCCTATAAGCGCTGAGCGCACCGTCAGCGTCTGAGGCTTTACGGCACATCCCGGCGTCCGTAGGGAGATACGCCAAGCGGCCAGAAACTCCCCGACGTCGCCGCTCATTACTATAAATTAACTCCATCGGCCAAACCGGCCGCGTAAACAGCTTCGTGTTACATCATACGGGGCTTCCCGGCATCCGGCTGGAACCACTTATTACCCCCGTTCCATGTTATTAACCCCTGCAAAGGGTCTTCGGTTCATCAAACTCGGATTCTCCCCCGCTGGCATAAAATAGGAGAGATCTTCAAGTCCTCCCTGCATACCCACAAATCTCCCAAGTGTCCCTATTTAGTTTGGTCAGTCCCTCTTTTTGACCCGAATCAGTCTTTCCTCCCCTGATGCCCCAAAATCTCCTGGGATGTGAAACGGTTCATTGACATACCTCCCAAAAGTCCCTACTCTGGAGGATATCCCTTTTTTTACTTCAAATCTGTGCCCCTCTCTCCTCCCCCTGATGCCCCTCTTTTCTAGGAGGTCCAGAATGTTTGCTGGGTATGAGGGGATCGCAGGGTTCTGCAGCCCTAAAAGCCCCGATAATGTGTATAGAAACAGCAGGAAACGGCTTTATAAATTAAACGGGGGAAATAAAACCCATTATTCGTCTAAATGCCCCCCTCAGTTGCATAAATACCCAGTAAAAGTCACATAAAAAGTCAGTAAAGCTCCACCTCTAACCACACCCCTAAAACAAGGATGTCCCTTATAGGCCATGTGGAATGCTGGGGGCGGGCACTCACGTATTTAAACGCCAGAACGATGGCCCGTTACGATCCCAGTAATGAAGACAACGATCCCCAGGACGGCGAAGAATCCTCCGCAGGACGTGAAATCCACCTGTCGGGTTTATAAAGCGTAACGTCAGATTCCTGCCGGCCGGTGACAATAAAATAAAAGCGTCACTAAACATTACGGAGCGAACACACTGTGTCTGTATTAAGCCTGACCCGTACCTCGAGCAAGGGGTTAAGCCTGACCCGTAACCTCGAGCGAAGGGTTAAGCCTGACCCGTACCTCGAGCAAGGGGTTAAGCCTGACCCGTACCTCGAGCGAAGGGTTAAGCCTGACCCGTACCTCGAGCGAGGGGTTAAGCCTGACCCCGTACCTAGGGCGAAGGGTTAAGTCTTACCCTGGTCTGGCAGCAGAAGATGGTCACCGCGAAGGCAACGATTGTTGTGATGCCGATGCAAATCAGGACGGCTTTGGTGCTGTAAAAACTACACGCGAAAAGAAATCATTGGTTTACGGAGAAAAATAAAATGACATCATCGCTTATATTATTAGCGACACAAATTGTCTATTATCTGCTTTATTTCCAAGGATACTTTCGTTACTACGGATACATTTATCTTCTTCATTCCGCCAAACACACCGCAGGCTTCCCGATCGTCGGAATCAGAAATAAAACATTATTAGCCTTAAAAATAGGCGGATAATCTCTGTGATTGGATTAAAGGGTTAAACGAGTCTGCTTGTTCAGAACATTTCCAGTAATGTAGATTAATCCACAGCGGCCACTCAAACGCCCTTCCTTCCGGGATTTAAATCCCTCTGTCTGTCCGTCTGTCCGTCTGTCTGTCGCCCTTGGGACGTTCCTATGAGCTTACAGCATGTATAGATTTTACTTTACTGAAAGGGTGGTGGATACAAACAACAGCCTCCCAACAGAGGTGGTAGAGGCTAATACAGTGAGGGGATTAAACACGCTTGGGATAGACATACGGCTCCTGAATCTAAGACGAGACCAACGACTGAGGTTTGAGTCTTTACAGCAGGAGAAACGGGCGACTAGACGGGGGCCGGATGGGGCCGATTTGCCGGCAGATACTATGTTTCTACAGTAAGTAAGAAAAATTAGTTTGGGAAGTTAAAGCGGGAGTCCCTCCAAAGCTGCTGTTTCAATTCTACTACAACTTCATAAAAGCCTCAAACGCTTTCGTTTTTATTAACCAAGAAAAAAATCCCCCGTTTATATTAAAAGGCCGTTTTTTTTTTTTTACATTATTAAGATTTTTGTAATTTACCCGGAAGCTTCCACTTTAACTATAAATTTCCAGCTTCATGGCTGAGCTTCTCCTTCCGCTCGGCGCGTGCCTCACGGGGGGATGGGGGGCGAACGTTCTGTATTTGTTACTTCTTATTATAAAGGAGACTTCAGTGGCCTGTTTGTTAACGCGTATCGGATTGCATTTGGCCCGGATTCCTCTGTATCTCACTGCATGTAAGTCGATGCATTATTATTATTATTATTATGGGGGGTTAAAAAATAAGACTTCCCATTGGCTGCTTCTATTGAAACAGGAAGCATACTTAAGTACACTTCCTGCACATGTACTATAGAGCTGGCGCTGGAATCATCTGTTCAGCTGGCATGCGATTGGCTGCCGCTCAACATTCAAAGATTAAATTGGAACTTTTTAATTATTTTAATGGGGGGGGTGCATATTCAGGAAGCGTACTTAAGTATGCTTCCCGATACAGTAAAAGCAGGAGGAGGGGGAGGAGGAAATCTTCCCAGGTCCCATAAAATGAGAAAAATAAACCTGGGCAAAAAAAAGTCCACTTTCAGAATTTTTATCTACAAGAAACCCCCCCCCCCCCAAAAAAAAGGGGAAGCGAGTCACGTCCGCTGACTTCCCGTCTTTGACATAAATGACATCACAAGACACTTTTCAGCTGTAATAAAGTAACATTAAGGTTATTTCCCGGAACGCTGGTGCCCAGACGACGCACTGAATCCTTTTTCTTGCCGATGAAAAGGATTCTGGGTAAACGGAGCTCAAGCGATAATAACGATTTATAACGCACCTTGCAATAGTTCCCGTCATGAAGGACATGGCGAGAGTCTAGAGGGAAACAAAAGACTGAATGAACAGGAAAATATTTACAGCAACGCCCCAAACGCACTGAAAACAGGCGGCGTTAATTCCTTTTCATAGAAAATGGAAACTTACAAATACGCCCAAAAGGATTATATTCCAGGGAAAACGCCTCCTAGAGACGGGCGAGAAATTATCAAATGTCACAAATCACCTTTTTTATAAATAAATTTAAAAAAAAAAACGCACACACGGGCTAATATATCTTAACTTTCGCCTCTCCTCATGATTATTCCTCCCCAATACGTTATTTCTTCCCTATGGTTAAGTTGCTGATTGTTTTAACGATCAAAACATTGATTAAAAAACCTGTACAGTTTATTATTTTCATCTTCTGAACACACTTTCTTTCTGCTCCTTTCATGGCTGCCGGGTCAACTTAATGGGGAGGAATAAATACACTAAATTTGTGATTAATTAAATGTAATCAATTTAGCCACAAATACAGGTAACCACAGAAATAATAACAATAATAAATAATAATAATAATACCGGTAGTATGTCGGGGGATGGGTATCAGCGTTAACAGCACAGACCTAAAGAGATCTCAAATTAACCCTTACCTGGGACCCTCGCAGCAGACCAGGACCATGTATGTCACAAAGAACACGGCGCTGCGGATGAGAGACAGCGTAAGGATTCAGGTCAGATCTCCGTATCGCTTCGTAAGGTACAGAATATATCGCGAGATATACTTACTAGGACGCGTAATAAATACCCGGCGTGCGGATTATAAACGATTTAACGGGTTCCCTGCAAAGACAGACATCAAACAATCAAACAAACGCCGCGCGTAACACGCGAGGGCTCTCAACATTCCGAGATCTAGAATCCGGGCTAAAAGACCCCAAAATCGTTACAATGTATCAAAGTCTGAATTCTCCGGCTGGAGTTATTTTATTAATTACAGGATATCAAGAACGGCTGCTTAACGCCACGCGGAACCGAGTGACGGGTCAATAACCATTAATATAACTATTATTAGCATCCAATAATGGATTATTATTATTATTAGTATCCAATAATTTATTATTATTATAACTATTATTAGCATCCAGTAATGGATTATTATTATAACTATTATTAGTATCCAATAATGGATTATTATTATAACTATTATTAGTATCCAGTAATGGATTATTATTATAACTATTATTAGTATCCAATAATGGATTATTATTATAACTATTATTAGTATCCAGTAATGGATTATTATTATAACTATTATTAGTATCCAATAATGGATTATTATAACTATTATTAGTATCCAATAATGGATTATTATTATAACTATTATTAGTATCCAGTAATGGATTATTATAACTATTATTAGTATCCAATAATGGATTATTATTATAACTATTATTAGTATCCAGTAATGGATTATTATAACTATTATTAGTATCCAGTAATGGATTATTATTATAACTATTATTAGTATCCAGTAATGGATTATTATTATAACTATTATTAGTATCCAGTAATGGATTATTATTATAACTATTATTAGTATCCAGTAATGGATTATTATTATAACTATTATTAGTATCCAGTAATGGATTATTATAACTATTATTAGTATCCAGTAATGGATTATTATTATAACTATTATTAGTATCCAGTAATGGATTATTATTATAACTATTATTAGTATCCAATAATGGATTATTATAACTATTATTAGTATCCAGTAATGGATGGATGGATTTTATCTCTGCTTTAAAATAACTTTGGCTGCTGAAGAATAACACAAATAGAGCCGAAAAAACCCTTTAGAATTCCCGGTTTGGTTCATTTTAAAAGAACTCCAGCCAGAGATTAGAACTGGAGAGGTTTTCTCTTATGTTCCATCTTTAGGACAGGGTTTCTGTAAATGTCTGTTTTGGGGAAGACATCAGATATTTCTTCTCTTAATAAACTAAAAAAGCCCTGTTGAACAAAAACGAAACTTACACGTAGGTGAAGACAGCGATAAAGGCCACGGTAATCAGCAGCTGGACGGTTATGATCGAGTAGACCTGGAAGAGACGCGCATGACGTTAACAGACAGACCCCAGTTCCTTCACAACGAACCTTGTGAGAGCTCGTGATGGACCTTCCACCAAAGGCCATGTTATCATCTTGGTGAAGTCTATACCAGGAATGGCCGGACAGAACTCATCCACAACATTAGAGTGTAACTAGTATGAGGAATCAGTAGGCTGATGGGGTTGGGTCCTGTGGCTAAAGGCCCATGGAATAAAGCCGGGCTTGGTGTTGACGTGGTGGTATCACAAGGCCATACTTGCTTTGCTCAACAGATGTCTATGAAAGTAGGTGGCTTCAACGACGACATCATAGGTGACTTTATCAGAGAGGAACATCAGCCAAGCAAAGGGGCTTCACTGGTAACGACGTCTTACCTTCCGGATGAAAGTATGGCGCACGGCTTTGTCATCCCAGGAACCGAACTGTCCATCTTGGTCATCTGTCCTGTATATGCCGGCATCACCTGAACGTGACGAGAAGGGTTGTGTTATGGGTTCGGGATATTTGGAGGCTCGGGGTCGGCTGAGGAACTCCAGCTGTTGCTGTTTGATACCTTTCACCATCTTAAGATGACGCGGGACAGCAGCTGGAGAACCACCAAGTCTACCCAACAAGTCTTTCAAAGGAGTTCAAAGCCAAAAGATGACTGGACGCGTAATTAATATTAACCTGCGCGGCTTCAAAGTTTAATGAAATACATTCTATTACGGAATTCAGGAATTATATCGGTCGGGAGAACAGTCTGACCCAGTATTGCTAAACAAAACACACTGGCCAATAAGATGCCAGTACGGCCACCAAAATAGCTTTCTGTAATGGCACGGCCAACTCGTGGGAGAAGCTGCCCACCTTACGTTAGTGGTTTATACTGGGGTTATGTTAGGGTTGTAAATGGTTAAACATGACCGGAGAGACTGGGGACAGGATCGCTAAGCAGAGCTCCAAAAACGCTGTAGACGTTACGAGCCGCCATCGTTTGTGTCTAAAGGCATTCGGCTACCTGGGTCTACCTCAGGAGCCTAAACATGAAAGGCTGGACAATTTCATGAGTTGGGGGTAACTTTAATTGCCCTTTCCTCCACACACCATAGAAAGCGGAACAGAATATTTCCTTAAAGTCATCCCCGTTGGTGGAATTAAGATGTTTGAAGGTTTCTGACGATGAGTTTTAAGTACTTTTCATGTCGTACGAAAACCCAAATTCCCAGAAACTATTTCATTAATTAAAAAATAAAAACAAACTAGTTACCTGTGTTCAGAGGAATCGTGGGCAGAATGGGCATCACGGGGGGCTTTGGAGGCTCATTGTGTCCCGGCTCCGGGTATCCACCGTGTGAAGGGTAACCCCCCGGCTGAGGATAGAAGCCCCCAGGCTGACCATAAGCAGGAGGATAAGGACCAGGCTGTGGATAGCCCCCTGCCGCAGGGAATCCCCCCGGCTGTGGATAACCCCCCGCTCCAGGGTATCCACCTGGATGATTCAGGGGGTCTCGGTCATTGTACGGCGGTGGGGCACTCGGATAGGACATAGCTGCACCTGAGCACAGAGACGCCTCAACGTTTGCAACCTGAGAAAAGGGAGAAAGGGCATTTAGGAAACGGTTAACCCTTTCATCCTATCTACCAGCCGTGGGTAAGAAAAGGCTGAGGGTCTCCTTGGATCTAGAAAGTAAGTTGAAATATTAAAGGTTTTATTATTAATGACGAGAATATTCTGGTAATAAATGTCAACTGAAACATAACGCTATATATTCCACAGGCCGCTTTTCACACGTTTAAAAAAAAAAAAGGCACATTTTTACTATATTTTTTTTTAATGAAACAGTTTTGCTTTGAAATTTATTTAGAAATACAAAGTAATGAGAAAAATAATAATTAGACAATTAGAAGGTTGGTTTGTAATAATAATATTTAAAAAATATTTTTTAAAAAGTTCAATAGTTCACTTATCGCTGTATACATTTTATGAATATTAGAAAGAATGGCATCGCTTTGGTCACAAAAGAATCTATTATAGTCTGTTCATTTTTTATAATAAATGGCAACAAAAATCTTCAATATTAAAGTAAAACAAAGTATTTTTTTAATATTAAACAGTCACATAGAATGTTTTTCTGTTTGTAAACAAATAATTACAGCTAAATGGAATTCTGGCCGGGGGACCCCGCTGGCGGACACAGTAGCGTCTGTTTTAGGTTACAGAGACATCTTTGTGAATTAATCACCCCCCCCCCCTTTGTGGTTAAAATTACAGATGTAACGAGGCCGACCGATCTTTTTGTTTCTCTCTACCGTATAACTTGTGCTTTTTTTTTATTTTTTTTTTTATTTGATTTACCAATAAGGCAGTATTTTCTATCAAGGACAGAGAAGGACCAGGATAGTGAGACGGCTCTGTCGCTTTAAGGCCAGCGGCTGGCTGATAATGCAGGGAGGGAGCGCGGCGCTGCCGGCCGGCAGCCATTTGCAGAGTGTTTAAGGAAGGTAAGTACTTCATTTTATGTATATTTTTGTATAAAATATATGTATTTTCGGAACATGTGATATCAGCGGCGAGGCCGTTTGGGTCCCTGCGCTGCCCCTTTAAGGGAGGCTTTACAGACGCGGCGATGTAGGTTGCAGAATAAAACCCTGCGCGGGGTGCGGCTCCGGAATTATTTGGGAGGTCAGGTCTGACTAAGCCTAAACCATGACGTTCATTTCTAAAAATAACGAGTCAACCCCCGGCTCCAGATAAAGATTTCAAACTTAAAAAGAACTCCTAGCATACCCCCCAAGAGTCCCTGTTTAAATAGATCAGTCCCTATATGTGCCCTCTGCCCCTCTCTCCTCCCCCGATGCCCCTCTTTCCTCCCCCGATGCCCCTCTTTTCTAGGAGGTCAGAATGTTTGCTGGGTATGAGGGGATCGCAGGAGTTTACAGCCCTAAAAGCCCCGATAATGTGTATAGAAACAGCAGGAAACGGCTTTATAAATTAAACGGGGTAAATAAACCCCATTATTATTATTATTATTATTAATGCTCCATTCTGTTATACAAATACCCCGCGGTAGGGCACAAAGTCACACAAAGTCTTGATAAAGAGCTTCCCTCGGCCACACTTTCACAGTCCCTACCTAATGGGTTGTTTGAAGAATTCTTTGTAAAGCTCAAATTTTAAATACTGTAAGAAAGTAGTAACCAGCCCATCCTACCCCCCCCCCCTTAACATCCACAGTTACCCCTGGGGGAGAAAGAAAAGTTTATTAAAAACAAAAACATATTTGGTGAAAGTGAGAAGCGAGTCGCGCGGGGATTTCCGTTTTGCGTGCGAGGCCATTCGAGGTTCAAAAAACAGAATCTGGAAACGGAAAAATCTGGGTGGGAAAAACAGACCCTCGTTTGTCATAAAGACAGACCCCGCGTGTCATAACATTTGCCGTAAGTTCTGTAAGCGTTACAGTCCGCGGGGGGGGGCGGGGGTGTCGCTGGATATGTTCCAAGCTACAAGCCGTCCGGAAAATACTCGGAATACCGGGAACTGTCCAAAGAAAAAATGCGGTGATTTGGCGGCCTCCCCGTAGAAGAATAAATATTAATAATACGTAATAAACACTCTAAGAAATAGACTTACTTTAGGAAGAAGCTGCAGCTCTGGACCTGCAGCTTCCCTCGTGCTCCAATATTCACCGCTTGAAGCAGCCAATCAAAGGCAGTAAAGCTCCCTTATTGAAAATCAATGGGAGAAGTTTACGAACACGCACCGGGTCTTGTTAATCCCCTTTACGGGGGGGGGTTAAAGGGACCCCTCAGCTATCAGATGCATTAAAGCGCATGTGATGGTCGGAGCGTCACGTTAAGGATGCTTTGGTTTTGTTACCCCACATTCATGCCCACCTGGGTGAGTGAGTGAATGAATGAGTGAATGAATGAGTGAGCGAGCCACGAACCCTACGAGTAACAGCCCCAAATCAGGTCATTCGGTGCCTTCTATTCTAGGGAATAACTCCCATAACACACACCCAAAAAATCATAACCGCGGCCGTCTCGCCCGCATCAGAACATCACGGATTCCCCGGCCGGGTGATTATAAGTTACAGGTAGGAACGCATGTCTCTAACGACTCCGGAACGTCTCACGGGTAATAATCACCACGGCGCCCGAGATAAAAATATATATATTTATGAGAAAACCGTCGGCTTTCGGCTGAGAATTCCGCTCATAGCGCCGCATTTGGCTCCAAACAGGTTAAATTCAGCTTTAGCAGCTCTTTTGAAACAATCTCTGTTTTGTTGCCGGAATTTGTTTGGATGACGGGGGCCGAGTGACTCCCGACGCCGCCGGGGGCCGATAACGGTACCCGGGCCGCTCGGGGACTCAGACTTTCTCCTACGATCACAGCCGGTATTTCTAAAAGGTTTTATAAACACAACCTCGGCGTGATATTCCTCGGCGGGGGGGGGGGGGGTCTGGCACTGGGCACGGGGGTCTCAAAGCCAAGAGTTTAAATACAAAAGTCTGTCTGTAAACCGATACAGCGGCCAATATTTATATAAAAACATTCTGCCAATAACAAAAACTTCACAATACAACGCAAGGGGCTCTGGAACACACGCCATGGGGTATGGAACCCACGCAAGCAGGGGCTCCGGAACATTGGGAAGCCCCCCGGAGCCCCTGAGAAGATTCCAGGCGAGAGCTAGAATACAGAGTATTCTTGTGATACAAACACGCAACTCCCATCACACACAGCACAAGCGGATTAAAGGTGAAGTTCCAGTAACGGAGATCCGGACACGTCGGGCAACAGGTGGGCAGAGGGGGGAGAGAACTAGAGGGGTCCGGACTGAGCTCAGGATCCACAGACACCGTAACCAGCCGTGGGTCTCGTCTTAGATTCAGGAGCCGTATGTCTATCCCGCGCATGGTTAATCCCCTCGCTGTGTTAGAGCGTTAGGGACGGTAACGGCTTCCGGAACTCGTTAAGGAGCAGCTTCTTACTACATATAAAAGTGACAAAAACCGGTTTAAAAACAGCAACCAAAAAAAAGGACATCGATGCCGATCCAGACAGCCCTGCTTGCAATCAGATGGAATCCACAGAACAGGTCGGGCTGTTGGAGGAATTTGGGTGGAGCGGCTCGGCTGGGATCGGCATTCATGGAGTTCTAAGAAATCTCCGGAGCCCTCGAGGCAAATCCGCCTTAATAAATGATCCAAGGATAAAGCTTTTGCAAGAATTCTAGATTTCTTATTACATGAACCCGTACACCATTTATATGCTTTAACAAGAAGGTCGTAGATATGTGGAGCAGCCTCCCAGTAGAAGCGGTCGAGGCTAATACAGCGACACGAGACGTGGCTTCTGAACCTTGATAAATGGGCAGATTAGACGGACCGCTTACTTAATGCGTATTAATTGTTTGTTCCTTTGTTACCATGGCAGCAGAAACCAAATGTCTTTCCCAATCAGATTTAGCCCGGGATGTGATGTCATCGCGCTCAAGTAATTCAATTAAACGGCTCTTGTCCTAATTTTGTTTTTCTTCGTACGACTGCGTGGAGCTTAATGATCGGAGAATTTGTACAGAGATGTAAATTTGTTTCACTCGGATGCGGACCGGCCATCTGGCGAACATCACCGGCACTCACCCCGGTCTGGTACTCACCCCGGTCCGGCACTCACCCCGGTCCGGCACTCACGCGGCTGGAAAAGGAGTCCGGTCCGGCTCGGCTCACAACTCCCAGCCAGGCCGCTCCCCGGTCATTTAAAGGGTCTTTAACGCGCTCCACGCGCTCCCAGCCGACTTCCTGGTTACATCGTTTGTTACATAGTAATAAAAAAAGATATAAATAGCGATCTATAACACAACGATTTTCTGCCGACCTCTAACCAAAGGATCCAGGGTCCCAGTCAGTTTACCAGCGCAGGCCGCTGAAGACGTGTTTGGCGATCCGTGTAATGCCCCCTGTGGGGGTGGGGAGCGGGCAGAAGAGGGCAAAACACAGATACAATCTAGCAACCGGTTACTTGGTCTGTAAGACGCTGCTTGACATCCTGCACCAGCTCATGAAAACAAGTAACCAGATACCTGGGACTTCACTCAATGAGCGGCCCCTGAGACTCAGGAAATATTAACCCTTTAATCATTCATTGTGAAGATTCCCAAACGGCTCTAATACCCTCCCCATGAAAACCGTCACTTGTCATTAGTTAAAGATACGCTTGAGTCACCTGCATTCAAGCAGGGAGCCAAAAGCCACAACTCAGAGTTCGCAGCTATGGTAATCAGCTGCCTTTCCTTTAAATCGCATGAATCGTGCCCTATACATAATTTACATCGCGTTATCTTTTCCTTGGCACAGTCAGCATAATCTATATTAATCTGTAAGGGGAGGCCACAACCAAGATGGCTCCCCGACGACCGGAGGCAAGAACCTGCGCAGCGCACACTAAGAAAGCAGATCTAGAAACCTACGGACGGAATTATTATTATTATTGATTGATATAGCGCCATCGTATTCCACGGCGCTGTATAATTGTCTTAATTACGGAAGTAAATGATGGATACATAATATATATAATTATTATTAGCTTTTATTTATATAGCGCCAACAATTCCCGCAGCGCTTCTCACAGTCCCTACATTCAAAGGATCTGACAGAACTAGGACATTAGGTAACAAGGGCTCGGCTGATAAGCTGACAATCAAGATCAAAGTAAAATCATTTGTCTGTTGCCTCTCTCATATATCGAAAGGCCCAGTTTAACTGGAAACAGTGGAAAAGTCACCTATTTTCAGGAAGCCTGATAAATCCTAATTTATTCTGATTTCTTTCATGAAACCTCTTCTAATGGGAAAAGAAGTTACTTTTAGACACCTTAATGAGCGAAAGTTCTTGCCCATCTTGACTCATGTGCACCTGACACAAAGAGGGTTATTTTGGTGCAAAGTAAAAAAATTAAAAAGGTTTTATTACCGTTGCAGCAGATGGGCCAATTAGCAGGGGAATTCCATAGGTTGCTATGGTGATAAGATGAGTTTCATATTTTTGCACCAGAATTACTTTTTAATCCATAACCCTGATAAACTAAATAAAATGGTGGCCGCGTACATAAAAAAGGGTGGTGGATACAAGAAAGAGTCACCAGGCAGGGGCTGTAGGAAATGTAAACAGTAACTTTAAAAGGAGGATTTGGACTCCACGAATTTTCCAAATCCCTCCAGTTTCTAACCAAAACACACAAAAAAATATGTTTCTTTCTACTTTCTCTGCCTTTTCCTGGACTCATCATCATCATCACGTGACCACAAAAAAAGAAGAGTTTTTTTTTTTTTAAACATCAAAAAAAAGCTTTAAAACAAAAAACAAAAACCTTAGTATTTTAGGAATGTTTATGGATCTCCAGAATTAACTCAGATCGTGAAGTTATTTATTTTCCTTTAAATCCTCCCCAAAAAAAGAGTTAACAGGAGGCACCTCCACACACCCAACAAGTCGCCATGTATGAAATATCTAGACGTCATAAGAAACAATGTTTACAAATAAACGGTAAACATTGTATCCCTAACGTTCCATTCCCCGATACATCGGATGACCTCAGAACCCAGCAGCTCGTAACATTCTACCTCTCCCCACAAACTTGTTTTTAAGCCCCTTTTTCTCTTTGAATTCTGCCCCACGTCTTACCCCAACCCCCTGGGACCTCTCTCAACAAACAGACAGCTCCACATCCCAACTGTTACCATATAAACCTTAAAGGGCAAATCCAATGCCTTTCTGCCCCTCATACCTGCTGATCTGCAACAGGGGCTCCTCTTCTACCCCGCGTATATCTGGACTAACCAGCCCTTCGTGTCTGTAAGTCAGACTTCAGGGGCTGGGTGTGGGTAAGAAGTGTTTCCTACACTCCCTTCTAAATTCTAAATGCCAAGGGATGGGTGTGGGGCAGCGGCTCCCCCTGCTGGATTCACTCAGTATTGCAAGAAAGCCAGCTGTTAACTCTTTCACCACTCTGTGTTCAAGCAAAGGGTTAAATCCTCAGTCCAACATGTTTTAAATTAAAAGATTTGCTGCGTAAAGCATTAGCGATGAATGTAATATAATAGATATATTAAATCACCATAGAAGGAAAAAAAATGCATTTTTGTTTCGTTCTACATACCAACTATTTTATTCTGCGGTGTAGTTGTGCTTATATGCGTGTAATTATATGTATGATAAAAGCATTTGCAAATGTGAAAGTTATGAAAGTCTACCGAGAGGGTGGTGGATAAGTGGAACAGCTTCCAGGTAGAAGTGGTAGAGGGCGACTAGATGGGGCTGATCTCTCTGCCGTCAGATTCTATGTTTATCTACAGAAGATGGCAGACAAAATATTTTATTTTAGGGATTTGAACTCAAACTTTGACTGTACTAGGATCAGATATTCAGGCTGTTTAATGGAACGCACCAACCTGCACCTTCCTCAATGACATGTCATGGTTTTAGCCCCTGCTTGAGTTCAGGTGACTCACTAGGGATTCCATGAGGTCAGTTTTTAAAGTGAAATGACTAATGGGTAGAATGGGCAACAAAATAGCATCTCTGCGATTAATAGATTTCATGGTTAGTCTGCACCTGTCATGCAAATAGAATTTGTGTGCTTGAAAGAGAAGCCATTTACACATATCCGCTAGCCAGATGCTGCATAACTACTATGTGTCCCTGTTTATTTTAGCCAGTCCCTGTTTCCTCCCTGGTGCTCCTCTTTTCTAGGAGCTCAGAATGTTTGCTGGGTATTGGGGTATCACGGGGTTCTGCAAAGCAAAACAAAATGTGCAGTAAGTGTTGTGTTCACAAGGCTCCCTAATAATAAAATTAATTAAAAAAAAGGGGTACAGCCAGTACTTGCGCATTTGTTGTGGGAAAACAGGGGGGGCACAAACTCCTTGAATTGCCATGGTTGCCCTCATAGCCTTACAGCAGGACTGGGTCCAGGTGGCCCCCTTCTGAACCTTGAGGCACATGGCCCAGTTACAGCCATGTTTCGATGTATGTTGTAACTTATGTATCAATAACAGCAATAAATGTTTTTATTGGTTGCTTTTTCGCAAATAAAACACTTTGTTCTTGTTCTAAATGATTCACCCGGTTACATAAGGATTCTCTTATGTCAGGAAATAAAACACCCAGCCTCCAGCGACGTCACCTAAAACACGTGTCGCTCGCTGAAGAATGAAGGTATGAGCACAAGAATGAGCACAGGTAACACAATGCATTGAAATGTACTGTACTGTGGCACTTAATAGGTTAAGCAGTAGCCCGGGGCAATATCCACCCTATTCTCTCCCAAATGGTTAATTTTATGCCTCCTATGACTTGCGTGGGTTAATTAGATGCCTTTTATTTGCTTATTCCAATATTTGCATTTATTGGTTTCTGTATCAGTAAGATGGAAGAAAACACCGCACAGAATCAACAGATGCAAAAAGGGTTTGTCGCCATTTTGTTTCGGTGCCCGGATGTTGAGGGGTGATGGGAGTCGGAGTCACTGGGTGCTGGTGATCTGCACATTCTGTGTTCAGGGCAGTTAACAGGGGCTCAGGGCAATGTCCTAGCTGCGGGCCCTTCCCTGCAGAGTCCCTAATGACATGGGCATCTGGAAATAAAGGACCCCCCATGTCCAGCTGTTATCCACATCCATGCTCCCCTTGGTGGGGCTAGTATTTTGCCTCCATCCAAAATAAAACGTGGACACCCATGCCAACATTCCACAGACTCGTATGGAAAGGGCAATAAAATGTGGCAGTGGGTGACTGGGGTTTCTCAGCAGTGAAAAGTGCCCCACAACTTCACCAAACAACATGTCCCTCAGTGCAAGCTTTTCCTCCAAACAGCTTATCAGTGCCATATTAGCCCCCAAATAGCTTGTCTGTGCCATCTCTATCCCCAAACTGCCTGTCAGTGTCTTCATACAGCTTGTATGTGCCATCTGTGACCCCAAACAGCTTGTCTGTGCCATCTGTGACCCCAAACAGCGTGTCTGTGCCATCTGTGACCCCAAACAGCGTGTCTGTGCCATCTGTGACCCCAAACAGCGTGTCTGTGCCATCTGTTGGGTTGGGATACCCTCATGCCCAGCAACCATTCAGAGCTCCTAGAGGTTTCTCACTTCATGGTGAGAAAATATTACTTTCCACCAATCCCAAATACAGTAATTATCCAGCATGATTCTTCCACTTTTAGCTATACTGGGCAAAGCGTCCCTGTTTAACCCTTTCAGTGCAAGGGCCGTGAGCAATGCATTGTAGAGTCAGGTGAAACGCAAAAAAGTTGAATTTTAATGCCATTCTATGTCGTGGGATATAAGAATGTACAAAAAAACAGAAAATAAATCCATAAACCATAAAAAGTTTTACCGAAAACATAAAATTTCACTATAACACAAAAACCCACTTATTTGCAAAATTTAGCCAGCGGTGTGGGTTTAAAGGAGCAGCAACACAAATTATTTTTATGTAAATATTTTTTTTTATAACAGCGACATACGCTCACTGAATATTTACTTAAATGGGTAATCCGCTGAAGACATTTTGGCATCTGCACCCTCCGAGGAGGTGGGCTATCAGAAGCTAATGTTACTTTTCCATCTAGACCTGGGGGGCATTTCACCATAATTCACAATTAAATTAATTTATGAAAATACTGTCTCCACAATGTATAATTTAGTCGTTCCCGATGTATTGAAGCTCTGAATGGAAATTCAATACTTATTTCTATTTAATGATTTCAAAAGCTTTCCTGTTGCGTTAAAAGAGCTCGTGGGGGGGAGGGGGAGATTTAGAGACATTTGACTTTTGTGACAGTTAGAAACATGTAATTTGACTGCCGTTGAAAAAAAAAACCCTTTGTCTCATTTAGACTCCCGCTGAAAGACTAAAACCTTCCTCTTTTTTTAGCATAATCCAAACTTTTTATGTTACTTTTATAGCTGTTTAT
This sequence comes from Sceloporus occidentalis, assembly GCA_023333645.1. Lineage (NCBI taxonomy): Eukaryota > Metazoa > Chordata > Lepidosauria > Squamata > Phrynosomatidae > Sceloporus > Sceloporus occidentalis. The sequence goes on along the minus strand of JALMGF010000136.1, from coordinate 878,462 downwards.
GCGCCCGATTAAGGCATTTAAAAGAAGAATCATGTATTTTATTTATAGAGTTTAAAGGGACGGTGTAATGTCCAGCGCAGCCTCACCGACGAAGAATGCATATTGGAATACTTTGTAACATACAGGTCCGAAACATACGAAAGGATTTACTTTCAGGACAAGCTGCAGCTTCAGATCTGCGCAACCCCCCCCCCCCCCAATGCTTGAAGCTGCCAATCAGGTACAGGAAAATGCTCCTATTTATATCAATGGAAGGAATGTGGGAGATCTCGTTAGACCCCCTCGAAATCTCACCCATGCATTTACAAGGGTGCATTCAGCTATCATATGCATTAAGTGCCTTTAATGTCCATTAAATGCCATTTACTGCTCTTTCTTAGACATTATTGGGGCTTTTAGGGCAGTAGAACCCTGCGATCCCTCATACCCAGCAAACACTCCGACCTCCTAGAAAAGAGGGGCATCAGGGGAGGAAAGAGAGGGACACAAGATGCTAAAATGATAAGATATTAAACCAGTACAAGATCCATAAATGCCTCATTGATAATAAATAGTACCTTTTTTAAACTAAATATCTCCAAACAATTATACCCCAATAAGCACGCACTCTCCAATGATTAATGAAGTATTTATGACACGGTGACGGCAAGCTGTCTGTTACAGGATTATTCATAGACTTGGGTACCAGGGGGCTCTTCGTGCCCGTCTTCGGGGGGGAAAAAATCTTCGTGTTCCGCGAATATTCGCCTGTTCCTGTCTTCTCTTCGGGCGAATATTCGTGGACATTCTTCGTGCTCGTTTCATCTGCGTTTTCCCGGTTAAGGGGTTAATACGGGGTTAACGCAGCTCTGGCGCCAGGAGTTTAAATTACGTATGAGCAACTCTATTGGTCGTCAGCAGGGGGCTCCCCTGCTGGCGACCAATAGGGTCGCTCGTACAGACCGTTAAACTCCTGGTGCCGTAACTTACGCGGCACATCCCGCTGGTCTCCCTCCCTGTTCAATTAGTTAAATGTCCGTGGGATGTGCCGGGTAAGTTGCAGCATTAGGGTTTTAAAACCCCAATGCTGTAACTTACCTGCAGATGCCACTGGAAATCCATAGGTTCGCTGTCAGGGGTTACAAAGGCCGTGCGAGTGAGCCTATTGGTTACCTGCAGGGTCTTCCTCTGGCATCAACCAATTGGTTGATGCCAGAGGAGGTCCCTGTAGGCGACCAATAAGCTCATTCGCACTGCCCTGTAACCATGACGGCGAACCTGCGGATTTCCACTTCCGGGAACTGCCGCGAAGACAAGGTAAGTTAGAAGGGGGGGGGGGAATGGTAGACGAAGACGAAGACGATCACGATCACGATCACGAAGATCTTCGTGGTGTGAGTCTTCGTCTTCGCCTACGTTTTACCGCCGCCGTCTTCTCTTCGGCGTGTCTTCGGAACGAACACGAAAACGCACTCTTCATGTTCGTTTCCATGTTCGCCCGAAGACGAATGCACAAGTCTAATTATTCATGCCGAGGTTTTCCAGGCTCCCCATAATCCTGGACGCCATGCCTGTCCATCTAACACTCACCATAGAGCTCAACATTTCTCCCCGACGTATTTTTATTGCATTAACAATCACTCCAAGGTGAGGCATTTATAGAAGTTTGTATAATACGGCAAAGCATTCCGGATCGGGCCGTTCACGCAAGCGTTATATGCATGTTATTGTGTTAGTATGATACACGCACACATGAAACATTTACATACTTCCCAACATTCCAAATACCCCCAAAAAAGGACACATTTGTTTATGGGGGAGTAATTAGAGCTGTGAGCAATTACTATTGGTGGGCTTTCATGCATTTGTTTTGTAACTTTGTGTCCTATTGATATAGCTATTTATATTTGGGAAGTTAGCCATTTAGAATTAGTACAGTCATTTTTATCGGGATATACACGTTTTCACAAGTGGTGTGTGAAAAGAGGGACAGATTTGGAACCTAGTGAGGGTCTATTGAATTGAGTTTGGGTTTGGGTGCTCTACTTTGATAAGGAAAAAGTGCCAAATCGTGGACCATCAAGGGCCATGGTGGACAACAGATATTCTTCTATTTGGAGGTTGCATTCCCTGAAGGGAACTTAAACAAACAAAAAAATATTTTAAAAAATCTCTGGTTGTATTTCATACATAAGACAATGACTTTTATGCTTTTAGAATATTTTAATACAAAATATTTTTTCCTGTGGTGTCCTGATATATGCTGTAATATACTATAAAGGTCTTTGGTTACGCCCAAAATCATTCGCCGGTACTAAATTGATGACAGAGAAATAAATCAATAAATAGTGAAGGAAAATATTTTCTATATTATTTTTTTTTTCTTAATTCTGACTGTCCTGACTTTTTGTGCTCTTGGGGTTTGGGAAACTTGTCAAGCAGTTTTGTGTTTGTCCACTAGAGGGCAGCCTTACACACTCACACATTGATACTTATTATTCTACACGTTCTATATGTTTTTATATACAGATACAGACAGATATAAGAATAACTAAGCAGACAATCATTTGCTACAAAGCATTCCCTTTCTCACAAGCGCTCGCTTGATCTTAACGAAAACACAAGACAAAAGCCCACCCTACAAATAACCCAATCCCCCCTAGGGATTCATTTCAGCTTCATGCGCCTTGTCTGGACTCATCTTCACACTTGGGGAGATCCAAAAATAACAGAAGACACGAGGAATATCCTTTTTTCATATTTATTTGAAATTTTTAGGGTCCAGACATAAAAGCGACCAAGGTATTCACCTAGGGCCCTCTGCTCATAGAGTCTGGGGCCCCACGAGGTTCGCTCCCCGACGGCAGCACCAGAATCCCCGGGATCAGCCTTGTACAATCTGCCCCTATTTACCGTGTGTGGTGGTGGGGGGGTGATTTATTTCTCATTTATAGCATTCTTTGTGAATACAGAAAGACTCTCTTCAATAATCTGCCCAGGGCCGACCACCCTCTTACAGCATCCCTGCCTAGGGGCTACCAGCATCTTAAAGCGCCCACTCCAAGGGCCCTTCGGTGTCATTTTGTTCTGTGAAACAGACAGTCTTAAAGTTTCTTTGTTTTGTATTAAATCTCACATGTGAAAACATCTCAATGATCATTACTAACCGAACACTTAACTGGTTGAGGGCAGCAGCTCTGTGTAGTTCCGCTTTCTGACACACGGTGGCGCTCAGGTCGCGTCTGTCCCGGGAGAGGCGGGACCATGCAGATGAGGCCTCGCGGTGTAGGGGGCGGGTTGTGTCACCTGGGGGCGTGCCCTGTCGCTAATGCTGATGCTCGTGCTGCTGCTGTCCGCGTGCAGTGCGCTGCTACTCCTGCTGCTGCTGCTCCTCCTGCCCGCCAACTGCCGGCTCCCAGGGGCCACACACCTGCTCAGGGCAGTCATGGCCCGTACGGAGAAGCCTTTCTTCAGGATAGCGTGAGTCTGCAGGGGGGGGGTGTCAGCACTGGGCAGTCACTGCAGCTCCCACTATGCCCAGCCAGAATAGGAGGGGGTGGCAGGTACCCCTCACAGCCTTATCAGTAACCGGGCTGCTGCGCCCTGTCTGTAAATCCATTTATTTTATGCATTCTCCTTATATAACACGTCTGATATTCCGTCCAATTCATATTAATTGGGGGATTCTGCATTTTATTGGTTATTGATCTTTTATTAATCCATATATTATTGATCTGACATTCTCTGTCTGTCTGTCTGTCTGTCTGTCTGTCAGTTTACTGCCTCATCTTCCTCATCCCTGAACCATCAATAGTCCTGCTATTTAACCCTTTGGGGCATTTTTTTTGCTCTGTGCCACCACAGAGGGTTAAAGGATCACACAAACTGCCAGGTTGCCGCTGTTAACCGACTTCGACCCGGACAGGGCAGTTTTGGGGGAAAATAATAGGAAAAATGGACAATGCTGTGTTAGCTCGAGAGGAACGGAGTCTGTAGCCCCCATGTAGAAAAAACATGTAAAGTTACGCGTGATTTCGGGAGCTCAGGGGTCTCTTTTTCGGGTGTTACTGTGTTTAGGCGATATGCCCTGGTGAGAAGTAATTGCATTAGCCGGCTTCCTATCGCCCCAAGCCGCAGCCCTCCGTGAATTGCTGCCCAGTAACTGCCTCCGTGATTTACTACATGTTTGTGTCTGATTGGGAGTTGTGGGTACCCGGCGCCGCGTCCTGGTTTTGTCTTTGGAGGGAGACCCAACTGTTTGAATCTTTTGAATAGGCAAGTAAAGAAGATCATTGACATAGAGGTCACGCGGATCTCTTGTCTGCTGATGGAAATCTCTCCATCGCCCATTGTGTGAGAGAGACGGCTGCGCTGGTGACGGCCGATCAGCCCCCGGTGTAAGAGAGAGCGTTCCGGGCGATGCGAGACGGATTGTATGCATGTACATTATGTGCACATACGTGTTTATCATATATCAGGGATGTGATCGCTCGGTGACCCTCATGACGCCCAGCGAGAGACCGTCGGGTCGAGACCGTCGGGTCAGATGGACTGTCGTGTCTGCGTTGCCAGGGCGACGCGCGTGAATCTGCCGTGACGGAGACTGTAATTAATGTGGACGTTTTCTGTAACGTTTCATTTAAATGCGTGACGCCGGCCTCTGCGGTGACTCGGGCTGTTTTGGTGATTACATTGTTTGTGACATACAGTCATTGGTTTGTTGTGACACGGCTCACACACGTAAACAGACGGCGCATCCTGTGACACGTTACGTGCCAGTCATGTTTTTGGCATGAAATACCGAACATGACTCCGATTTTGGTATTAGAACACGCATGATCACTTTATGCATCAAACAGTGAATTGTGGATGATTATTAGAGCAACAAATCCCCCCCTCCTCCCCGGGATGGAGAATATTAGTGATGTTGGTAGTCTTTACAAAAGGTAGCTCTACCCTAAACGAAACAGCCTTCCAGCAGAAGTGGTAGAGGGTAATACAGTGAGGGTATTAAACATGCATGGGATAGACATACGGCCCCTGAATCTAAGACGAGACCAGCGACTGATTAAGGTTTGATTCTTTACAGCGGGAGAAACGGGCGACTAGACGGGGGCCGGATGGGGCCGATCTGCCGGCAGGCTCTGTGTTTCTAACACAGGGGGTGTAAGGGGTTAACCCTTGGCCCCTTTTTATTGGAAATTAGCTAAACGAACCCCAAATAATCTCTTGTTTATTCCCTCGTTTGTAGAGAAGTTTGCAAAACATCATAAAACAATTCTACGGTTATTTTTGGTGATGACACCAAACGGCGGCAGTTTTACTGCTTTTATTTTTATCTCGTACCCTGAGTCCTGCGCCAGTTGCAGATTACTAAAGATACAAACTGAACAGAAAGAGAGAAATAAACGCAAGAAGCCTGATAGAAACGTAGATACTTTGTTACAACATCCTAAAAAAGAGACAAAAACAGGACCCCCCGCACTGTATACAATAATATAATCCCCCAGCTGACACTTTATGGCAATGCTAATAAAGTCCGTTCCGCCATACACTTTCTGGGATTTTCTGTCCTCCTGGGTGATTGAGACAGAGCCATTCTATTGTTTTTCCTACAAATGGCTGATATGCAGCTGTCTGAAACCATTATATAATTGGGCAAAAACTACAACTGGGGTAAAAAAAACGATCCTTTCCCTTTAAGATATCGGTAGCTCTCCGTCTCCTTCCAAACATTCCAGACCGTTTAACGCTTTGCAGCCCCTTTAATCCGATAATCCCATAGATCTGATAGTCGCATCCTTAACCCTTTAGATGCCCGTCCAAGGTGATATCTGATGCGATGCTGTTACCGTCACAGACACTGGGGGGGGTTGCCGTGAATAAACCTTCTTAGTGTGTAGAGAGGAGGTGATAAAATATGACAGAAAACCGCTGCTGATGTGAAGACTCCGGGGTTTTAACACTTTTAACATCTTTCCCGTCACCAAGCGCTGCCGTTCTGCCCACTTAACAAAAAAAAAAATCTGAATATATTTAGAAACTTAATCCACGTCATTGGCAACACAAAAGGATCATACGATACCCGTGCTTTTCCAGTACATATATATATATATATATGTATGTGTATATATATGTATATATATATATGTACTGGCAAAGCACGGGAATCGTATGATCCTTTTGTGTTAATGATGAGTAGGGAGAGAAAAGGAAGTGCGCGGCAGAGAAATGGCTTAAAGAAAAATGAAAGTGCTAAATCATTGTGACTTTAATCTTTATATATTTTTATTGCGCACTTTATGACTCTGCCCTGACTAGCAGGAGATGGAATGTTTTATGAATGCCTCCAAGCTTAAAATTATCTTCTGTAACCCCCCGGGGTATTTGCTGCATGCATCAGAGTAATCATAGCCCAGCTAGACATACGCGCTAATTTGTTATCATACTGCTTAGCGGTAATCCACAGAATGCCTCAGTCACAGTGCCATCCAGCCGGACTCTCTGACTAATAAAAGTCTATGGAGGAACGGACTTCATTAGCATCGCCATAAAGCATCAGCTCAGTGTTTGAACAGGGAAAGTCACCAAAAATATGACATGACTGACAGAAACGGCAGCTTCGGGTCTGCAGATAAAGGGAGTTTATTGGGAGAAAATGAGGAAAAAAAACAGGTTTTTGTCAATAACAACCTACAATACTGTATACAGTGCTGGGGGTTCATACTACGCTACAGTCCATACCCTTATAGCACGGAAGGGGTTAAAATGTACTGATATATAGTCCGTTTCAGTGGGAAGAAGGGTAGTTTACAGGGTAGGTAACTGACATCAAGCAGTCTTCATATGTTGAAAATCTGGCAGATAAGGACTTCCTGCACCCCAGGCCCGTAATTAACAATTTTTAGTTACAGCACATTCTATACGTTCCACGATGTAGGACGCCGTCCGTTCCTCCTGTTTGGCAGCCGAGGGTTCCAAACCTGAAACGTAGAAATGAATTTCCGTTCCTCCCGATACGAGAAGCGCAGGTAACGCCGTCCGAGCGCCCGGACGCTGAAAGGTTGTCGGAGGGGTGCGGATGCGTCATAAATATGTCAGCTTATATACCGCGTTCCTTGAAGGGACAGTTTAAAGTCCTCGGCAGCCGAGACAAGCACATCTTTTTCTATATCTAAATTCTTCAAAAACAGGAAGAAACGAAAACACTCGAGGTGGAAGCTGCAGCCCTGCCTCTGCAGCTGCCCTCCCGCATGTACAGGATCCCACCCAATGCATTTGGAAAAGGATACGACAGGGATTTAAAGGGACCTTGGCTATCATACGCATTAAAGCCCCCTGGAGTGTCAGTTTAAGGTCTGTGTCCCCAAAGCCTGGAGCCTCATCTGCTTAACGGGATGTTTCAGGGGAGATTTTTGCCAAAAATAAACCAAGACGTCTTCTCTTCAACCTCACGCTGGATAACAAAACGGTGTTAAATGCTTTTCTCTTCAAAAATGGTTTCAGGGTCACTAGGCTATATCTTTAATGAGAGGGTGGCTCCTGAATCTAAGAGGAGACCAACGGCTGATTAAGGTCATTAAGGATTAATTCAGGACTAGTATAGATCGCTGGGGCTTCAGGTGGGGCTCCATCTCACACTCAGTTTGCCAGCCACCTCTGCGCATGTACACTGAGCTGACACAAAGCCCGCCGGACCCTTTGCACAAGCACTTGTTACCAAAGCAGGGGAGGCACACGAGACATTAGAGTAAATAATATACGAGCCGACAACCAGCGATCCCCGCGTTCGGTGAAGTTCCTCCCGAAACCCCCGGCGTCAGCTGATCGCCTGTTATTTTCACAGAAATTCTGCCGAATTTCTCAGTCCGCCGCCGAGCGTAACTGTGCAGGAAACTTACAGACTGTCTAAATATTAACAGTTCTGTAGTCATTTGCCCGATGACATCATCCACCTTGTGTGCTTAGAACATATTTACCAGCAAGCGATGGATCTCAGGGGCCAACGTGGTTCCTCCTTTTGGAAACATTTATTTTTATCATATGACTGGTGCAGAAGTCGGGATAATGGGACGTAGGAGGCAACTACGTTTATTTGTTAAAACCAGCAGTAATCAGCAACTTAATAGTAGGGGAGAGATGGTGGGGAGGAATAATTAATCCTGTCTGCTCCTGTTGTAGACACACAAATTGTTTATATGTATATATCAGACTTGTGCTGATTTGCTTTGTTTTTGGTCCATTCGTTTTCGGACAGCAAATTTTTGTTTCCTGCCCTATTGGTTCGGACGAAATTTGGAATGGTCTGGCCTCTTCATTCCTCCAATCGGAGGAGAGGGTTGCAGTAAGGCTCCACCCTGTTGCGGAGGAATCATTTCTTCACTTCTCTTCCTCTGCGGAGCCGTCTGCATTATTCTGGCCTTTTGGAGTTCTTCCTGAAAAGGGTGGAGCCACAGCGCACCTCATGGGGACAGCTTCTCCCCTATTCCTCCAATCGGCTGAGAGGGTGTGCACAGAGGCTCCGCCCCTGTCAGATAACGCAGTAGAGAGCAGGGAAGAATATATATATTTTTTGGTGTATTCATAATAAAAAGATTGTTTTAGGATTGTATCTGTGCAGGAAGGGACCCGTTTGGTCCTTGCGGTGCGGCTGGTAATATAATCACAAGTTTCATTGGGGGAATCACAAAATCTAAGGAAATGATGTAATAAAGGCAGCCCATTGGTCCACAGGAAGTACAAATGGAGCCCGTTGCGCAGGTGCAAACAATTTAAGGATGTGCTTTTTTTAGCCTGTCATCAGATCCCAAACAGAGTATCCCAGACATGCGCCGGGGGTGCAACAGGTGGATCTATCCGCAGAAAACGGACGTCCTTGTTAGAACAATGCGGAATTTATATTTTCTGGGTTTTTTTTCCCCTTTTTCCCCGAGTCAGATGATCAGATTCTGTTGAGATTACTTAAAAAACAAAATCACGTGGCGTGTGACGGAGGGAGAGCAGAGCATCATAGCCGAGGTTTTATGGAAAGAAAAACACTTTTGTTTGTTGACCTATTTTGTATACAAAATAAATTATTGTGTATTAGTTACAAGGATCCAGGAACGTTCCATGGGAATTTATCACGGGGGTGACCAGACCCTTTGATTTTAATCTAGAACAGTGTATAATATATGAGGTTGTGTTCCAGTTTGGACACTTATAGAATGTTTGGGAGATGATGCCCTCCAATGCCCTGTACAGTCCCACCAATAAAGAAACCTAGATACTGCCGGCAGATCGGCCCCATCCGGCCCCCGTCTAGTCGCCCGTTTCTCCTGCTGTAAAGACTCAAACCTTAATCGGTCGTTGGTCTCGTCTTAGATTCAGGAGCCGTATGCTGATCCCGCGCATGTAAGTGTTTTGTGTCTTGGCAGGTAGACCGGATATTTATCTTTTAAGTCTGTCTATTTCTGTTGTTGCGAAATCTTGTAAAATTGTTGCAACTGTTCTCGATAAAGCCAACTCGCCATTATCATGCCAGCCCGTTGTAACCATCGAATCCCGCGATATAATCTCTCCGCTTCCGCTTTTATTATGTCTGCAGGGGCTGAACCCACAAGGTAGATCACACTGGCATTAGCAATAAAAAATTATTTAATAAGTGGCTGTGGAACCCTCCCTGTCCGTAGGATAAGACACAGAGAGGAAAAGCGATTATACGTCCAGCGGGAAATGTTAATCTCCTTATATTTTCTTTGCTGGTTTGTAGATGGATTCTTATGAGGTCATCGTTACCCAACCGAGCAAAACAGTCGCAACGTGATAAGATTACTATGGTTTAAAACTCAAAGAAAATATACAATATTTTATTATTTATATTCTTTTACTGAACACAAAATACATGAATTTCCCCAACTAATGAATATACAGGGTAGCTATTCATGGCAGATACAGATAGTCTCAGTGATAGAAGGACACTTGGAGGGTATGAGGTTGTTTAAAAAGGACACATTTTATTCAAAAGAAGGGGTTTCTGGTTTTATAGACCTAAAATAATAAGGGGTTAAACCCGCGGCCTGATGCTCGATAGATTAACGGCCCCGAAGCTAATCTTCTTTCTCCTCTCTGCAAGGTCACTGGGTGGGAATGAGAACATTCTGCCTGTTGTGGAGATTACACTTATTTATGTTTTGGCTTCTGAAACTTCATTAGCCCCCTCTCTGCAGACCACTTGGCTGTGGAGAGTTTTTCTAATCATATCTACTAACAGCCCTGGTTTTCACAGGACAGTCCTGATTTTCAGGCACAGTCCCATCTTTGCATGGGCCAACGCTCTGCAGCTAAACCCTGCGAAGTGGCTGTTCCAGTGAGGCCACGCCTCCAGGCCCACACACTTTTGGCATTTACCCTGCACCTCCCCACCTTTTTGTCACGACCCCCAATACACCTAATATATTTAGGGGGGTTTGTTTACAACATAATCTCGTTTTGTTGTAATTTTTCTAGTTTTAACAACAATGGAGTATTGGTATAAGGATTGATTCTGGTGGTTTTGTTACTATAGCAACCAATAGAATGATCATGCCAAATGGTACTTTTCATTGGTTTCTTGGATGATGAGGTCCCTTTTTAACCTTTTTCACTTTTTATACCTACACCCCACACTCACCCACTCATTCACTCCCATATACACACACACACACTCACCCACTCACTCCCATACACACACTCATTCCCATAGACACACTCCCTCCCTCCCATACACACTCACTCCCTCCCTCCCTCCCATACACACTCACTCCCTCCCTCCCATACACACTCACTCCCATACACACTCACTCCCTCCCTCCCTCCCATACACACTCACTCACTCCCTCCCTCCCTCCCATACACACTCACTCACTCCCTCCCTCCCTCCCTCCCATACACACTCACTCCCTCCCTCCCTCCCTCCCTCCCATACACACTCACTCCCTCCCTCCCTCCCTCCCTCCCATACACACTCACTCCCTCCTTCCCTCCCTCCCATACACACTCACTCCCTCACTCCCTCCCTCCCTCCCATACACACTCACTCCCTCCCTCCCTCCCTCCCATACACACTCACTCCCTCCCTCCCTCCCATACACACTCACTCCCTCCCTCCCTCCCTCCCATACACACTCCCTCCCTCCCTCCCATACACACTCCCTCCCTCCCTCCCATACACACTCCCTCCCTCCCTCCCATACACACTCACTCCCTCCCTCCCTCCCTCCCATACACACTCACTCCCTCCCTCCCTCCCTCCCATACACACTCACTCCCTCCCTCCCATACACACTCACTCCCTCCCTCCCATACACACTCACTCCCTCTCTCCCATACACACAAACACACACGTCCTATCTCTGTGCCAGAGTGTTGCATTGTAAATAAAAACAGCAATTTCTTCTAACTATTTATTTATAAATAAAAGGCAATAATAATAATAAATAGAGTTTGGATGATGCAACGTAGACGGATCTGTATCCCGATTATAAAAAGAAGCTGTCAGTGTGAAAGTGTAAAGAATTTGTACTTTCACCCCAGAAACAATCAAACAGCTAAGGCGAGCCACGTGGCATGCGCGACCAGATATTCAGTGCAGCCGGTTCTTCTATAGAACGTTTAATAATTGGCCAACGTTCTGTATCCTGAGTATTGCGCAATAACCCGTTGCTACATTTGGAAACAAAATGCTTTCAATCGCATGGACAGAAGAAACAATAATATCGGCGCGTTCCAAACATAACCATTCTAATGATTAAAGGGACTCGGCACTTAAGTCGCGCATGCATTTTCCTAATGGAACTCTGATTTAATCAGGAGAGATTTAAAGGGCCGGGATTCTGTGTCTCTGTTGGATAAATATGTAAAGTATGACATTTGAACGATCGGCTTTTTATCCCGGCTATAAGGTTCATAAAAGGGGATGCCACAAAAATATTATTATACTGTATTATAGTAGTAGTAATATTAATAATTGTAATAATATTAACTAATAATAATATTTTTCTAATTACTTCCCTTGTTTCTTTTTCTTAGAACAATATATTGTCTAACTGTTCCTGTAACTGGTGCAGGACTCAGAGGAGGTTGCTTTACATTGCTTGTCATTAATGCCTTTAGAATAACGGCCTTGGTATTAACCACAGGAAACATAGCCACAAAGATAGCCCGATTCCACTAACCCTTGTGTGCCCCCGGCACTGCCGATACGAAACTTCACTGCCTTTTGGCTGCCTGAGCGCCATGGGTGTTGTGTATACGTGGAATGGGATAGTTGGGATCACTATCTGTAGTAGGAGTTGCCCCAGTGGGGGCATTTGGGAAGCCATGAGAAAGGAGATTACATGAGCTGTCAGTCGTCTGGCGCATGCAGATAACCTTTAAATCGTCACAGGCCGTCCTCTGACACCCCCCCCCTCCCAAAAGACAAAAAACACAGAGAGCCTGTGTCTTAATGACTCAGTGTTATGGGGCAGATGACTAAATGGCTGAAGGGCTCACATTTTTTAGGGAAATTATTAATCACCAAAAGGAATATCAACAAACAAAGGAAAGTGCCCAGAACATGCGCGGTTTGTATTTTTATTATTCTAATAATATTTTTTACTTCTTCAGGGTATTTTCTGTCACCCGACTTCCAGTAAAGAGATATCGGCCGTTAATCGTCACCTTCAACCGCAATTTCAAACAACGCACCGGCTCAGTCGTTTTATTATTACTCTTTATTTATTAAGCGCTAACATATTCCGTGGCGCTGCTTACACATCCAGATAAAGCAGGACTGGAGGATCCAAGCCATAAGCCGCCATCCAGCCTTATGGATTTCTTTCGTGATTAAGGGAATACAGAGGCAGAACATGCAGTAAATGCCCCGGCATCGGCTCATCGCGGCCCCCGTAGGAATGCCTCCCCCGGGGTAGTTGCTCTCGGCCGGGTATCCCGCTGCTGGGAGTTAAGATGAAACGTTAATTGAAATTTGATGTTAATTATATCATAGAAGCAGGCGAGGGCTCGAGAACCCCACAGCTGTGGTTACCACGGCGGGTAGATCGCCTCCTGTGGGTAATAACAGCAGAATGGCCCTCACCGAATGTTAACCCTCCAGCTGCCAGACTATTACAGATGTAGCAATTCAGATCTGCAACTCCCATTACAGCTCCCAGCCAGATACCGCCTGCATGGCTGAGCATTATAGGAGCCCCCGCTGAGCAAGGGCCAAAGAGTAATGTGTTGGCCACCAGTATGCAGCTAGTGGCCCAGAGGTTAAAACACTATCTAAGCAGACCTGACACTGTAGATAAGAATAGATCGGGAACATTTTCCGGCCGCTTTGGGGGTTATTTCCATTCATTGAAATGAATTAATTCTATCTATTGAATGTTTAATCAGAATTTTATTGTTCAGGATAGTGTGGCAAAATCGTGACTGTCCCACTCAAAGCGGGGCAGTTGGGAGGCATGCAGTGTGGATTTATGTGCAGTTTTTAACCACAGCATGCTCTTGTATGTATACCCCCGGCCCGCTCATTGTAAAGGTCCAACCATGGGATTAGACAGGTTTCCTACAGTCGGGGGTTAAATGTTTTAAATGCCCCTTGTCCAGCATCCTAATGGTTAACAGGAAGCTAGTCACACAAATAGTTTTTTTTTTCTGTTAAACCGCTGCGCATGATTCCAGAATCGGGCACGTTGTGAACTATTTTGTGGGAAAGGGACGGCCGGCTTCGGTCAAACAATTGAACAATCCCTTATGTGATAAATCACAATGAAGCATTGAAGCTAAATCCCCCCCCCCCCATCACTTCTCCTTCACCCCCTGGAGAATTCAAGAATAACAAATATGAAACCCATAGACCAGAATTATTTAGCGTCGAGTCTTTAAAGATATCCCTTCCAGATGGGAAGAGGTGTGATAGTTCTCAATTTGCTATGTGGTAGATAAATGGAACAGCCTCCCAGCAGAAGTGGTAGAGGCTAATACAGTGAGGGTATTAAACATGCGTGGGATCGGCATACGGCTCCTGAATCTAAGACGAGACCAACCACTGATTAAGGTTTGAGTCTTTACAGCAGGAGATGTGGGGGGGTTGGGTCTTAAAATCCCTGTCTCTTTAAAAATTGATTTACTTGGAATTTAAAATATGAAGCTATTTCCTGCTGTTTCTATACACATTATCGGGGCTTTTAGGGCTGTAGAACCCCGCGATCCCCTCATACCCAGCAAACATTCTGACCTCCTAGAAAAGAGGGGCATCAGGGGAGGAAAGAGAGACTGGCCAAACTAAACAGGGACACTTGGGTGGTATGACTGAAAATGTTCTGTTTAAACTGATTATACGTTTTTTAGAAGCTGTTTTGTTTCTCTGTTGCTAATGACCTTCTTTCCGCGTTGCAGTTACAGTCTGTACACGCGGACCAAGCTGGGCTACCTATTCTACAAACGGCAACTGAAGAAGGCCAGAGAGCGGTATCCTCACGGTCACTCGTCCACGCAGGCCATCGTCTTCAGCGGTGAGTGGCTGCATGCGCTGACCGGTCGCTGTCCCCGCGCATGGCATGCACTTCTGCACGTGGAGCCGAGGAACAGGGTTATTCTTATTCTTCCTGCTATAGAGAGAAGACGCGGGGGGTCCTCGGAGGCTCCAGATGTCTTCAGTAGCCGACAGGTGCTTCCCCTGGAAGTGTATGAGCTCAGAGTACACCGACGGCACTATGTCAGGGTCATGGAAATGTAATAACCCCCAGCGCTGTATACAGTAATATAACCCCCCAGTGCTGTATACAGTAATATAACCCCCCAGTGCTGTATACAGTAATATAACCCCCAGCGCTGTATACAGTAATATAACCCCCCAGTGCTGTATACAGTAATATAACCCCCAGCGCTGTATACAGTAATATAACCCCCCAGTGCTGTATACAGTAATATAACCCCCAGCGCTGTATACAGTAATATAACCCCCCAGCGCTGTATACAGTAATATAACCCCCAGCGCTGTACAGTAATATAACCCCCCCAGTGCTGTATACAGTAATATAACCCCCCAGTGCTGTATACAGTAATATAACCCCCAGCGCTGTATACAGTAATATAACCCCCCCAGTGCTGTATACAGTAATATAACCCCCCAGTGCTGTATACAGTAATATAACCCCCAGCGCTGTATACAGTAATATAACCCCCCAGCGCTGTATACAGTAATAACCCCCAGCGCTGTATACAGTAATATAACCCCCCAGTGCTGTATACAGTAATAACCCCCAGTGCTGTATACAGTAATATAACCCCCCAGTGCTGTATACAGTAATAACCCCCAGTGCTGTATACAGTAATAACCCCCAGCGCTGTATACAGTAATATAACCCCCCCAGCGCTGTATACAGTAATATAACCCCCAGCGCTGTATACAGTAATATAACCCCCAGCGCTGTATACAGTAATATAACCCCCAGCGCTGTATACAGTAATATAACCCCCAGCGCTGTATTCAGTAATATAACCCCCAGCGCTGTATACAGTAATATAACCCCCCAGCGCTGTATACAGTAATAACCCCCAGCGCTGTATACAGTAATATAACCCCCCAGTGCTGTATACAGTAATATAACCCCCAGCGCTGTATACAGTAATATAACCCCCAGCGCTGTATACAGTAATAACCCCCAGTGGGTAGACTCGCACGTTTGTGGCTTTTTGGGGCTGTATTGCAGGCGCCGGTTACGTTGTTAATACTCTGTTTTTGCTGCAGCTTGTAAAGCTCTTAATCTCTTGTTAGACCTGTTTGGTTCGGGGAGAAGTTTTAAATCACAAGACATGCAAATAATTACTTCTACGGTAACCATGACTTTTGATTAAACCGCAATCAATTTGGAAACATCGAAGAGCAAGAGATCCAAAGGGAGGGGAAAGCCCCGCCGGGTGAAATACTAACGAGTTTTCAGCACTTTGCAAGTTTACTTAAGATAGCGTCTTTTTTTCCAGCTACTTCCTTCTCAATCACCTTTTGTTCAGTGTGGAATGCGCTGAATCACCGGGAGAGACGGGGGGGGGGGGTGAAATGCGCTGGATCACCGGGAAAGGGGGGGGGTGAAATGCACTGGATCACCGGGAAAGGGGGGGGTGAAATGCACTGGATCACCGGGAAAGGCAGGGGGGGTGGAGGAATGCGCTGGATCATTCTGTTCTCAGGAGCTGCATGATTATTCCTCCCCATTAAGTTATTTCTCCCCTGATTAATTCAGGCTGCCTGCAAGATATTTCAGGACAGGACATTGATAGGGACAGGACCCCCGCACCGAACATCTGCCAGCTGGCGTTATATCTGGACACTAACTCTGTGCTGTGTTATTTTGTGTCTGTATTTCAGGGGTTAAAGTGGTGCCCATTCCTGTGCTGTCCGATAACTACAGTTACCTGGTTATTGACACGGCGTCCAACGCGGCCGTAGCCGTCGATCCGTCCGATCCTGTCGCGGTTCAGGTGAGATCGTCCGCCTTACCCCGCGTGTCCGGGCTGCGCTTACCGTGTGTGCTTAGCAATAGAGGCGTGATAAAAACATACCCACAAGGCACTGGGGGACGTACCGTGTGTCCAATGGCTAAGGTTTGAGTCTTTACAGCAGGCTATTTCCTTAAGAGACGCAGTTTAGATCTGAAGGCGCCAAGGAGGTCTCAGAATGCAGAAAAAGGGAAAAAAATAATAATTTCTAGAAAACTTTATTTTTTTTAAAGCAAAGAGGAAATATGGTGCATAATTGACAAAATAGAGAGCTAACAGCTTTCTTCTGACGATATCGGGAGTCCCGGAAACTGAATTATTCATAAGCGGAAGCTTCAGTGCGGTCTGAATGGGCAGCAGATGTGGATCATCACTAATTGCCCCAAAAAATTGTATTTAATAAAAATAAAGAAAAAATAATTATTCTTATTAGTAGTATTATTAGTGTTATTAGTAGTAGTTAATAGGCAGTTGCAATAATCCAGATGGGAAATCACAGGGGCAGATTTCTATATTAACTAATATTATTATTATTATTATTATTATTATAGTTTTTAGCCCCTAACTGTAACGCTGCTCCATATCGCCCTCCGATTTTAGCATCTTCCCTGCTCCGGGGGATTATGGAGTTACGTCGGTCCATTTTTTCTTGACTTGCATCGATGTTCCTGCTCCGTAGTACCAGATTCACATGAAACGGGTAATCGGACCAAATAAATTCATGAACAGATTGCTGCAAAGTGATATTAAAGTTACCAAAAGTCACAATAACTTGGAGAATATAGAATTTAGATAAAAGTCCCGAGAATCCGGTGATCTCGGTATAAGAGATAATCCGCGTTTTTTAGCGTGACGCGGTTGGATACCTGGGGGATATTATCCCGAGCTCCGCGCTCTCCCCGCTGCCCCATCGAACGCCCCGGGGTTTGGGTACCTTCTGCGCGTCGGCTTTGGGAACGGATCCCAGAACGGATCTCGCTAAAATATCTGTTTTTAATCCCAGTCTTTAGCGTTTCGGGAAACAATAGAGTTCAAAGCTCAGAGCTCGGAAAATCTCACGCAGCGGCGAGGAGAAAAGGGAAAGCGAGCGGCTCCCGCTGACAAAAATCCTGTTTGCTTTGGCCGATGCATTTAACCCTTTGGGCACATAAGATTCCCCCATAGGGCCGACGCGGACAACTATTAGCGCTTCAGCCATCGCCTAGACTGCAATTCCCGCGATCTGTAATAAGTATAGCCACACAATGCCACATGTATGTTACATGTAAAATAGTAAGGGTTAATATCACTTTAAAGAGACGCCCTCGTGTTCCAGGCTGCCCTTTTTAGTAGAAGCTGCAGCCCCAGAGCTCCGCAGCCCAATGATTTTTGTTGGCAACACTCGCTGAGCCAACGCAGAAATGACCGGCGGTAGAATGCAATTAGTTTGGGGGGGGGGGGTTGGCAGAACCCCTCCGTGCATTTATAAAAGGGACACGGTGGAAATTTAAAGGGGCCTCTCGGCGGTCATGCGCAGTAAAATGTCCCTTTAAATAGCCGCAGGTTTCATAGTGAGAGCTGCAGGAGGCCATTGACTCTCCTGAGTGTTGTAACCCCATTGGTTGATGCCCCCCGGGACCCTCCGTAATTGCGGGCGAATGAGGAAGTGGTGACATTCGATCGGATCCCCCCAGTTTCCGGTCCTCTGATCTCCGTTGAGTGACACCCCGGCTGTCTGCGCCTCGTTGTTATTTTTGGATGGACCCGAGCGATGGTGCCTCCCATCCCGGCTTTGTAGTTTTTATCCAAGAAGTTAAATCAGAATAAACACAAGGCACCGGCCCACGGGAGGCAGGAAGGAGCCCTGCCACCGAGTCGCGCATGAAAGGGAGGCTGTGATAAATTAACTGCTGGGGGGACAGGGTGCGGACGGAGATAATGATGAAAGAGAGCAGAGCCTGGGAGCGCAGAAAGGAAAGACCTTGATGAACAATAGTTTAGCCTAGTGCCTGCGCATGTGCCTGCATAAAGTGTCCTTTTTTTCCTCCCCTGATGCCCCTCTTTTCTAGGAGGTTAGAATGTTTGCTGGGTATGAGGGTATCGCCCTAAAAGCTCTGATAATGTGTATAGAAACAGCAGGAAACGGCTTTATAAATGAAAGCAGCCTCCTGAAAAAGTACTTTTTTAAGCCTAGCAAATTTTAAAAAAAAACAGTAATTAAGGAGAAGCTGCAGCTCCTGAGCTGCAACAGGACGCCTTCCCTTTGGTTTTACATTTTACTCCCTCTGCTGCTTCAGAATCAGTTGGGATGCTTTTTGCGCTCAGAGGCAATAAATAAATCACTTGGCGAGCCAAGTAACCGAGGGTGGGAAGAGAAGCAAATGCACGTGGGGGGATTCTGCAGACCCCACAAAAAATGTCAAGGGACCTCTCAGCTGTCACTATATATATTTTCTCATGTACACTACTGTTCAAATGTATGGGGGCCCTTTATCACTCCCATCACTCCTGTGTTCCAATGGCCCTTTATCACTCCCATCACTCCTGGGTTCCAATGGCCCTTTATCACTCCCATCACTCCTGGGTTCCAATGGCCCTTTATCACTCCCATCGCTCCTGGGTTCCAATGGCCCTTTATCACTCCCATCACTCCTGTGTTCCAATGGCCCTTTATCACTCCCATCACTCCTGTGTCCCAATGGCCCTTTATCCCTCCCATCACTCCTGTGTTCCAATGGCCCTTTATCATGCCCATCACTCCTGTGTTCCAATGGCCCTTTATCACTCCCATCACTCCTGTGTTCCAATGGCACGTTGTGTTTGCTGATCCAAGTTTAAGTATAAAAGGCTAATTGATGGTTAGAAACCCTTTCTGTAATTATGTTACAGCCAGAAATCTCCTTCTTTTCCATGAAAACAGCTCAGTGACCCCAAACTTTTGAACATTAGTGAATATTCGGGGAAGCGGTTAATCGGATGGAAGGGCAGTCATGGTCCGCGGTGGGGGGGGGGGGGGGATGTGCGAAGATAATAAAAAGATCAATGGTTTGAAAAGATGCTTCTCGGGGAGGAAAGGTTCTTTGTTCCTGGCGGCTGAGACGCGATTAGGAACCCAAGAGCTTCGCTCCCTGCATTAAAATTCTTTTTAAAAACATTAAATAAAGCGATGAAACAAACGAGGAAAGTCTGGCTTCGTGACCCGATCCTAGCAGGGAAGGAATTGATAAAAATGGTTTCGCCGACGCTGAGCAGCTGTTTGTGTCGTACGGAGGCCGGCAGATTCTTCCCGTAAATCAGTAAAAATAAATATTAACTGTTTAATAGCCCAACACTTGCAGACTATTGCAGGAACTTACAAATGTCGTCAGCCAAGTGCTTCTAATAAGATCATCATGGAAACCGTGACTGGTCAGGAGGGAGAGATATTCTGACCGGAGTCACCTGTATTCAAGCAGGGATGCCAGCTGTGATATAGCAGGGAGATGAGGACCAATGGGGATGCTCGGATAGCATTAAATCAGAGGGGAATGCGGAGGAGTCGTCTCCAGACTCCCAGCATCTGCCCCATTCACCCTGAGAACCTGAAACTGGGGTAAAATCCCTGAAAATCTGCCCATTTACCCCAAGAGTCTGGCAGCAGTTATACGTGCGAGATACCGTTCTTTCTCTCCGCTAATAAGAATGCGTATTAAAGCATTTACCGAACAAAGAAGCTGCCTGCCCTCCTCTTCCTCCACGGTCTGCCTTTTCTTGCCATTGATTGGCTGCTTGAAGCATCCAATCAGTGGCCGGATAGTGCGCCCATTAATATCAATGGGAACCTTTTCCATGCATGCACTGAAGAGACCCGCAGCGTTCGGGGGGGGGCAGTAAGCACGTCGCGCTTAGGGAGAAACATGTCCGGCCGAACACGTCTAGTGCCCGGAAAATACCGGGGGGGAGGGGCAAGTGTTACATACATGCGTTTGTAGGGGGGGGCGCCATGTTTTAAAGTGCATATGATGGCTGGAGTGTCCCTTTAAGTGAAATAATCTCATTGTTTTTGGTTTCTTTTCTGTTACTGAGTAATGTGATCATCCGTTTTATCTGCCCCCCCCCCCCCCCCCCCCCCCAGAGGTACGTGGACCGGGAAGGAGCGACTCTCGAGGCGATCCTCTGCACTCACAAGCACTGGTAAGCCTCAGCGGTCTCCGGAATTCAGCTCCGTGTCGCTAATTTGTCTGTTTAATGTTTGACTGTTTTGCCCCCGGGGCAGCTCTTACTACATGATGTTACTGGCATGAAAAGGTTTAACCTATCGGGCGCTGGCGTGAGAAAAAATTCTTGCAATGGGTTTAAACTCAACATGCAAGAGAAGGGGGTAGAAATTGTAATTGCCACGGGGCAGCAATACATATCCAATTACAAGAAGTAAGTTCTGTTTCCCAGCATGCTGGGGCAGAATGAGGCATCCTGGGAACTTTTAATTCTTCATTCTACATCCACATTGTTCACATGTCATAAGATTCCATAAGCAGGACCCCCAGAGCTGCCATCGGGGGGATATGGGGCCCTCCCTGATCCGACGAGGGGCCCTCTCATTGGTCCATCTCTGGACCTTTTTGGGCTTTGGGACCCGGGCAGCACCTTTAGGTTTGTATTGTCCCCCAAGATTTCTGATGGCATCTCTTAGGGCCACATACCCTTTCAAAAAAGTGTATGACGCTTTAATGTGGGGTAAATTCCTAATAAAAGGTGTTTTGTGCTGTGTGGGTAGTCATGGTCGGGTTCTATCGCATCAGAAGAACTGGAAAGTCCTGTAGATCTTCTTGGCTCCGGAAAGACGCTGGAGCTTCGTGGATTGTGGTTGCGGGGAAGGCAAATACACGAGTTCCCGCCGACAATAAATTAAAGGGCAGTTCTCCTAAATAAACACATTTGTCAAAACACGTTTCTAAAATGAGATCACATAGTAGCGCGTTTTCTTTTCTCCTATTCACATCCTAAAGTGGAGGCTCTGATCTCATCGAAGAAACCGTTGTGGGATTACAACTCCCATCAGCCCGTTTACAGTTAATGCGAGCCCTGGGTCTGTCCGAAGAGCTTCGCTTGGATCTGAAGATCGCGGACATTTAATAACTGGAGTATTTAGAAACAAAGTCTGGTCGCTCATTTCAAGAAACCTTTTAGGTCCAACCTGGTTTGAACAAAAAATACACAATGTCACAAAAAAGGGGGGGAAGTGACCTATAATTTAAATAATAAAAAATAATAATTAATAAAATGTAGCAAAAAATCTAATTTTTAAATATATGTATTTTTTTAAAATGCCCTTTCTATGGTTTAGAAACCCTGTTTTTTTTAAGCTTAATTTAATAATTACTACTAATTTTCGACTATGGTCTCCTTCTGCAGGGACCACAGCGGAGGCAACAAGGCGCTGAAGAAGCAGTACAAGTCCTGCCGCGTGTACGGGAGCGCCAACGATGACATTCCAGAGCTTACCCAGTGAGTGACACCAGGAACTGGGGCTACAACTAGAGACCCCCCAATCAGTGTCTCATTTTAACCCTTACTGGCCCACCCTGAATAATAATATTATAAAAAAAGCATGTGCACTCTATCAGGTCATGTCCTTTGGTTGAGATGGTCCATTTGTCTCCCCGTATCCTACCTAGGCAGCTTTCCTTTACTGAGGGGGTAGTAAGTTAATGGAACCGCCACCCGGCAGAAGTGGTAGAAGGTAATACAGTGAGGGTATTAAACATGCATGGGATAGACATACGGCTCCTGAATCTAAGACGAGACCAACGACTGACTAAGATTTGAGTCTTTACAGCAGGAAAAAAGGGGCCGAATGGGGCCGATCTGTCGAGTTTCTATGAAAACCCCCAAGCTTTAAGAAAACGTCTGTATTCTGGGAACATAAAACCCAGACATCTGTGATACAATGTAGGCTGACATCTTGTCATGAAGCTTCAGTAACGATTCCCGGAGCCTCCGAGACGCCTGTAATTTACATCTTTCTTTCTTCTCTAGATTCTCTTTATATGTATTTATAACAGAATGAATGCCGATGCTCGGCAAGGCGCTAATCTTATACATTTTATCTTAAGGACCCAAAAAAAGTCTCCTTCTCTAAAAGAAAACCCTTTAAAAATAGAAAAAAATCATTTTCTACCTTATATTTTCCTTTTTGTCATCATTGTACAACGCTACGGCATATGGTCCTTTATTATGAATAATAATAATTCCTTTGTCATCTCCTCACAGTCCGCTCTCAGACCGGGAACATATAACCGTCGGGAGGCTCCAGTTCCAGGCTTTTTTTACCCCGGGCCACACCGTGGGGCACATGATTTACGTCTTGGATGGAAAGTCCGGAGACGGACCGGATTGCCTTTTTTCGGGAGATCTGCTCTTTCTTGCCGGTTGTGGTGAGTGACGACTTTTCCTCGTTCTTTTCTTTACACTTTTTTTCTGCCCTGCGTTCTATAGAGGACTCTATATTATTTCCCTTTAACTGTCGGGCGTTTTGAAGAATTGAATAACTATCTCTAGATTGTAAGCTCTTTTGAGCAGGACCCTCCTGGAAGTCAAATAGTTATGTTCTATACTACTTTTTTTTAACCCATTGTACAGCGCTGCGGCATATGATGGCGCTATATAAAACAACACATAATAATACAAATATATTTTTCTACAAACCAAGTGAAGGAGATGAAGTAGAAATAAAATACATCTACACTTCATTTTTTTATTGATAGTTTCTTAGTTTCCAGTAAATTACGAACAGCTTCTCCTGCAGAAGATTTTGGGAATAAAGCAAAGTATTTAGCGAGGTTCTAAATGTCGTGGATTCACCTCGGAATGTTCCTGTCGATTGGAAATCTCCATAGGTTGCTATGGAGATAAGATCTCTTTTTTTAACGTTTGCCCCGGGAATTAATCTTTATATATAATTTCTGACGTCTTAATTCGGTTTACGATGTAAATCTAGCCTCTTGTGTTGCCAGAACCAGTTTGTAAACCAGCATCCTCGTCTTGAAGGTTTTTTTTTTTAATTTTTTTTTATAAAAAAAGCAACTTGGCTAATACTTGATTAGGCCAGTCTGGGCAAAGGCAAGTAAGCCGGGGCAATTTCCTTCAGCTGCCCCATAACTGGAGCAGCCATCTGCTGGAGGAAACATATATATATATATATATATATATATATATATATATATATATATATATATATATATATATAATTTACTCACATATATACTCGCATACTGTATGTGTATATACTGTATGTGTGTGTATATATATATATATATATATATATATATATATATAATAATACAAAATAAATAGAAAGTAATAAAAAAAAACAAATAGAAAATAAAAAATAGTATTTTTATTTAAAATCCTTATATTATAATTAAAATGATCATTTCATGATTTCAGAGGCTTCTCTGATTGGATAGCAGTTTGATACAATGTTTTTGTTAATGAACCAGCTACAGTCTAAATGCAGATAGTGTATCGTGATGGGGTTAAGGCTCAATGACCGTCGGCTCACGATATCCCGAATGGAAAGCATCGTAGGAGGCCATTTATTGTTGGAGCCTCTGTCGTCTATCCGCTGCCCCCCCCCCCTCGAATCTCATCGAGCTTTGCTGATTTGTTTTTTTTTCTTTTCTCCTTTATACTGAAATCGCTCGGCTGCTGGAAGGGATCTAAGCTGTTTCTCATCATCTTCCCTCCTACAGAGCGCCGGCTTCGGCATTCTGCAATAATGAGCATTAAATCAGGGGCTTAGAGTCTTCCTCTTCAGGGTCTGCAGTGAATAATTGAGACTTTAATCAAACGGAACGTCGCGATGTGCGTACGGCTGAGAGCTGCTGAAATATCATTTAAATGGCTGGATTGTCGTAAACCAGAGCTGGCCGGCTGACTAGGAGTGATAGGACGCTTGCTCCACAAAGAGCCAGAGAGCCTTACAATCATCTGGTACCCCAAAACTTCATTTTTTTCTGGATTAAAAAAAACAGTTTGGAAAAAAATGAGATATTTAATAGACACTCGCACTAGGAATCAGGGTTAGGCTTTACTTTAATTGTTTTTTTTTGCGTTAAAAGCCACAGGTTTGGTTTAATCGGTGGTCGTGTGCATTTGTTTAGAACACGAGGACCCTCCTAAAAACATTTAGATTTCATGTCTCTCCATGCCGCTGCTGAGAGTCAGCGTCATGGATCCACTACACCTTTAAAACACAGTCTAGTCCATTTAATATCTAGGTGATAGTATCTCAGGGGCAGATAGCATTTAGTGGGCTAAGTCATTTTGGTTACCATTCCCATCACCACTAACCACCCAGCCAGCTAAGGTTTTGCAGACCACCAGCAACCAGGCTGCGGCTGAGATAGAAACATGGAATTAGACAGCAGATAATAACCGCTCGGCTCTTGCCGTCCGCCCAGAATATCCTCATTGACGACACAAAAGACGCTGCCCTCCCTCGGCTCTGAGAGCGAATGCATTTGGTTTTGTTGCCATGGCTGCTGCTCACCCACCCCGCTGATGGCGGACCCTGCCAGGCGGTGGTGTCACGCAGAGCGAGCGCGCTCTCTTTGGACCAGGCTTGCTGGTCTGCGTTCCCTGGGCTCATTGTCTCCTCTTTCTGCAGGGAGGATGTTCGAGGGGTCGGCGGAGACCATGCTGGCGTCGCTGGATACCGTGGCTTCCTTTGGTGACAGCACTTTACTGTGGCCTGGTACGTAAAACACGAGACGTCTTCTATCGCCTTCATGTCTCGGAACAGTAAGAATGGAGCTTTACTGACCCCTGAAGGAAACCGAGCGAAACGCATTGGAACGTCACGCCACAGGTGCTGCGACCACTCTGCAGGGAGTGGGAAATGCCCAACGACCCCCGTTATCTGCACCACACTGAACGGTTTGGGGTCACTTGTTTCCTTGTTTTTGAAAGAAAAGCACATTTTGTCCATTAAAATAACATTATTTTTAATAGAATCTCTTCATAGGCGTACAGAGGCCCTTTATCACTCCCATCACTCCTGTGTTCCAATGGCCCTTTATCACTCCCATCACTCCTGTGTTCCAATGGCCCTTTATCACTCCCATCACCCCTGTGTCCCAATGGCCCTTTATCACTCCCATCACTCCTGTGTTCCAATGGCCCTTTATCACTCCCATCACTCCTGTGATCCAATGGCCCTTTAT
The DNA here is from genome assembly GCA_023333645.1 of Sceloporus occidentalis. Taxonomy (NCBI): domain Eukaryota; kingdom Metazoa; phylum Chordata; class Lepidosauria; order Squamata; family Phrynosomatidae; genus Sceloporus; species Sceloporus occidentalis. The sequence goes on along the minus strand of JALMGF010000136.1, from coordinate 852,789 downwards.
CACTCCCATCACTCCTGTGATCCAATGGCCCTTTATCACTCCCATCACTCCTGTGATCCAATGGCCCTTTATCACTCCCATCACTCCTGTGTTCCAATGGCCCTTTATCACTCCCATCACTCCTGTGTTCCAATGGCACGTTGTGTTTGCTGATCCAAAAGACTCCTCCAGGTTCATGCAGATAAACATGAAAATAATGTTATCTGATGGGGGTTTCGGTGCTGATTTCAGGAATTTTTTTATCTCAGATGATTTGCTAAACTAGTCCCTCCAGCAAAAAACAGGTTAACACATAAAACGATATAAAATATATATAAATTTGCCTTTCCATATTTTTACATCCATTTTTCTACCTCCATATGGTGTTTTTGCCCTTATACCCCCCCCCCACAAAAAAACAAAAAAAAACAAATCAGAGATCAGATCACGCTCGTTTGGCATAAAATGTTCATTAAGTGAATCCGGGGGGTTTTCTGCCAGGAAAAGACATCTGTGACTCGGATCGACGAGAAAGATGGGGAACGGTTTCGATTGACACGCCGCAGAGGAAATTATCACTCGTATTCTGGGACTAAAAAAACAAGGGGGTATCAAGGCAGCTCTGCAGGGGCAACTTCTAATATTCCATTCCCTGTTTCGAGACCAAGGTGCGGTGACATGAGGACAGACGCAGGAAAGTCAAAGGTCAGGGCAGGAGGCCAGACGCAGGAACGAAGGTCAGGGCAGGAGGCGCAGGTTTCAGAAACAAAGGCAGACAAGGATTTAGGAAAGTGGCTATAAGTGCATTTAAAGTGCTGCCCCCTGCAGTCCGTAGGAGGTATAACTGTGTAGAAAACTCATTTCTGTGAGCTCATACCGCTCACATACTGCAGGGGGCAGCACTTCACATGTACCAATAAGCAACATGTGACAAATACGCGTGTCCCGGAACAAATGGTTGAAGTCCTGTCTCTGTCCGCTAGCCTCATCCCCCCCCCCCCCCCGTGGATCCGTGCGCTTGCCCTTTCTGATTAATGCCCCTTTTATATTTTATTATTGCTCTTTTACGAACGACAGACGCCCCTTTGATGAAATACTTCCTCTGTGACATTTACAATGCATTGGCACCTTATTGTCTTTTTTTCATTCCCGTCCTAATTATGGGGAGACGACAATACGTGTGATTTGTATCATTCATAAGAACCTTGTGATATATATAACTTGTTAGATGAAGATAAAACACGAGAATGATGTTTCCTCGCTCATTCAATTAAAGTGAAACAATGTAAGTAATCCTGAATAACGGGAGTCCTAATTGTTTCCGCCTCTGGGTAATCTCGGCGGCCTCGGCAGGAGAGCAGATTTTTCTGGGTGACAGATGGGAATTATCATTATATCCGACGTCTGGGAGATGACTGACAGCTGATTGAATTAATTGTTAATATGCGGGTTTTTGTGCCTTCTGGTTTAAAGCTGTGGATAACAAATATGTCTTGAGATTGAGAACCCATATGCCTATCCCTTTACCACTTCTACTGAGAGGCTGTTCTACTTTTCTACCACCCTCTCAAGTTTCAAACCCCAGTCCCGAGATTTAATTTGTGCGTAACAAACCCCCATAATAATCAAACAAATTAATTAAATTGAGCTTATTTAGACTGTACTTAATATACTTCGGGGGATGGTCACGTGTGAAATAAAGCAATAATTAAATCCAGCGCTGAAAACCATCTGCCGCTTGTGTCGTTATCATTTTTAATTAGCGATCCATTTTTTATTCAGATTTCAATTTTTCAAAGCAGATCAATAGTCTTTTTTTATGCAAATTTTCACTCGTTTCCCATGAATACGCAATGCAGATGGCGTCGGAGTCCTTCCTGTCCAGCAGGAAGTTGTAAGGCGCTTCCTGGGCTCCCCCTGCGTTGTTTTAGGGGACGGCGCGTGAGCCTCTAACGCTAGCGATTCTCTAATATGTTGGTGTAAGAATGTGTCTCATTGATAGCCTAGAACATTACAGATCCCTTTTACTCTTGAGATTGCCAACCGTGCGTGAGCCCCGTAGTTGGCAAAGCGGGTAAAGCACCTGTCTGATATCGCTGCGTAATATAATTATACCAACAGTATTGATCTCTATAGTAAAGATTTAGTGTTAGAGTGGCTGTCTTCATATGTGTATATGTGTGATTGTATGGTGTTCGGTTGTGTGTGTATAAGGTGTTAGAGTGTGTGTGTGTTTAATGTGTAATTGTATCGTACCCCACGGCTGACCCGCTTGCACACCGTCCGCTGACGCCTGTTTGCTTCTTCTCTCTAGGCCACGAGTATGCGGCGGACAATTTGGCTTTTGCAGCCGCGGTGGAGCCCGACAACGCTGCTCGGGACAGAAAGTTTCAATGGGTTCTACAGAACCGACAAGCGAAAAAATGCACGGTGAGAATAAGCAACTTTGGCATACCTCCCAAGTGCCTCTGCTTAGGAGAACCAGTCCCTCTGTTATCCAAATGCCTGTGTCCCTATTCCCTTTCCTGATGCCCCTCTCTTTTAGGAGGTCAGAATGTTTGCTGGGTATGAGGGGATCTCAGGGTTCTACAGCCCTAAAAGTCCCGATAATGTCTAAAGAAACATCAACTTACCTTAAGAACCCCTGCTTATAATGAAGCCCGGGTTATCCAATGATCCTTTCCTTACCCTCCACCTTCCAGTGTCCATCAACGCTCGGAGAAGAGAAGGAATATAACCCGTTCATGCGGACGCACTGCAGAGACCTGCATCTGGCAATGGACCTCCAGAGAGGCGCCGACGAAGACTGGAGTCACTTCCGCGCCAGAATTCTGGAGGAGGTACGGAGGAGAAAAGACCTCTTCAAAGGAAGATAGTCCTCCCCGCAGCCCGACAATAAACATGGAACCCGTGTCCTGAAACATCCCTCACGGTTTACCCGCCCCGACTTTATTTCTTTCGCTTCCATGTGTGTAAAGAGGTGGAAATGGCCGCGTCTCGGTGACGTTCCCCTGTTCCTCCTGCCCACCACCTTTACACAGTCAATGTACCTCTTAATGCTTCCGGAATTCAGATGTCACGGAGAACGTTTATCGCGGACAATCTGGATAATTTCAATTCTCATGGGAGAGCCCGGCAATTGTCGAGAATCTTTAACCCGCATCGCGCTTGGGTTCAGATGGCACTAAAACGCAGCAATACTGACTCCGCTCGTGGGTTAAATTCCTGTATAATCCTATAATTCACGCTTACTTGGGTTCTTAATACATTAAACTGCTGTGTATACAACATACATCATACTGGGCCAAATAAGAGAACCAATCGTCTCGGAGACGGGGCAAGAGTTTTACGGGTCAAGAAGCTAATTTAAACCGGGATACAGTGTAACATTTAAAGGGAATCCTGGCCAACTGACATGGGAGACAGAATTATCGGGGGCCACTCTATCCACATTAAGGCCCAATGTCATGACGATTCCTATACTAGTGGAACGGACCCAAGGATGGCAGCCGCCGGCGCGCACGTCCAAGAACTTTTGGCTCACAGCTCAGACTGTCTTATTTCACCATTTATTGAGACTAAAAAGAAATGATCGTGTCGCCTAAATGGCGTTTGGAGTGGACAGATTTGGCATTAGAACATTTATATAGCAAATGTATAGATCAAAAGAATAATATATATGTTGTGTGTTTGTTCTTTATTGTAGACAGAAAACATTTTGTGTTTTGATCTATACATTTGCTTGTTTTGTTTTTTTTTGATAGTTCACGTACACAATTAATATAGGTGACTAATTATTCTATCCGCTCTCTCTGGTACACGAACATATGCCGTCCCCCCCAAAATGTGAAGCGGGTCCCTGCGTCTGGGGCATCCGGGGTCGTTGGGGTAAAACCTTGATGCCGACATTGTGTCGCTTTTAGTGTTTGCATAGCTGCACAGACTCGGTTAGAGCAAGACCTGCTCTTCGGCTGTCAACGGATGGCCGTTATCACTCGGATTATTGGATCTTAATTATTAAACACCAAAAAAATAGTTACCTGCGCACTATCCCAAATCCCAAAGGTTTGCCGTGAGGTGGCAGGCGAGCTTCCACTTTAAATGGCCATTGCAGTGAAACTAAAAACCTCAGTTTGTCTAAATAAGCATAGGGATTTGTGCCCAGGTTACTGTTTTTTGGTGTGTATTCTGTGTATTTGGGGCTGATGAATGCTATAGCCGTTGCTGCCGCCCGAGAGTGATGGGAGTTTGAGCGCAGGGCTTTCTTCTAATTATCTGATTAACCTGATTAATAATTACCGTATTGTCCTGATTATAGACTCAGAGGTCCCAAGTCTCCTGGAAATACGGTTGTTTGTTTCTCTCTCTCGTTTTCTCTCAATGTCTCCCTACCTTCTCCGCCGGCCGCCTTCGCGTCCCGTCTCCTTTCCCGCAGCTTCTCCCTGGTATCGGCTCCGTTAACCAGGGCTCCCGGAGCGCTTCCTTCAAGGAGCGGAGCCTCCGCGCACACCCTCTACCCCTATGGGAGGAACAGGGGAGAGGCTGTCCGTGATATATGCCCGCCGGACAGCAAAAGGGCCAGAACGGTTTTGCCGGGAAAGATAAGATTTTCTTCGAATCTCTCCGCAATATTCTCGCTGAAAGAGAGACAGAGTGAGCGAGAAAATAACGGTTTTTACCCTTCCACTAATTTGTATTTTTTCTTTAAAAAAACTAAAATTTCTTTAAAATGGTACCAAACTATGAGTGCGCCTATAATCGGGACAATACGGTACTGTACGGAAACAACATGTAAGATACTGTTAAATCTGGAAGAAAAAGGGTGTTTATGTCACAAGGGGTTAAATGCTTTAGTTCTTAAATCTGCACTAATTGGTATTAATACACTAGTGTTTAATATATCGCCTTTACGTGGTGTTATGTCGGCAGCGCGTGGTACTCGCCGTGGTTCTCCCCACTTTTAACACTAAAACAGAACAATTCAAGTTAAAATAATATTCATAGACTTGGTAAAAACCAACGCAATTTGTGTTATTATTATTCTTATTTTTGTTTTACAAATAATTCATTTTCTTAACCGGATCAACTGTTTATGAGCAGCTTTCCTCCGAAGGTCGAAATGACTAAAGTGGGAATGAGCGATAAACACAGAATTTCTCAAAACTAGCGTTTTCTGAATTGGGTGGGAACAGCTTGTTTGAATGAAAATGTTGGGAGCTTTGAAAGTGATTATTACTGAAACATGAGTGATAGGAGGGGAAAGTAATGGGTTAATTGCAAAATGCTCCAGCCGTACTCTCCTTAATCTGGGGCCCCTGGTTATGACATCATATCCCAGCGCTCTGCTTTTTAAGGACGTGCGGCACCGGTGGACTCTGCACGGCCCTCCATAGTGTTAGTGGGCCGGTTGGGGGGGGGGTTCGGCGCTCTCTCTCTTTTAAGCAGCCTGTTGAATGACGGCGCTCTAGAGAGACTGATTGCCCAAGAGGCCAACTGGCTCCCTGTTTCGCGGCGGAGGGGCCACCGAGCCCCTGGACCTGCCGTCCAGAATACTCCGCGGCTCGTAGAGGGACGAGTCTCCTCTTTTAATGGGAGCCCTGCGGGTTTTGTACGGAGTTTCCTTGCTTGTTGTGAGATTTAAAACAATAAAGCGTGACTGATGATACGATTGAGAGTCACAGCTGATTATTTCCAGAGCCGCATTTACTAAGCTCCAGCTCGTATCTCACTGGCGGTTAATAAACGGAACCAATCCAGAATATTCATCGCTTACCGATAGATAATGATGGAGCCCAAACTTTAATCAGGACTCCGAGGAGTGTCTAGAGTAACAAGTCTTTTAGGCATAATTTACACGAACACTGGATCCTTCCTGTGCTCCTTCCATGGGTTCCTTTGCATTGCATCACTGAGCAGTATCCAGTCTAACCTGAGAAGCCCCATGCAGAATACGCTGGGGACGTGTATGGCAAATTATTGTACATTCTAACAATGAAATATGAATTGAAATAATTAAATTTTAATGAATATTAATTAAAATGAAATAGGGTGACCATAATATTTCTATTAAAAAAAACGGTGCAAACTGCTTCTCTGTAGAAAGACATTATTTATGGAGACATTCTTTATTTTTATTATTATTTTTTTTTCGAAATGTGAGCTCTGACACTAAGCCTTAGCTTTGATGCCCCCGCTGCCCTCCTTCCAAGTCCCCCCCAATTTCCGGAATGACGAGTGGGGTCGTTTCGATGGTTCGAAGCACGGTCTCGATATTCGGTTGGGATGTATTGGGCATTTTCTGTGTCTCGTACTTTGTGTATGATTCTGTGCCGTTATTCAGGTGTGTACCTGCGCGTCATCTCGCTATCCCCTGCGCTCTACTCGGAACGTCAGACTTTGTGATGTGCGTCTGCTTAAAGTGAACAAATAAAGAAAAATATGGGTATTCTATGTAAATAAATGTAAAGGTCTGTGTGATTCCCTGATGTTTACATGGAGACTCAATAAAGCTGTGCAGTATAGCACTCACTGAGCCATCTTGTGGGGCATTGTGACTTGGGGGGTCGGGGGCAGCATTGATAAATGAGGTCACACCTGGGTAGCAAAAAGCAGATTCCTTGCTGCTATTAAAACAGTAACAACATGCAACATATTAACGCGTGTTAAGGCCTGTCGATACAGAAGGAGAAAAGGGACCTGTTCTCAAGAGCTTACAATCTATTAGGTAGTGGAGGGTGAATGAGGCTGAAGACGAGGGGCTGGTTGGCAGAGGTTTAAGCATCAGGAGTTTAAATTTCATTTGGAGATTATGAGAAGCTAGGAGAGAGCGACACGCTTTTTACCCATTTAAAGCAAAATTAAATATATATAAAGCTGCCGTTGAATTAACGTTAAATGCCTTTTTTTTTTTTTGACAGTTTAAGTTTTTGGATAAAAGCAGGCAAAAAATGAATTACAATCAGAAGAGCATTATAAAAAGGCAATTATTATCATTTTATTTATTATTATCATTATTATTAGAGCTATGTCCAGCTCCCCCATGTTAATGAATAGCCAGGGAACTGCAATATCCGGAGCGGCCACTAGGTGTAGCTGCGTCGTCCGACCAGCTTACCAGGTTGCTCTGGAAACGGTTACCATGGAGAGGACGCAGCCTGTAGATCTGGTATTGGACAAGGAGCCCGAGTCGGAGGTAAATATGGCTGCCGGGAACCCCAAATAACCCCTTTCATTAAGGTATTATAGGGTACTTTAATACAGAGGGGCTAGCAGGAAGCTCACTACAACCCCTATGATGCCCAGTCAGCCAGCAGGAAAGTGGCAGGCCCTGGCAAAGAGCTGTGTAATGATAGAGTGACGTCACTCGGTCCCTGCAGCCCCTTTGAGTTGCCTGAGAGTGATGAGAGTTTTGCATTCTTTCTATAATGCCATACATAGCCTGTGTTAATCTGGGTTAACCAATTCCTTGCCATGTGGGAAAGTCATATTTACTCAACCACACGCATGATATACGGAGCAGCCGTTAATCAGGAAATAATCCAAAATGCACACAGATCAGTGGGGTTTAAGGTACATAAACAAAAATAATTAATCAGAGATTTTTTGTCCTTATCAGCAAAGTAATTTATACTAAATTATAAACATAACAATAATTTAATGATAATAATACCTTCATTATGCATAATTATTCATTTTTTAGTACTCGTGTTTAGATTGGGCCCTAGAAATCGTTTTCCTTGGGCCCCCAAAACCCCCAGAGGCTCTCGCTCCTCTGCCATGTATATGTACAAGGCGGAGAGTCTATAGACACTATAGAGGGAGTCCTAAAAGCGGAATTATTGTTGTAAAAATGGCCTTTAATGTTTGCGGAGGAGCCGAGTCTGAAATATAAATCTCATTTAGCAGATATTTCTTTAATAAATGGAGGCATTTCCTAATACAGAGGGAAAGGAGTCGCCGGTGCCGACGGATTTACCGAACGCTGGCCCGGAGGCATCGGAAACTGGATCTGACGCGGGTGAGCGATAACATCGGAATATAACCAATCCCAATCCTCGGATCCGTGTGACAATAATTAAGCATGTGTCACGCGTGTGTCAGTGCTCAAGAGGGTATGTCATGACATGCGTCACGTAGCCTCTACCCGTGTCCTACGGCTTACAGACAGTTTAGCCTCTTTAGCGTAGACTTAATAATTTGGGGGTGAAAGACCACGTTCCATAATGGAACCTCATTATTACATCATCTCAGCAGAGATCTGTACTTTATGTCTTTTCCAGTATTAAAGTTAATATTATATTGTTATTATTATTATTATCTTTTATTTATAAAGAGCCAACAATTCCCGCAGCGCTTCTCATGGTCCCTACATTCAAAGGGTCCGACAGAAATAGAACCGATACATTAGGGAAAGGGGGCTTGCATATTAAAGGGGTACTTTGCGTCAGATGGCGGTTTTAGCTTGTTGGGGGTGCGTCTGGGACTAGTGGTGCGAGGGCGAGGGTCTAATTACCGAAGACCCCCAGGAGACCACCAACGGAGGCTCACCCCTGGATTTGTGAAGAGTGTCAGATCCACTTTAAGGATTATTTTTTTTAATTTAAAGTTGTATTTAAGTTATTGTAGACATAATTTATAACTGTTTGATATCGAGAGAGAAATCTTGTATTCAATCTTCAGAAATAAATTATTCTTAAATAAATGAATCAGTTGTTTTTTTGTGTAGAGAAAGAAAGTCCGGTCTCCACAGATGTCCTGACCGGAGTCCTGGAGTCCAGGGATGTTACATCCACGGCAGGTGAGGGATTTCGCCTCCAGTCCCTACAATTCTGTAAAAAATAAAATAAAAAGTATTCACGATGAGTGTAACGAGTGTCTCGCGTTTAGGAGTCTATTTGTGAAATCTCTGCTTAGGCGGCTTTAACACTCAGTAAGAGTCCATTGCAGGGCAGGATCTCTCAGCAGCTGCAACCGAGCAGAAAAGTGGAATTCTCAACATTTCATTTTTGAACTCAGGTTGAAATATTCCTTTTTTTAAAGCAGTTGTAGTTTTTTCCCCATAATATAAATGTTTTCAGGCAGCTGCATATCAGCCATTTGTATGATTTGTGCTCCGTTATCTGATCCCTGATCTACTAAACATCCCGACTCCTTATCACGAATGGCGGCCTCCGGGTCTGCAGATAAAGAGAATTTATTGGAACAAATACAGCGCTGGGGGTTATTACTGTATACAGCGCTGGAGGGGGGGGTTATTACTGTATACAGCGCTGGGGGGGGTTATTACTGTATACAGAATAATAATATGGCATCTGTTTTATTTAGAGACCTCGGTGCTAACAGGTCCCCTCAGTACAGAAGCCACGAGAGTGATGTTTGAAACAGGTGAGTGATAACTGGAAGGTATTTATTTTAAGACTGATATATATATGCACTACCTTCCAAAGGTTTGGGGTCACTCAGCTGTTTTCACGGAAAACAAGGACATTTCTGGCTGAAACATAATTGTGTGATGGGAGTGATAAAGGGCTATTGGAACACAGGAGTGATGGGAGTGATAAAGGGCTATTGGAACACAGGAGTGATGGGAGTGATAAAGGGCCATTGGAACACAGGAGTGATGGGAGTGATAAAGGGCCATTGGAACACAGGAGTGATAAAGGGCCATTGGAACACAGGAGTGATGGGAGTGATAAAGGGCCATTGGAACACAGGAGTGATGGGAGTGATAAAGGGCCATTGGAACACAGGAGTGATGGGAGTGATAAAGGGCCATTGGAACACAGGAGTGATGGGAGTGATAAAGGATCATTGGAACACAGGAGTGATGGGAGTGATAAAGGATCATTGGAACACAGGAGTGATGGGAGTGATAAAGGGCTATTGGAACACAGGAGTGATGGGAGTGATAAAGGGCTATTGGAACACAGGAGTGATGGGAGTGATAAAGGGCCATTGGAACACAGGAGTGATGGGAGTGATAAAGGGCCATTGGAACACAGGAGTGATGGAAGTGATAAAGGGCCATTGGAACACAGGAGTGATGGGAGTGATAAAGGGCCATTGGAACACAGGAGTGATGGGAGTGATAAAGGGCCATTGGAACACAGGAGTGATGGGAGTGATAAAGGGCCATTGGAACACAGGAGTGATGGGAGTGATAAAGGGCCATTGGAACACAGGAGTGATGGGAGTAATAAAGGGCCATTGGAACACAGGAGTGATGGGAGTGATAAAGGGCCATTGGAACACAGGAGTGATGGGAGTGATAAAGGGCCATTGGAACACAGGAGTGATGGGAGTGATAAAGGGTTTCTGTACTCCTATGAAGATATTCCATAAAAAACCTGCCGTTTCCAGAAACAATAGTCGTTTACAACATCAACCCTGTCTGCGCTGGCTTTCTGATCCATTTCATGTTAAGTTTTTGGACAATTTTTTTTTGAAAAACAAGGACATTTCTACGTGACCCCAAACTTTTGAACTCCAGTGTATATAAATTAGTGTTTTGTGTTTGCTTTAGACATCATAGAATATTCTTTTTGATATCTTATTTTTCAGGTACAGAGAAGCCTTTGCCCAAAAATGTCCCGATGGCCACTCCAGAGGCGATTGAGTTTATGTCCAGCGTGGGTGAGGGATTCACATCTCTTAATGCTATCGAACTGCTTATATGTGATCCTTTTATTCTGGAGCTACGAAAATACTTAGCGGGTATCAAATGGAACAACAAGCAGTCCCTGAACCACGGCCGGACTGGGGATCCATTATTACTATTTTTATTACTTCTGCTAAGTGAGGAATTCTTTATTGTTTCGGGACCCCAGAAGTCCAGATGTGTGATGTGTAGTAATGTACAGTAACCACTAGGCGGCAGTATTGTGAACATAGTGAATGTGTCTGGAATGTACAGGATACCATACCTCCCAACTGTCCCTATTAAGAAGGCCCATTCTCTCTCAGCAAGGAAAGGAAATCTCTTTAGGGAATGTGACCCCAGAAGAAGAAGAAGATGGGGGCCCAGTGGTCCTCTGTCGTCTTACAAAAGCCCAACCTCCTAGCTTAGATCAGGCTTCTATGTTAAATCACATCAATAGCTGCCAACAGGTGACAAAGTCTTGGCGGAGGTTTTCCAGCCCAGCCTTATTGCTTGATGTTGATATATATTATGTTTTTTCTCACCCCAACAGGAGCGGAAGAGCTGGGCCTTTGCCTGTTTGCCGAGTCCTTATACACGGTGTCTGACTTCGGAGAGGAATTGGGGTCCTTCGCGGTCAGCGTGCAGCCTGCGTACTACGAGCTGGAAGGATACGAGCATGAGAAGTGCTTCCTTGTTCATGCCTCCAGCCAGGGCTCCGTCGCTGGCGTTCCCTGCGGCACCTCAATAGTTGGTAAGTATGCCTTTTAACCCCTCAGCTACTGGGCATGGAAACTATGCCCCACACACAGAACTGGTTTGCGATGGGGTCAGGCTAAGTCGTCAGCATGGTTTCTTTAAGTGGTTGCAGTTTAGAATATTACTGGCTGATACTGAAGCCCAGCTAGCGATACCTGTGTGCCTCTCAACACACATCATATGTAAGTGTGCACCGGACATCAGTGAGCGAGAGAGGAACACGGAAACAGGACACTTGGTAGCTTTAAAAAAGCAAATTTTGTCCATTAAAATAACATGAAATGGATCAGAAATCCAGAGCAGACGGGGTTAATGATGCAAATAACTATAGTAGCTAGAAACGGAATCTGTTCATAGGCGTACAGAGACCCTTTATCACTCCCATCACTCCTGTGTTCCAATGGCCCTTTATCACTCCCATCACTCCTTTGTTCCAATGGCCCTTTATCACTCCCATCACTCCTGTGTTCCAATGGCCCTTTATCACTCCCATCACTCCTGTGTTCCAATGGCCCTTTATCACTCCCATCACTCCTGTGACCCCACACTTTTGAATGATTGTGTAGATCAGAAATATTTTAGGGAATATATCTCATCTGTGAATAAAAGTCCTTATCGTTGTGACTTTATCTTCTGTTCTCACTGTTTTGGGGTTTCATATTTTGCAGGCTACGTTTCGCAGAAATTAGAAACACTGGAGCAGCATCACCACGAATATATAAAGGTACAAGCAGCTTTGCTTTTAAAACCATAGAAACAAAACCTGCCAGCAGGTCGGCCCTATCCGGCCCCCGTCTAGTCGCCCGTTTCTCCTGCTGTAAAGACTGAAACCTTAATCAGTCGTTGGTCTCCTCTTAGATTCAGGAGCCGTATGTCTATCCCATGCATGTTTAATACCCTCACTGTATTACCCCCTACCACAATTTTTACAGGTTCGGGGGCACTGTGTGGATAGGAAGACTCACATGCGGAGGCAAGGAGACCGGCTGGTGATCACGCGAGTTATTACGGAGGGCGAGGTAAGAAGCTGCTACATGGATGTGAAATTTCTGTACATTAACCAAAAAGTATCAATAACTCAAAAAAGGACACAAAATCAATTAGTACAAAAAGGTATAAAAATGTGTTTCTAGAGTCTGCGGGATTCAGCACTAAACCCCAAAATGCAGAATTTGCAGAAAGTTCCGGCCCCTTCGGCCCCCCGTCTAGTCGCCCGTTTCTCCTGCTGTAAAGACTCAAACCTTAATCAGTCGTTGGTCTCGTCTTAGATTCAGGAGCCGTCTTTCTATCCCATGCATGTTTAATCCCCTCACTGTATTACCCTCTACCACTGCTGCTGGGAGGCTGTTCCCCCTACCTATCGCCCACTTGGCGTCACTTTTATAAAATAAAATTCCACCATTGTTCTAGACAAAACGACAGGCTTTTTCAGAGGGGGACGGGTCACGTCTTCTATAAGAATATCCATTTTCCATATTACTGACATGTTGATACTTTTTCGAGTCCTTACACCTGAAATAGCTTCTAGCAGCCAAACTCGATCACAGAGGGACCCCAATAGCGAGTCAATGAACGCCCTGAAATGTTCATTTTATGGAGACCTCAACTGCAGATCAGGGGTTTCATTGAGCAAGGACAATAATGTGATTTAACCCTTTGTGCACCTCTATGTACGGGTCAGCGTGTGTTACGGGATGACAGCAGGGTAAAAAAAAACATCATTATAAAACCTAACTACCGCTGGGTCACGTGACATCGCATTATGTGACCCTGTCGCATTCCCTCCCTCTGCAAGTGGGGCGATCCGGGTCACGGCAATGTGATGTATGTGCACTTCTGCTATGATGTCACTTTTCATTATCATCATGTTTAAAATTACACGTTGATATCGGTGTAAGTGTCTGTGAACCGAGTGAACAATGCAGGATTCCAGTTTTAGCGAAAGCTCTTGAGTCGTTAACCCTCGCCGTGAATGCTGAGTATTAATCACATGACCTTTTCTATTATATGGGAATCTATAGATTTCTTCCCCCAACCCCGAAAAAGCAGCCAGCGGATAACTTGTGGTTTTCTCTCCATAGAAAGTGCGAAATGAAAGTACTTCTCATCCCTTGAGTCTGCTGAGCGGGTGGGTTTCCGAGGCGTCCAGCCTGCTGATTATGCGAATTTTGGCTCGAAGGAAGATATCAGAACGCTTGGCGTTCCTGGCTTTCGACGCGGAGATGAATTTGTGCGCGTCGAGCTATGTGAGTTGACACACACGGCGTGACGCGTTAACATCTTGACTCAGCAGCGGTTTCCAGTATATCTCCCCCCCCCATCAACCACATCCTAAAATAACCCGATAATGAACCACATCTTGTATCCTGTATACATGCGGCAACGAAACCATTCTTTCAGGCTAGTTACTAACATGAAACCCTCCAGAACAGCGCAATAGCAGATGGGTGCACTGCCGCCCGTACCTAGAAGCAAAATGCATAGAGCCCCCCCAAGACAAATAATAATTGGAGCCCCCCTTGCATTTATTAAGTCATGGAGGAATACTCCATGGTGGTCTAGGGGAGGGAGCAGAGATAAATGCATCATCAACAAAAGTCCCTACAACTTGACCACATAGCAGCGTAGCCCACCGCACCGCCGGAGCGCAGACCACCCATCCCTACTGAGTGCCATCTTGTGGTTGGCATGACCCCCTAGGCCTTGGCAGTCTAGCTCCGTATGGCAGAATATGGATCCGGTGCATTAGGACAGAGGTGTCATAGCCAGACCAGGATTTTTGGGTATCCCAGCTTTAGCGCCGGCAGCCGAGTGAAGATCGGTGAAACGGACTAAATCACGTTTTGGGAGCAGGGATTTCTTTAAGAAACGGCGAACACTTTGTTGGTTCCTAAATCAGGGGTCCGAAATGAATCGAGCACGCCGGCTTTTGTTTGGTGCTGAATTCGGTGCCAATGGGGAAATGCATTTGCAATGAGCTCTCAGTGCCGCGCATGTTCACAGCTTCCGGGCGATTGGGAGCTTCAGCCAGGAGCCAGAGATTACATAATAAAACTTTTACAGAGAAGCATGTGAACCAATATGAAAAGTAATCAAGGCCATTGCACCGAAGCTTAAATGCCCCAACCCAAGAACCAGATTTTACTTTCACGTAAGAAAAGGGTCTTTGGGCCAGACACGTTATCAGCCAGCGATCGTAAACTTCTAAATATCTCATAAAAGAATCCATAACATATTTCTCGTTACTTATACCCCAGAGCGAGCTGGGATCGCGCACGCAGCGGATTGGAAGAGACACCGCGGAGGTTTACGGCATAGAACGCACAGTCGATTCCAGCGACATCCCCATCGCGTGGCACTGCCACTTCCTCACAGACGGGTAAAGTTACATGTTAACTCTGTGTGCTGGGGCCCCGGGCACATCGTAAGCGTGCGCCGAAAACGTCTTCCCCGACCGTAGAGCAGAAATTCTCAGACTTGCAGATAATTTATTTTAATGCCTATTTTGGCTTCTCCCAGGCATTTGGCAAGTCGGGTCCAGATAGGATCGCCCGTTTATTTTACGCTCACAAAGATGCCCATATTATCAGAACCAGGTAAGGCGGATCTTCAAAGCATGGTGATTAAAAATGCTAAATTCTGTTGAATTTAAACAGGTTTGTAACCGTCTGCAGCATCACAAACAACATTCCCGGAACAAAGTAACATTCTGCTGTGATCATTTGTCACGTGACAAAATAGCAGGCACCAATAGGTTATTGCCATAGACAGTTACACAGCGCAAGGAATATATATTTTTTTTTTAGTGGAAAGTGACCCAAAACCAGTGTTCGAAAAGAAGCCTCTCATTTGGCAGGAGGACATGCAGTTACTTTCTGAATTCCAGGACAGAAAGGTACGTGAGGGTCCGTGACAAACATCTGCCCTGGGACTTCCACAAACCTCGATCCATTCTTACCTTTCAAACTCCACTTGCAGGAGGAGCTCGTGGCCGACCATGACACCTACCTCCGGCGGCACCCAGAAATCAAGATACTCCTCGCAGATTTCATGCAGTTTTTACTCCTGCGGAAGCCTGATGACATCATTACATTCGCAGCAGAGTTTTTTGGACCATTCTCCACAAACCAAAGACGTGGAGACTCTTTCCTGTCATCCCGCATCTCCAACCCGTTCCAGAACGAGAAATGAAGGAAATAAAGACTTTAAACTAGATGAGACCTTTATCATTTTACTTAATCTATTTAGCTACTCTTGCAAGTGGAATCTGAAACGTAGATCACACGTTAGCGGCTACACAAAAGGACAACTCAGTCACTTGTTAATGAACCAAAACCTTTATTTTTGAACATTATAGGTTACAGCTGCCCTTTGTTAATATAAATGTGATACCACTTTAGTCAGCAATTTAGAGTAAACAAAAAAAAAAAGTTTGTCAGCGTAGGTTTCTTAACATGGAAATAAACATCACTAAGCAACAAAGCAGGATTCAAAGAAAAAAAAATAAAATAAAAAAGCTGTGCACAAGGTGAAGTATGACATCACACTGCAGCATTCTTACAACAAACTGATCATTTATAGTCTAAAACTAACAGTGAACTCAGATCGTGGGATAACACCACAGAGCAATTATGGGCTCTTCCTCTGGAATAAGTCGACCCAGCAAGGCTTTGAGGCACAGGGGCTTCTAATAAGTGTCTCGTGATGGAGGTACAATGTAAAGATCCCGTCCAGCATCCTTGACTGCCGTTTTAATACATAAAGAATTCAAGGTTCAGGGACATAACCTGAACTAAAGAGAACGCAAGACATTCCCAGCAGAAGTGGTAGAGGGTAATACAGTGAGGGCATTAAACATACTAGGGATAGACATAGGGCTCCTGAATCTAAGACAAGACCAACGATAGTCAAAGCGAAGGTCCTCAGCTGGACAGGTTAAGGTAATCCAGCCGCTGTCCAATCTTTAGCTGATCCAGAGTACCTAGAACAAGAGGAGAAAAAGTATAAATCATTTACAGAAAATGAGTGATCAGGAATGGTTTATAAATCCTTGTAAGACACAAAATCCCTTTTGCACAGGTGTGACCTGAGGTCAGTTTTGATTTCGCTTCTAGGAGTTGAAGTCATCGCGCCCCAGATGAGGCACTTCGTTCGGCCTTTTGTGTCATCATTCCTCAGGGACCTGCGGCTCGCAGCCTCCTGGCTCATGTTTGTTAAACGAGCATAAAATAGTAAAAATATCTAGTTGGTTACAAATAATTCTATACCTTTCTCACGAATCTCTGCCGTATATCAGAGTGGAGCATCTCCCCGTCTTCCAGAGGACTCTTCCATGCATCAGCCCGACGAGCGATCCATCCTAACAGCAGCCACTGGATCCCTGCGAGAGAATAAGTACAGTCAGGGGGTCTATGACAATAACCAGATCCGGATAACCTGCATAGAATGGGGGGGGGGGGCCCACACTGGCTACGTTTAAGTTTCAGGGGTGAAGACCAGAGAGCTGCTGGGTCAGCCAGGATTTCGCTTCAAGGAGATTTGTCATGGCACCCCTCTGTAGAGAGCAAACTGCCCAGGGGGTGCTGCAATTCGGCCTTTTTGGTCATCATCCCCAAGCAGCAGAAGGGCATTTAGTGACCCCGAGGGGCCCGCAGCCTCCCCACCCTCATCAGCCTCCCCACCCTCATCAGCCTCCCCACCCTCATCAGCCCCTTCTGTGTGAAGAAAGGGATCCTACTCACCACCAGCATGCCGGCTCCCGCCTCAGGGAACGTCCTGGAGATGATGCCCCATCCTTGCAGAGGGAGCCCCCGATCTAGTGCGTGGTACCGACCGAGGGCGACGGATCAAAGAACAGGAAGTCGCAGCGATAAAGCGTCACCCATAACCACGTGCTCAGCCGCACAGCGCCCCTGGAGGCGGCTGCCTGTACTGCCGTTTAAAAGACTTGATCTACCCACTCGTGGTGATCAGAGTCAGATCACGTGACTGCAACTGTGTCACGCCCACCAAGAGTCAGCCGAGATACCCCCCTCACACCTTTAAGATGCAGGACCCCCAGTGGGATGGGGGAGGGGGATATACTTTGCTTCTAAGTTATTTGTACAGTCAGCGACTAAAACCCAGTACAGAGAGCAGATACAGACATGGAGCTGAGGCAGTCACTTATTGTACATGGTGGGGAGATTATATAAGGTTTTATATAGCGCCATCATATTTCACAGCGCTGTACAACGCACCACAAGCTTTGTATCGTTTGTATTGTGCCAGACATGGGCGGTAGTCCCATGGCGGTGTTCGGCCCTTCCCAGAAAGGGCATGGGGCATTCTGCCCCTGCTGGACCATTTTGCGGCCTATAATAAAAAGCCCACCCCGATCACAGAGAGCTGCTGGGTCAGCCAGGATTTCGCTTCAAGGAGATTTGTCATGGCAACCCCACCATAGAGAGCAAACTGCCCAGGGGGTGCTGCAATTCGGCCTTTTTGGTCATCATCCCCAAGCAGCAGAAGGGTATTTACTGACCCCGTAGCCCCTGCAGCCTTATCACCCCCCCCTATGTGGGAAGAACGGGATCCTACTCACCCGCCTCGGGACCTGCCGGGGAGATCCTTCTCCATGTAACGCGGAAGCTCCACAGACCCATTCAACAAGCAAGTTGGCTCAGATCGAGCAGTTATTGCCCCTTAAGCCGCTATCAACATCATCCTCTTTAGGTTTTAATTAATTCGATTCAAATGAATCATTTCAGGATCTCCAGAGGACGCCCAACCAGCTCTGCAACATACTCACCCCCCCAGCACACCTTCCATAAAGATAAAGAAAAGCTTAAAAATGCACATTTATTTAATTAGAATTTCACAATTTATATTTCAGTTCCTCTAAAAACAAAACTAAAATGAAGTCACTAATATGAGGTATGGGCTGCAAACTGGGATAGAACACCCGGAGTCCATGGCATGAGACCCCCCCCCCCCCCAAAACCTGCCAATCCCACGAAGCGGTTCACCTGCCGCCCCCCCACACTCCGAGGGCAGATTGGATCTCGCGGCTGGTGATGGTCTTTCTCGGGTTGTAATGGGACAGCCTGGCAGCTTCTTCAGCGACACCGGCCAGTCCCTCGTCTTTCACCAAGTCTCCATTCAGAAGCTCCACAGCCTTCTGATACCGGCTCTGATCCGGATGGACCTAGAACATCAGACGGTCACCAACGCACCCACAGGGGCAACACGGTGGGATTTCCCCGTTCTGTAGGACCAATTGGCATTCAAGAAAACCTCACCTTGTGCAGACCCAACTAACCCCTTCTTGCAAGGAAATCACCCCATAATCAGCCATTCATAACTAATCATTAAGTCAACCCTTATATTCTCACAGGACACATGGCTTAGTAGATAATGCCCATAGGGGAATCAGTTACTCCATATTCAGGATTTTAACCCCCACACAATCTTATCCTTTTTACGGGTTGCCATCAGCAGCAGTTTCTGCGATTTACCTGCTTTAGGACTCTGTCGACGCGTTTAGAATATTCCTTTTTTGATTTTTCTTTACCCGCCGCCTTCAGGGGCCGCTTCTTACCACCGACACCAACCGCTTTCATCTTTAGTGCTCTACCTAGAACAGCAAGCATGTAACACCGAGACCATAAACCGGTAACCCAACCGCTAAAGCACGAGAGGGGTAGAGAGCACCTCTTACCCTCAGCAGGGGCATCTCCTCCCCAGTATTTAGATTTCCTGACTCATTAATCTAGGGATTCAATT
This sequence comes from Sceloporus occidentalis, assembly GCA_023333645.1. Taxonomy (NCBI): domain Eukaryota; kingdom Metazoa; phylum Chordata; class Lepidosauria; order Squamata; family Phrynosomatidae; genus Sceloporus; species Sceloporus occidentalis. The sequence goes on along the minus strand of JALMGF010000136.1, from coordinate 833,651 downwards.
CTATTTGGGTGGAAAAGATCCAAACATCTAGCAGCATCCTGAGCCCTTATTTTTACTGAGAGTGGTTTATAAGTGGAACAGCCTGCCAGCAGAAGTGGAAAGACTGATAAAGTAAACAGACATAGGACAAACATTACAGAGGCTCAGGGATATCAGATTAAACTCTCAATTAGTTGGAAAGTTTATTATTGCGACATCAGACTATTACTGAAAGACTCAGCAACACTAAACACCAACCAACCAACCAACCACTTACCCCAAATCACCAGCAACAGAGCCCAAAAACCACACTGCTGCTTCACCAAGTAAAACTACTGCGAGAATAACCCTTATATACCCCCCCCCCCCCCATCACTCAATCAACAGCACGGGGCAGCTGGGAGCCGTTAAATCAGTGAGATTGCGCATGCCTGATGTGATTGGTTCACCCTTTGATTATCAGGAAAAGTATGGGAGCCCAGTGGGTTAATATAGATTTATATATGGAGCTTCTCCTATAACCGTCATCTATATAATATCATATATATAGTCTGGGAGTGGAGGTCTCCCTGCTTGGCAAAAGGTGTAGGGATTACTGGGTGGGTAATTACTCCACCTGTGCTTGTGATGGCTTAAAATGCTGACATTTAGTTGGATGGAGAAGGCGAGACACCTTCCCCCCGTGATTGAATTCAGGTGACTCCATGAGATTGTTGGATGTTTATTTGAAACACCAATATTTATAGGTGAGTTTGCATTAACTATACATTATACAGGGGGCCGGCTCACTGATTTATCTATACGTTATACAGGAGCCGACGGGGTCATAAGCGGGGCCACATTGTAACTCAGATCTCCCTCTGATCCCCGCTGCCTGGAACAGTGCTTAAAATCTGGACTGCCAGGAAAAACAGGACTGTTGGGAGGTATTAGTGTCCCTGGGCAGAAATAGCTAATGCTAATTTCCAGTTGAGATTTCCCAGAGCGGAGAAAAAAATAACTATTAAAGACGACACCCTCAACCCCCCCCCCCCCAAAAAAAACCCAGCAAACCCCAGAATTCTGGCCCCAGGTTCTGCGTTCACTGCATCGTTCAGTACTCCGGGTCCAAACGTCTTCTCTTATAATTAACAGAGAAATGTCAGAGGAAACCCCCGTACTCCATGGAATTCAGCTTGTGGAGACCGCCGTGTCCTGCTGTGCCCCAAAAAACCCTCAGAGAGAATAAAGTAATATTTTCGTATAATAGTTTAAGTATTTATTGTACATAATTTAATCTGCGCTCTTTCATCTGGTTTCAACACCAAAGACCCATCCAAGTCACCGTTTAGGTGGAGATCCCTTTAATACGGAGAGATATGAGATATTTACGATGGGTTCTCTACGGCAGACTTATACCCCAGAGCGAGCTAGGATCGCGCACGCAGCTGATCAGAAAAGACATGGCAGAGGTTAACGGTACAGAGCGCGTGGTCAATTCGGACGACATCCCTGTTGCGTGGCACTGCCACTACCTCAGACGGGTAAAGTTACACGTTAACTCTGTGTGCTGGGACCCAGGCACATCGTGAGTGTCCGCACGTAGAGCAGAAATGATCACTTGCAGAAAATTGAATTTCTTTAATACCCATTTTGGTTTCTCCCAGAGATTGGGCAAGTCAGGTCCTGATAGGATCGCCCGTTTATTTTACACTCAAAGATGCCCATATTATCAGAAGCAGGTAAACCGGATCTTCGAAACATGGTGATTAAAAATGCTAAATTTAACATATTTGTAACCGTCCGCAGCATCACAAACAACGTTCCCGTAACAAAGTAACATTCTGCTGCGAACAGTTGTCAATGACTAAACAGTGAATTGGGCCGGTCTGCCGGCAGATTCTGTTTCTATGAAGATCTAGCACACTTGTACTGTAAAGATTATATACTTTAGTTATGTAAGCGAGACCCAAATGATTATTAATTTGAGGAATTAGCAAGACACAGGTACAGCTGTAACAATTTAATCCATGATCATTTACAGGTAATATTTCTCCTCCACTGTCGTCACATGATTCAATAGTCAAAGCGAAGGTCTTCAGCTGGACAGGTTAAGGTAATCCAGCCGCTGTCCATCTGTAGCTGATCCAGAGTACCTAGAACAAGAGGAGAAAAAGTATAAATCATTTACAGAAAATGAGTGATCAGGAATGGTTTATAAATCCTTGTAAAACGTAAAATCCCTTTTGCACAGGTGTGACCCAAGGTCAGTTTTGATTTCGCTTCTAGGAGTTGAAGTCATCGCGCCCCAGATGAGGCACTTCGTTCGGCCTTTTGTGTCATCATTCCTCAGGGACCTGCGGCTCGCAGCCTCCTGGCTCATGTTTGTTAAACGAGCATAAAATAGTAAAAATATCTAGTTGGTTACAAATAATTCTATACCTTTCTCACGAATCTCTGCCGTATATCAGAGTGGAGCATCTCCCCGTCTTCCAGAGGACTCTTCCATGCATCAGCCCGACGAGCGATCCATCCTAACAGCAGCCACTGGATCCCTGCGAGAGAATAAGTACAGTCAGGGGGTCTATGACAATAACCAGATCCGGATAACCTGCATAGAATGGGGGGGGGGCCCACACTGGCTACGTTTAAGTTTCAGGGGTGAAGACCAGAGAGCTGCTGGGTCAGCCAGGATTTCGCTTCAAGGAGATTTGTCATGGCACCCCTCTGTAGAGAGCAAACTGCCCAGGGGGTGCTGCAATTCGGCCTTTTTGGTCATCATCCCCAAGCAGCAGAAGGGCATTTAGTGACCCCGAGGGGCCCGCAGCCTCCCCACCCTCATCAGCCTCCCCACCCTCATCAGCCCCCCCACCCTCATCAGCCCCTTCTGTGTGAAGAAAGGGATCCTACTCACCACCAGCATGCCGGCTCCCGCCTCAGGGAACGTCCTGGAGATGATGCCCCATCCTTGCAGAGGGAGCCCCCCCCGATCTAGTGCGTGGTACCGACCGAGGGCGACTGATCAAACAGGAAGTCGCAGCGATAAAGCGTCACCCATAACCACGTGCTCAGCCGCACAGCGCCCCTGGAGGCGGCTGCCTGTACTGCCGTTTAAAAGACTGGATCTACCCACTCGTGGTGATCAGAGTCAGATCACGTGACTGCAACTGTGTCACGCCCACCAAGAGTCAGCCGAGATACCCCCCTCACACCTTTAAGATGCAGGACCCCCAGTGGGATGGGGGAGGGGGATATAACAGTTTGCTTCTAAGTTATTTGTACAGTCAGCGACTAAAACCCAGTACAGAGAGCAGATACAGACATGGAGCTGAGGCAGTCACTTATTGTACATGGTGGGGAGATTATATAAGGTTTTATATAGCGCCATCATATTGCACAGCGCTGTACAATGCACCACAAGCTTTGTATAGTTTGTATTGTGCCAGACATGGGCGGTAGTCCCATGGCGGTGTTCGGCCCTTCCCAGAAAGGGCATGGGGCATTCTGCCCCTGCTGGACCATTTTGCGGCCTATAATAAAAAGCCCACCCCGATCACAGAGAGCTGCTGGGTCAGCCAGGATTTCGCTTCAAGGAGATTTGTCATGGCAACCCCACCATAGAGAGCAAACTGCCCAGGGGGTGCTGCAATTCGGCCTTTTTGGTCATCATCCCCAAGCAGCAGAAGGGTATTTACTGACCCCGTGGCCCCTGCAGCCTTATCACCCCCCCTATGTGGGAAGAACGGGATCCTACTCACCCGCCTCGGGACCTGCCGGGGAGATCCTTCTCCATGTAACGCGGAAGCTCCACAGACCCATTCAACAAGCAAGTTGGCTCAGATCGAGCAGTTATTGCCCCTTAAGCCGCTATCAACATCATCCTCTTTAGGTTTTAATTAATTCGATTCAAATGAATCATTTCAGGATCTCCAGAGGACGCCCAACCAGCTCTGCAACATACTCACCCCCCCAGCACACCTTCCATAAAGATAAAGAAAAACTTAAAAATGCACATTTATTTAATTAGAATTTCACAATTTATATTTCAGTCCCTCTAAAAAACCTAAAGTGAACTCAGCAGAATGAGATATGGGCTTCAAACTGCAAGAGGATGGAACCCCTAGAGTCCACGGCACAAGACCCCCCCCCCCCCAAAGTAGTTCACCTGCCGCCCCCCCGCGCTCTGAGGGCAGATTGGATCTCGCGGCTGGTGATGGTCTTTCTCAGGTTGTAATGGGACAGCCTGGCAGCTTCTTCAGCGACACCGGCCAGTCCCTCGTCTTTCACCAAGTCTCCATTCAGAAGCTCCACAGCCTTCTGATACCGGCTCTGATCCGGATGGACCTAGAACATCAAACGGTCACCAACGCACCCGCAGGGGCAACACGGTGGGATTTCCCCGTTCTGTAGGACCAATTGGCATTCAAGAAAACCTCACCTTGTGCAGACCCAACTAACCCCTTCTTGCAAGGAAATCACCCCATAATCAGCCATTCATAACTAATCATTAAGTCAACCCTTATATTCTCACAGGACACATGGCTTAGTAGATAATGCCCATAGGGGAATCAGTTACTCCATATTCAGGATTTTAACCCCCACACAATCTTATCCTTTTTACGGGTTGCCATCAGCAGCAGTTTCTGCGATTTACCTGCTTTAGGACTCTGTAGACGCGTTTAGAATATTCCTTTTTTGATTTTTCTTTACCCGCCGCCTTCAGGGGCCGCTTCTTACCACCGACACCAACCGCTTTCATCTTTAGTGCTCTACCTAGAACAGCAAGCATGTAACACCGAGACCATAAACCGGTAACCCAACCGCTAAAGCACGAGAGGGGTAGAGAGCACCTCTTACCCTCAGCAGGGGCATCTCCTCCCCAGTATTTAGATTTCCTGACTCATTAATCTAGGGATTCAATTCTATTTGGGTGGAAAAGATCCAAACATCTAGCAGCATCCTGAGCCCTTATTTTTACTGAGAGTGGTTTATAAGTGGAACAGCCTGCCAGCAGAAGTGGAAAGACTGATAAAGTAAACAGACATAGGACAAACATTACAGAGGCTCAGGGATATCAGATTAAACTCTCAATTAGTTGGAAAGTTTATTATTGCGACATCAGACTATTACTGAAAGACTCAGCAACACTAAACACCAACCAACCACTTACCCCAAATCACCAGCAACAGAGCCCAAAAACCACACTGCTGCTTCACCAAGTAAAACTACTGCGAGAATAACCCTTATATACCCCCCCCCCCCCCATCACTCAATCAACAGCACGGGGCAGCTGGGAGCCGTTAAATCAGTGAGATTGCGCATGCCTGATGTGATTGGTTCACCCTTTGATTATCAGGAAAAGTATGGGAGCCCAGTGGGTTAATATAGATTTATATATGGAGCTTCTCCTATAACCGTCATCTATATAATATCATATATATAGTCTGGGAGTGGAGGTCTCCCTGCTTGGCAAAAGGTGTAGGGATTACTGGGTGGGTAATTACTCCACCTGTGCTTGTGATGGCTTAAAATGCTGACATTTAGTTGGATGGAGAAGGCGAGACACCTTCCCCCCGTGATTGAATTCAGGTGAATCCATGAGATTGTTGGATGTTTATTTGAAACACCAATATTTATAGGTGAGTTTGCATTAACTATACATTATACAGGGGGCCGGCTCACTGATTTATCTATACGTTATACAGGAGCCGACGGGGTCATAAGCGGGGCCACATTGTAACTCAGATCTCCCTCTGATCCCCGCTGCCTGGAACAGTGCTTAAAATCTGGACTGCCAGGAAAAAACAGGACTGTTGGGAGGTATTAGTGTCCCTGGGCAGAAATAGCTAATGCTAATTTCCAGTTGAGATTTCCCAGAGCGGAGAAGAAAAAAACTATTAAAGACGACACCCTCAACCCCCCCCCCCCAAAAAAAAACCCAGCAAACCCCAGAATTCTGGCCCCAGGTTCTGCGTTCACTGCATCGTTCAGTACTCCGGGTCCAAACGTCTTCTCTTATAATTAACAGAGAAATGTCAGAGGAAACCCCCGTACTCCATGGAATTCAGCTTGTGGAGACCGCCGTGTCCTGCTGTGCCCCAAAAAACCCTCAGAGAGAATAAAGTAATATTTTCGTATAATAGTTTAAGTATTTATTGTACATAATTTAATCTGCGCTCTTTCATCTGGTTTCAACACCAAAGACCCATCCAAGTCACCGTTTAGGTGGAGATCCCTTTAATACGGAGAGATATGAGATATTTACGATGGGTTCTCTACGGCAGACTTATACCCCAGAGCGAGCTAGGATCGCGCACGCAGCTGATCAGAAAAGACATGGCAGAGGTTAACGGTACAGAGCGCGTGGTCAATTCGGACGACATCCCTGTTGCGTGGCACTGCCACTACCTCAGACGGGTAAAGTTACACGTTAACTCTGTGTGCTGGGACCCAGGCACATCGTGAGTGTCCGCACGTAGAGCAGAAATGATCACTTGCAGAAAATTGAATTTCTTTAATACCCATTTTGGTTTCTCCCAGAGATTGGGCAAGTCAGGTCCTGATAGGATCGCCCGTTTATTTTACACTCAAAGATGCCCATATTATCAGAAGCAGGTAAACCGGATCTTCGAAACATGGTGATTAAAAATGCTAAATTTAACATATTTGTAACCGTCCGCAGCATCACAAACAACGTTCCCGTAACAAAGTAACATTCTGCTGCGAACAGTTGTCAATGACTAAACAGTGAATTGGCCGGCCTGCCGGCAGATTCTGTTTCTATGAAGATCTAGCACACTTGTACTGTAAAGATTATATACTTTAGTTATGTAAGCGAGACCCAAATGATTATTAATTTGAGGAATTAGCAAGACACAGGTACAGCTGTAACAATTTAATCCATGATCATTTACAGGTAATATTTCTCCTCCACTGTCGTCACATGATTCAATAGTCAAAGCGAAGGTCTTCAGCTGGACAGGTTAAGGTAATCCAGCCGCTGTCCATCTGTAGCTGATCCAGAGTACCTAGAACAAGAGGAGAAAAAGTATAAATCATTTACAGAAAATGAGTGATCAGGAATGGTTTATAAATCCTTGTAAAACGTAAAATCCCTTTTGCACAGGTGTGACCCGAGGTCAGTTTTGATTTCGCTTCTAGGAGTTGAAGTCATCGCGCCCCAGATGAGGCACTTCGTTCGGCCTTTTGTGTCATCATTCCTCAGGGACCTGCGGCTCGCAGCCTCCTGGCTCATGTTTGTTAAACGAGCATAAAATAGTAAAAATATCTAGTTGGTTACAAATAATTCTATACCTTTCTCACGAATCTCTGCCGTATATCAGAGTGGAGCATCTCCCCGTCTTCCAGAGGACTCTTCCATGCATCAGCCCGACGAGCGATCCATCCTAACAGCAGCCACTGGATCCCTGCGAGAGAATAAGTACAGTCAGGGGGTCTATGACAATAACCAGATCCGGATAACCTGCATAGAATGGGGGGGGGCCCCACACTGGCTACGTTTAAGTTTCAGGGGTGAAGACCAGAGAGCTGCTGGGTCAGCCAGGATTTCGCTTCAAGGAGATTTGTCATGGCACCCCTCTGTAGAGAGCAAACTGCCCAGGGGGTGCTGCAATTCGGCCTTTTTGGTCATCATCCCCAAGCAGCAGAAGGGCATTTAGTGACCCCGAGGGGCCCGCAGCCTCCCCACCCTCATCAGCCCCCCCACCCTCATCAGCCTCCCCACCCTCATCAGCCCCCCCACCCTCATCAGCCCCCCCACCCTCATCAGCCCCTTCTGTGTGAAGAAAGGGATCCTACTCACCACCAGCATGCCGGCTCCCGCCTCAGGGAACGTCCTGGAGATGATGCCCCATCCTTGCAGAGGGAGCCCCCGATCTAGTGCGTGGTACCGACCGAGGGCGACTGATCAAAGAACAGGAAGTCGCAGCGATAAAGCGTCACCCATAACCACGTGCTCAGCCGCACAGCGCCCCTGGAGGCGACTGCCTGTACTGCCGTTTAAAAGACTGGATCTACCCACTCGTGGTGATCAGAGTCAGATCACGTGACTGCAACTGTGTCACGCCCACCAAGAGTCAGCCGAGATACCCCCCTCACACCTTTAAGATGCAGGACCCCCAGTGGGATGGGGGAGGGGGATATAACAGTTTGCTTCTAAGTTATTTGTACAGTCAGCGACTAAAACCCAGTACAGAGAGCAGATACAGACATGGAGCTGAGGCAGTCACTTATTGTACATGGTGGGGAGATTATATAAGGTTTTATATAGCGCCATCATATTGCACAGCGCTGTACAATGCACCACAAGCTTTGTATAGTTTGTATTGTGCCAGACATGGGCGGTAGTCCCATGGCGGTGTTCGGCCCTTCCCAGAAAGGGCATGGGGCATTCTGCCCCTGCTGGACCATTTTGCGGCCTATAATAAAAAGCCCACCCCGATCACAGAGAGCTGCTGGGTCAGCCAGGATTTCGCTTCAAGGAGATTTGTCATGGCAACCCCACCATAGAGAGCAAACTGCCCAGGGGGTGCTGCAATTCGGCCTTTTTGGTCATCATCCCCAAGCAGCAGAAGGGTATTTACTGACCCCGTGGCCCCTGCAGCCTTATCACCCCCCCTATGTGGGAAGAACGGGATCCTACTCACCCGCCTCGGGACCTGCCGGGGAGATCCTTCTCCATGTAACGCGGAAGCTCCACAGACCCATTCAACAAGCAAGTTGGCTCAGATCGAGCAGTTATTGCCCCTTAAGCCGCTATCAACATCATCCTCTTTAGGTTTTAATTAATTCGATTCAAATGAATCATTTCAGGATCTCCAGAGGACGCCCAACCAGCTCTGCAACATACTCACCCCCCCAGCACACCTTCCATAAAGATAAAGAAAAGCTTAAAAATGCACATTTATTTAATTAGAATTTCACAATTTATATTTCAGTCCCTCTAAAAAACCTAAAGTGAACTCAGCAGAATGAGATATGGGCTTCAAACTGCAAGAGGATGGAACCCCTAGAGTCCACGGCACAAGACCCCCCCCCCCCCAAAGTAGTTCACCTGCCGCCCCCCCCGCGCTCTGAGGGCAGATTGGATCTCGCGGCTGGTGATGGTCTTTCTCGGGTTGTAATGGGACAGCCTGGCAGCTTCTTCAGCGACACCGGCCAGTCCCTCGCCTTTCACCAAGTCTCCATTCAGAAGCTCCACGGCCTTCTGATACCGGCTCTGATCCGGATGGACCTAGATCATCAAACGGTCACCAACGCATCCGCAGGGGCAACACGGTGGGATTTCCCCGTTCTGTAGGACCAATTGGCATTCAAGAAAACCTCACCTTGTGCAGACCCAACTAACCCCTTCTTGCAAGAAAATCACCCCATAATCAGCCATTCATAACTAATCATTAAGTCAACCCTTATATTCTCACAGGACACTTGGTTTAGTAGATAATGCCCATAGGGGAATCAGTTACTCCATATTCAGGATTTTAACCCCCGCACAATCTTATCCTTTTTACGGGTTGCCATCGGCAGCAGTTTCTGCGATTTACCTGCTTTAGGACTCTGTAGACGCGTTTAGAATATTCCTTTTTTGATTTTTCTTTACCCGCCGCCTTCAGGGGCCGCTTCTTACCACCGACACCAACCGCTTTCATCTTTAGTGCTCTACCTAGAACAGCAAGCATGCAACACCGAGACCATAAACCGGTAACCCAACCGCTAAAGCACCAGAGGGGTAGAGAGCACCTCTTACCCTCAGCAGGGGCATCTCCTCCCCAGTATTTAGATTTCCTGACTCATTAATCTAGGGATTCAATTCTATTTGGGTGGAAAAGATCCAAACATCTAGCACTTTTTCTTAGTTTACTAGGAGTGGTATACAAGTGGCACAGTCTGCCAGCAGAAGTGGTAAAGACTGATACAGTAAACATACGTGGGACAGACATTACAGAGACAGCCAAGCTGACTAATGACATAGCAGATCAAACGTTCAACTGGAAAGTTTATTATTGCAACATCAGACTATTACTGGAAGACTCAGCAACACTAAACAAATAACCACTTACCCCAAATCACCAGCAACCAAGCCAAAAACACCACACTGCTGCTTCACCGGGTAAAACTACTGCGAGAATAACCCTTATATACCCCCCCATCACTCAATCAACGGCACGGGGCAGCTGGGAGCCGTTAAATCAGTCAGATCGCGCATGCCTGATGTGATTGCTGTAATGGTTCACCCTTTGATTACCGGGAGCCCAGAGGGTTAATATAGATCTATATAATATATGGAGCTTCTTCTATAACAGTAATATATATAATATAATATAATATATAGTCTGGGAGTGGAGGTCTCCCTGCTTGACAAAAGGTGTAGGGATTACTGGGTGGGTAATTACTCCACCTGCGCTTGTGATTCTTAAAATGCTGACATTTCGTTGGATGGAGAAGGCGAGACACCTTCCCCCCGTGATTGAATTCAGGTGAATCCATGAGATTGTTGGGTATTTATTTGATACACCATGATTTATAGGTGAGTTTGCATTAACTATACATTATACAGGGGCCGGTCACTGATTTATCTATACATTATACAGGGGCCGGTCACTGATTTATCTATACATTATACAGGGGCCGGTCACTGATTTATCTATACATTATACAGGGGCCGGTCACTGATTTATCTATACATTATACAGGGGCCGGTCACTGATTTATCTATACATTATACAGGGGCCGGTCACTGATTTATCTATACATTATACAGGGGCCGGTTACTGATTTATCTATACATTATACAGGGGGCCGGCTCGCTGATTTATCTATACATTATACAGGGGCCGGTCACTGATTTATCTATACATTATACAGGGGCCGGTCACTGATTTATCTATACATTATACAGGGGCCGGTCACTGATTTATCTATACATTATACAGGGGCCGGTCACTGATTTATCTATACATTATACAGGGGGCGGTCACTGATTTATCTATACATTACACAGGGGCCGGTCACTGATTTATCTATACATTATACAGGGGCCGGTCACTGATTTATCTATACATTATACAGGGGCTTTGGACAGCATAGTAAGAGACAGAACCAGCCCCAGGAGCCAACTGGGTCATAAGCGGGCCACATTGTATCTCCCTCTGATCCCCGCTGCCTGGAACAGTGCTTAAAATCTGGACTGCCAGGGGGCAAAAAATAGCTAAAATTCATTTCCAGTTCAGATTTCCCAGAGCCCAGAAAAATAAATAAAAATGCACAACTATTTAAGACAACTCCCCCCCCCCCCCCCCAAAAAAAACCCAGCAAACGGCAGAATTCTGGCCCTGGGTTCTGCCCGCCGCGTCATTTAGTACTCCGGGTCCAAACATCTTCTCTTATTAACAGAGAAACGTCAGAGGAAACCCCCGTACTCCAGGGATTCAGCTCGTGGAGACCGCCGTGTCCTGCTGTGCCCCGAAAAACCCTCCAGGAGAATAAAGTAACATATCGGATAAGAGTTTGTGTTTATTGTAGATAAATATATATTTAATCCGCATTCTTTTATTTGGTTCCAACACCAAACACCCGTTTACCCCTCCGCAGAGACCCAATCCCAGGTGTTAGCTGTTGCTGGATCACCACTCCCATCATGCAGTCCATGTACAGCCAGCAGCAATGGGGCTGCCACCCGGCTACAGGTAGGAAGTGATAAACAGCCAAAGAAATTAATGTCAGCTAAGCATCGTTACCCCCATCCCACCAGAGGATCCATGTAAGTGGGGTGCAGGGTTTTGTGTGATTCCCCCCCCCCCACAGGATTGCATAGGAAACCCATGGGGCATATTTGTTTTTAATAGCACCATCACAGCGCTGTACAATGGGAATCCATTTAAGTGCTTCTGCCGAGCATGGTGACCTGGGGAGACCCTCACCCACTAAAGACCCCAAAGATAACTTCTCCAGATGGACTCCCCACCCTCCGTCAGACCCTCCTCTCCGGCAGAGAAACAAACGCAGGATTAAAAAAGAAATACATTAACTTTTATTTAAATACAAGACATAAAACGGCACAAAGTCTGAATTAGTCGTCCGCCTTCATCTTCTTCGGCCCCTCAGGGCCGCGCAGGTTCAGCAGGATCCGCCTCAGGGCAGATTGCAGCTCCTTGGTGGTAATTGTCCTCCTCGTGTTGTATAGAGACAGCCTGGCGGCTTCCGCGGCCACCAGAGGATAGAGCCCTTTGGCCACCGGATTCTTGGACAGGCGAGACACCCGGACCCCGTGACCGGCCTGCCAAATAAAAGATAGATATTTAAACAAATCACACAGAATGGGAGACAGTTTTATGTCGGATCGTTAGGGCTCAATAACTAAATATGAAGTCAAGGAACGGTCACCATTTAACACATTTATAGTTTTAATCTCAAAGCCTTTAATCTGCAAAATCACCATTTAAGTGGAGATCACTTGAATTTGTTAACGGGAGGCATCATGAGATCTTACGACAGGTGCTCTGTGGTAGACAGTTTAAGACATTTATTGCTTTCAATCTGTGGCAAACTAGAATGACTCGGTCTTAATCACCCAGCAACAAAACGAAAAAAGGTTTTTACCCATTCAATGGTAATTGGCATAAAAAGACATTAAACGATCAGATGGGAAATTTATACCCCCCCCCCTTCCCCAACATTTAAAGTTTGACAGGACTTTGATAGCTCATTTAGTACTAGGAAGTTGATAAAAGTCAATGATCCGAGTGATGGGAGTTACACTCCATGGCACCTGGTGAGCTACGCAAGTCTGATCCCTTTCTGAACTGTGGGAAAGACGCCGCATTCTGGGATTAACAGCTAAAGACCCTCCGTCTGCAAACTCTGAAAGCCAGAAATCCCATGGACACGAGACCTGGGGCAACATGCCAGCTGGGATCTATACACCTCCCGTGTGTCCTGGTCTAGCTTGGCCAGTCCCTCTCCTGCCCAGACATCACCCCCCCCCCCTTTTTTTTTTCTAGGTCAGAATGTTTGCTGGGTATGAGGGTATTGCAGGGTTCTACAGCCCTAAAAGCCCCGATAATATGTATAGAAACAGTAAATACCCCCCCCTAAAACATTTGCAGCCACTCACCTGTTTGGACAGCCTGTAGATGAAGCTGGAGTATTTGCCCTTGGACTTGCACCTTCTCACCACGATCACCCTGGGTTTGATGATTAATCGCATCTTTTTGGCAGCCATAGAGCACTTCATCTTTGGTTCTAAGAAGAGAGTTCCAAAAGATATTTGGTGATAATGATTGGAGGAAAAATATATATATTTGCACCCCACCTTATTTTATGGACACATTTCCAGCCCCCCCCCCCCCCAATTATCTCCATTACTACAGGAGAGAACATTTGCCCACTAAGGACTTAAGAAAACACTCAAAGACCCTTAAACCAGAGTACACTGGGTCTTAAGAAGCACTTTGGATGGTATTCAAGTCCTTCTTAATCAGGCACTCTGGACAAGTTATGTATCAGATCCTCATATAACCCAAAAAGCTGAGTTACAAATACATTCCTCACACACCAAAAAAACAAACCCTGAACCTGACAGAGAGGCACTCCTGTTATTTTATGTCCCATCAACAGGGGGCAGAAGCCCAGAGGGTCACAAGAACATCAGCTACAGCACTAGGTACAGAGACTGATACAGTTTCAAAGGTCTTGGTACAAAGTACAGCAAATGTATCAAAGACCATAAACAATAACAAAACAAAAACCACAGAAAAGTCCCACCAAGTCCCACCAAGTCCCACCAAGTCCCACCAAGTCCCACCAAGTCCCACCAAGTCCCACCAAGTCCCACCAAGTCCCCTAGCACCTCAATCAGGTTCAATGCACAGATACCTACAGCCACCCCCAGAAGGCTGTTATATAGGCAGGTAATGGAGTTAAGCCGGCGTCACCTGGCTGTATGAGCCCCACCTGGGTGGACAATTTGCCCTTTCTGGGAGAAAAAGAAAATGCGGATCAGTTTACTGATTCTTTAGATCAAAAGTAGGAGAAAAAAACCCAGTTGAGACCGAAGACAAAAAATATCGCAGATATGCATTCTTAGTAAAGCAGGGTGATGCGGCTCCCTGACACCCGCGGGCATACCTGGTTTGTTTTGTAAATGGCACAGAATGCACTTTATTAACCCATCGAGAGCTTTATTCACTGAGAGGTGATGGCTTTCTCCTGCAAGAAGGGCTGCGGAAGATAGGTTTAAACTGACTACATTTGGTGGTGTCCCTTTTGCATGGTGGGTGGCACTGCAGGACCCCCCATGTGCAGTTGCCCCTTTTCCACCTCCGGTCAGCTCTAGCCCTGGCTCTGGGAACACAACTGGCGGGGTCTGTTTAGACTCCCGTTTACATGCTTGGAAAGTGCTCCCATTGATTTTAAATGGAGCACTTTACTGTCACTGATTGGTTATCTCTTGGAGCCAATCAGTACCAAGAATCGTCAGACCACGGAGAAGGAGGGCAACCAAAATAAAAGTATCTTGAGTACCTAACAGATAAGTTAATAGTCCGAAGATATCATGCCAAAAATATATGATTTCATGCAAATCATAATATATATCACATAGGGTCAAAAGTATCCAAAATCATAATATGTCCCTCAAATAATTTCATTCAGAAAATGAGGCTCTCTTGGGAAAGGCTGCCTGCAGAAGAGACACCAAAAGGTTCCATAGGTCGTCTCTTCCACGGGAGCGAGCGGCCACATTAGGCTGCCTTCTCCATCGGCCGATCGTTGCCTAAACGTATCAGAAATTCATTTTGAGATACAAGACTGGCAAATAAAATATTAAATGTATCCAGTTCTCTTCAAGAATACTTTGTTTAATATTAATTAAAAATTTTAGTCTCAAACTCACCAAAATTACTTTATAGTAAAGTAGATGAAATGATCAAACTGAGTGTTAGATAACCCAACATGTGATGAAGAAATCTCATTGGCAAAAACTCAGAGCCAAGGAACTAACGAGTTATACACCCGATCCCTCCATGAGTCCCCAAAGTTATCTTTCTTGCATGCTTCTATATGTTGATCCCATTTCATATTGTTGTTGTTGTTGTTGTTGTTGGAGTTCGTTTTCATGGAAACATTGTGTCCATACATAATAAAAGATCTAGATTAGGTCTGGCTGGCCACCTGGCACACTGGGCGAATGTCCCGCACTCACCTGATCTGAGCCTAAAACCTGCCGTTGGCTGCACCCATCGTGTCATCAGGCGGCCGCTGGCCCCGATGATGGATGTTTATATCCCAGTCCTACGTGTTCCTAATCCAAGTCCTAAACCGCGGGGAATTATTCTTAAAGGATTATCTCTGATTCTGGAAGTGAGGCCAATGTTATCCTCGAAATGATGACCCAAACTTCTCGGAGACCCGTAATATTAATGTCTTGGTCTGGGTTTAATTCACCGCAAGGGGACTTCTGATTTATGTTTTTTTTAAAGCTGGTAAAATTGGACCAATTTATAGCCTAAGGGACTCGATCAAAAGATTGTCCCATCATAAATCAACTAAAGGCAGTTTAACCCCTTAATGCCTCTCCTTGTCCAGTGGAGCCGTTGGAACATTTTGGTCTTCAGGGT
Source organism: Sceloporus occidentalis (assembly GCA_023333645.1). Classification (NCBI taxonomy): domain Eukaryota; kingdom Metazoa; phylum Chordata; class Lepidosauria; order Squamata; family Phrynosomatidae; genus Sceloporus; species Sceloporus occidentalis. The sequence continues at coordinate 818,058 of JALMGF010000136.1, read as the reverse complement.
TCTAGAGCGGCCGGTCCACGGAGTGACTGGGAAACCCAATCGGGATTCCTTCTCCATGACCGAGGTCCCCCAGAACGGCCGCTGGGGGGGGCGCTGACTTAACAGCCAGACATTCTTTTTACTGAGTCAGACGGAAGATACAGGATCAGCAGGGAGCTGGTACGGCCGGATTTGGCTGACTGCCCCGTGTCAGCTCCTGGCTCTGAGAGGTCACCCTTTACCCCAATTGCCCCAAACCTGGTCATCTGCGCCAGTCCATCCACCCTTAATACAATGACAAGGCTTCCCAAAGCCTCCAAGACACGGTCCTTTCATGCGCTGAGTCTCACCTGGATGGTAAAATCAGATAAATTGAATCTAAAAACCCTCCTGGGGGTCTTAGCTGTCAGAAAGAGAAGGGCATGGGGGGGGGGGCTCAATACATAAATATAGCAAGATCTTAATGTGGAAGTTATCTTACACCTAAGGAGTTAATAAAGCATCAACACAATTATCATTTTTTATAGTCTATTTTTTTATAGAAACAGAACCTGCCGGCAGATCGGCCCCATTCGGCCCCCGTCTAGTCGCCCGTTTCTCCTGCTGTAACGACTCAAACCTTAATCAGTCGCTGGCCTCGTCTTCGATTCAGGAGCCGTATGTCTATCCCATGCATGTTTAATACCCTCACTGTGTTACCCTCTACCACCTCTGCCGGGAGTCTGATCCACTTATCCACCACCGCCTCGGTAAAGTCAACACATAAAGTATTTTTGGTACATCTCTCGCAGCTGAAGACTTGTCACCCTCCACCTATAAACCTCTGAGATGTCTGTCCCCACGCCAGATCTGTACTCTTTCTTATAGTGAAAGAGGAAGTAACGTTTCGGAGCTGATCTCAGAGACGGGAATTTCCTCATTCAGCCAAACAGCAGATGAGTTACAGACTCCGGCTACGAGGCTCTAGTATCTGGAATGTATTAATCCTCCCGCCGGCTTTCGCATTTGTGAGCAGAACCCAGCTGGGACGCGGCAGGAATGGGATCCCGGGGGGAGGCAGGTGAGTGCCTTATTGCCTCATTGCCTGATAAAATGTAATATCTGGCTGAAAAGGAACTCTTGATTTTATTGTCTGTTATCGGCACTCGCAGGGCCCGCTGTCAGCATCTTTCTGGGAATGTAGGAACATGTTCTTGGTGAGCAGATAAACTCTCGTCAGTATTAATGTTGAATGCTGGCAAACTAGAATTAATGTTCTCAACCTCCCGTCAGCTTCAGTCTTCCAGGTTTCATTATCTGGATATTATAACAAGTTTTACCGGAGAAGAGATCGGAAAACGCTTCCTTATGAGCCGTTTAAAACATTAATCCCCAACTCGATAAACGAACCGCTCTTTATAAAGATAATGCGCTGATTTATGTGTTTTTTCCCCCCCACAAATCTTGCCGGAAAAGGAATAGAGTCCATGAGAAAAGGGAGGATTTAGTAGAGGTTGATACCTTCTGTTGGACTGATAGAGAAAAAGGTGTAAGGTTATATAGGCTTTTGTGGTCTCAGAGGTCTCTTCTTCATATCATCTGGAGGGAGGGCGATGTATCTGGTGCCACCCGGCTCTCGCAGGCTCAGCTTAAATAAACAAATGCAGAATGACAAACAACAGCATACCGTGACAATTTAACTCTTTCAATGCAAGAGGGTGGTAGATACGTGGAACAGCCTCCCAGCAGAAGTGGTAGAGGGTAATACAGAGAGGTAATTTAAACACGCGTGGGATAGATATATACGGCTCCTGAATTTCTATTTCTACATCCTGCTGCTCCCGTGAATTAGGAGTTGGGTAGATTGATTTCACAGTTACCGGGGGGGGGGGGGGGGGGGGTCTTATCGTCGTATATATTATATAGCTTTATCCTAAAGTTTGGTGAATGAATGTAATTATGTTTTGTTTTAGAACGTTGATAACAAAAACAAACATAAACAGCCATCAAAACAAAGAAAACATAACAAGCACTCGGCGCTGGCCGTGTTATTATCGGCTATAATGAGCTTCTGGCGTGGCAGCAAAATACATGAAAACAAAGCGAGAATTCAGCGAATATCCAAAAAAAAAAAACCCCACCTGCGGGATAAAAACCGGGGATTCCGTAACCGCTCCGCAGCACTAGGAATGATTTTTTGGTGTAAATTTTGTTTTTAGTCTGGATTTCAGATCTCGATGTTTTTGTTTTTCGCAGATTTACCAAGAAACAGAAGCTATGGAGCCGTCGAAGCGAAAACTGAGGAGGCCGAAGGAACTTACCTGGATGAGAAAATCCCCCATTCCCAGCGCGGGCAGGGTGAGTGTGAGCAGACAGAGAGACAGAGTGAGTGTACGATGCAGAGAGGCTGAGTGTGCGATGCAGAGAGGCTGAGTGTGCGATGCAGAGAGGCTGAGTGTGCGATGCAGAGGCTGAGTGTGCGATGTCTGTTGCATTGTCTCTTCCTAAAGTTTTGTTCATTTGGGCAAAGAACCTGGGAGAACAGGTTGGGGTGAAGGACGTCTCCTCCGGTGCGCGGATCATTTAATACCCTCACTGTATTACCCTCTACCATTTCTGCTAGGAGGCTGTTCCACTAATCTACCACTCACCCAGTAAAGTTAAAGTACGTAATACAGAGCGGATAATGTGTGTTATAAAGGGTAGATTAATGTTATACAGAAGAAGTTAAGGGAAGGGTGGGGGTTAAAGGAGTTGTTGGTGGGAGGAAAATAAATGAAAATAAATGATGTGAAAACCTTCCGCATTCCTCATTGGCTGAGACGTTTTGGGTTAACCCCCCCCACCCCGCACGCCGGTGTCCCCGTGTGACCCGCGTATAGATCGTCACCATGTGATAGAAAAACGGCTTTGATCCAGAGATGTAGTTTCTGAAGTTCAAAGATAGATGCAGCCGGTACCGGTCCGTGCGCTGATCCGGCTTCATGCTGCTCCCCGTGGCATGCTGTTTGGTGTCCTTTCCAGGGAAGGGCTAGCAAGGGGGGCAATAAGGCAATCCCCCATACCCCCCAATACCCCCCCTCTGGTCTGAACTGATTTAAAAGTTTGGGGCAACTATCTGAAACTTTTTTACTGCATTTTGCTTGCAGTTCCACTTATAGCCAACCAGGTAACAAAGTAACAAAGACTGTTGGCAGCATTTACATGACTGGATCCTTTCTATTGAATTCCTGTGTGTTAAGGACAGGACCGGACAGCGCACTTTGAGCCTATAATTGCAGATCAGGGAAATTGAACCCTTTAAAGTTGATTATTTTTTTTAACCCCATGATACACAATAAAAAAACCACAGAATTAACCGGCAGATTCCTCTCTACCGCTTGTGCTGGGAGGCTGTGGCATTTATCTACCTCCATCTCAGTAACATAAAACTTCCTTACATTCCATCTAATGGTAAAAATAAAAGTTTTTCATCTTTAAACGCTCTTTCTGTATCAGCCTGGCTTCAGCTTCCGGAAGCTCTGGGCGTTCACGGGACCCCGGATTTCTGATGAGCATCGCCTACCTGGACCCCGGGAACATCGAGTCTGACCTGCAATGCGGAGCCATCGCTGGATTCAAGGTGATCAGGGAGACAGATAATGCACAAAACGGCATTTAACACAATAATTCCGGGGGGGTAATAATTCTGTTACGAAAGGCATTGGATCCGAGCGTCCGCGGGGGGGCGGGGCTTCATTATATATAGATTATTATATAGGATCATATATTATATTAATGCTGCTTAGAATAGAATTAGAAGAAGGAAGCGATTTATGTACTCGGTGGGCCGACTGTGGACACTTCTCTCCGCCGTCACCCAGTCAAACACCCTAACGAGCGCTCTGTCTTTTGATTGTCAGCTCCTGTGGGTCCTCCTCTGCGCAACCATTCTGGGTCTTGTGTGCCAGAGGCTGGCGGTGCGGCTGGGGGTCGTGACAGGAAAGGACTTGGCTCAAGTCTGCCACTTCGTACTACCCCAAGGTAAGGGCCTCGCCCCGTTTAAGAACAACTAAAGAGTTAACCGCGTTAAAGCTGCTGTTCCACCAACTCTGCTCCACCGTGTCTGTCACGCTGTGCTGCTCCCTGGGGGGGTAGTTATGTCTGCGTTGCACTCTCTGTTCCTCCCGGTCTCTGTCACTTCTGCAATTTTTGCCGTTTCAGGTCCCTCGGTGGATCCTGTGGGTTTTGGTGGAGTTGGGCCATCATTGGGTCCGACATGCAGGAGGTTATCGGCACAGCGATTGCGTTCAGCCTTCTGTCCTCCGGACGGTGAGACCCCTCTTCACGTTTCTGTATCATGAGACCACCTGTGACTCCATAAAAGAGATTAGTCAACCATTTCTCCTTCCTGCTCTACTGCTTCCAAACATAGCATGCTTACTAACTCCTATGCACCAACAGACTCTGCAGCGCAGTACTATGGAGGGGTACTGACAAGATTTCCTGGTTGAGTGGGGGCCCTACTAGGAGCCACATCATGTGGATGCTGACTGTGGCCCCATTATTGTTGAATAATAAATTAAGTCGTAGTTCTATACCTGGGCTCTGCTCTAGACCCTAGAGCTTACACTCTAGAAGATATCACAGAATGCGTGGTCATGGGGATGCTGAGGTTATTCCAAGACAGAACATGCACATCACATTACAAGGCATACTGCAATGCACGGTACATAATACAGCTATAGGGTTAAAATAAGATGTAATTTAGGTCATAAGTATCCTTATTATCTTATCCTTTGTAGGATCCCTCTCTGGGGTGGAGTTCTTATCACCATCGCTGATACTTTGGTATTTTTATTCCTAGATAAATACGGTGAGTTTATGAAAAACTAAAACCTGAAACATAGTGTCCAATATGTATTTAAAAATAACAGCCAGATATTTAATATATTCATACCCAAAAAAAGAGGGAGTCAGGGAAGGAAAAGGGGGCATCAGTGGAGGAAAGGGGAGGAATAAGGGCGTCCATGGAGGAAAGAGGGGTGTAAGAGGAGGAAAGGGGGGCACAGTGGTTTGCAACCCCAAAGAGAGACTGAAAAAAACTAAACAGGCACTAATAGATATATTATTATTATTATTATTATTATTATTATTATGTATTTTTATAATTGTAGCTGCTTGTAGGAATTGGATTTGATTCGTTCACTGAGTACGGAGCCAAAATCCTATCACATTAATCCGAGATAACCATCTAATTCATTAAATTATTTAGTGGCTAAGTTTTGTATGAAAGCAACAGACATGTAGAAGGACTTTGGATCTCAGAACTGGTTCAAATATTTAGTATTTTCTGCCAACCTTCATTTATCTCAATAACTTCAACAAACGGTACCTTTCACCTTACCAGGTCTCAGGAAGCTAGAAGCCTTCTTTGGCCTCCTCATCACTATAATGGCAATCCACGTTCGGCTACGAGGTAATCTTCCTTTAAGGGGTTAATCATTAAAGGGTGTCACGGTTACGCTACGTAAACCCAGCGCACATGGGGTTAATGCTGTAAATGATGTAGCTGGAAACAAGGCGCATAGAGGCCTTTATCACTCCCATCACTCCTGTGTTCCAATGGCCCTTTATCACTCCCATCACTCCTGTGTTCCAATGGCCCTTTATCACTCCCATCACTCCTGTGTTCCAATGGCCCTTTATCACTCCCATCACTCCTGTGTTCCAATAGCCCTTTATCCCTCCCATCACTCCTGTGCTCCAATGGCCCTTTATCACTCCCATCACTCCTGTGTTCCAATGGCACGTTGTGATCGTTAGAAACCCTTTTGTAATTATGTTACAGACAGAAATGTCCCCCCCCCCGGGTTAAACGTATTTGTACGATGACTGCAGTCTCGGTTGTCTGGTGGATCGGGGCAGGTTTCCCTTCTTATTAGGCTCTAGCAAAAACTGAGACCACCTGGGTATGATGTCATACATTGGCAGTGATGAGGTGGTTCTGTGGAAGGAACACACGTGATTACTTCTTCCCACTTAGTTTGTGCCGGATTTATAGGACCCGGTGACGGCCCCAAACATTTCAAGTTACCAAACACACGTTGCAAAATAGTCACAAGGGTTTGTCTTCCTTAAACATCGATGAGCCAAGAAACCTGCTGGTTCTGAGTCACTGTCGTGGCTTCTGGAGCTATGTGGTCATATATCGTTTCTTTAACGGGGATCAGATACTTTAAAACAATAAGCAAACAATAAGGCCCTTTATCACTCCCATCACTCCTGTGTTCCAATGACCCTTTATCACTCCCATCACTCCTGTGTTCCAATGGCCCTTTATCACTCCCATCACTCCTGTGTTCCAATGGCCGTTTCCATGAAAGCAGCTCAGTGACCCCAAACTTTTGAACCGTAGCGTATATTTGACACTTACTACCCAGTTAGATGGCAGGCATGATGAGAATTCTCTGGGAAGTTCCCACGTATGATGGCAGGACTTACGTCGCCAACAATAAATCCAGTTTTAACCTTTTTCTGACCAAAAACAAGTCTTAAAACCTATGAGCCAATGGAGCCCTTCCCAGAAGTAAAACCTTATAATAACTAGAATGGATGGTATCGGGGGGGGGGGGGTTACTGGAAACATGGCCAAAAGTGGCAAGCTGATTTACAAATTAAACATGGTCCATTGACGTCACCGTGACCCTGCTTGGAACTGGTCCAAGTGAGTCTACAACTTACTAGAAGGGGTTTTCATACCAGTATGAATGACAAATAGTTGGCACCTGATTGTATCCCAACAGGGATGCAGTCCAGCCGAGACCAGGTGGCCACAAAGTCTTGGTGTGGTCCAAGCTGGAAAGGTGAAGGAACCTGGATGATGTTTCTCAGACGTTCTTTGTCTTCTCTCCCAGTACGTGGTGGTCAGGCCCAACCAAGTGGAGGTGATAAAGGGTATGTTTTACCCCTACTGCTCGGGCTGTGGCTCCCCAGAACTACTTCAGGCTGTGGGGATCATAGGCGCCATCATTATGCCACACAACATCTATCTGCACTCCTCTCTCGTCAAGGTACGTTTCCATATTGCGCTTAAAACTGAAGTGAAGGCAACTGATAAGATGTTACTCCTTGACTCTTCTTCACATCAAGCCAATGATAGGGAAACGATGTATCGAATCGTCTGTAGAAACGTTATTTTTAACATAAGGCGTTTGACGTCTACCGCATGTTGGAGCAGAAACTCATAGGTGATTTACTAGGATGTGTGACGGTGAGACCTACTGGCGTTCCATCGCCCCAGCTGGGTTTTACAATCTCAGGAGCATCGGTCTTCATAAATAGTTCAGACGTTTCCAAGATGGCAGCCTGCATTAATGACTTCTTTCCGCAGTCTAGGGTTGTGGATCGCTCAAGAAAGGAGGAGGTGAGGGAAGCCAACATGTACTTCATGATCGAGTCGAGCATTGCCCTGTTTGTGTCCTTCATCATTAATCTCTTTGTCATGGCTGTGTTTGCAGAAGCCTTTTACAACAAGACCAACCAAGACGCCGTGAGTTTAACGCTTGGTTCTCTTATAAACTTTGGGTTTTTGGGGAATCTGCAGGAGAGTAGAACTTTTTAACGACCCGACTTTGGTCCACGATGGAGAGCCGGCTCGTGTCTTCCTGCAGGAGAAGGTCACTGGGGTCGGCCCTTAATAACGCACAATGCTATCAGGTGTGAACACACCTCGTGGGGTTTAGGAGAGCAGTCTCTTTGTGGACAGTTGGGTAGATTCCGGAATTGGATAGAACCTTCACTCCATAGAACGTTTGGTAATGGAATGGATCCGAGCTCTAACGGTCTCAGTAACCGTCTCCGCTTTTGTGTTCTTCTCAGCACGACGTTTGCCTGAACAGCAGCAGCCCCCACGCTGGAGTGTTCCCGGCCGATAACAGCACCTTGTCCGTTGACATCTACAAAGGGGTCTGTAAGCTACCAATAACTCTTTGTATTAATAACTATTGACAATGCTAATGAAGTCCTGCTTATGTAATGAAGTCCTTTCCTGTATATGCTTTCATTAGTCAGATGGTCCCTCTAGGTGTTTAAGACAGAGACATTCCGTAAAGTAATAGGCTAAGGATACGGCACGATATTTTAAAAGCTGTTTTTAAATGGATACTAAGTATCATTATTACTCGTTTCTTCTGTCTCTCCCCACGCAGGGCGTTATATTGGGCTGTTTCTTTGGACCAGCTGCCTTGTACATCTGGGCGGTGGGAATCTTAGCTGCCGGCCAGAGCTCCACCATGACCGGTACCTACGCCGGACAGTTTGTGATGGAGGTAAATGTGCTTCATAGTGTTAAATCGTCAATTTACCAGCCTTTATACGAGACCCAACATCTCATCCCATAAAAAAGCCTTTGCTGGTTCACCTGTATTCAAGCAGGGGTTTCAGCTAGATTTGTTTCGAACATGATGTAGTCACTTCCAGACTTTATGACCCCCTGAGAATCTAATAATTTACCCAGAGACTTAAAGTTTGGAGTAGGAATCCAGACAGTTCACTTATGCCCTTTGAGTAAGGCGGCCAAAATTGGGCATTGATCTGGAAATCTAGGACAGATGTCAGGTATAACATGTAAGAAACTTTCCCTGTTGTGCCCATAGCTGTCATTATACTATAAGCATCATCAGAGAGGAGCAGCTTAATTTCTGGGGTGAAATAATCAGAGCAGGGAAGTTGGTAGCTATTGGCTGCTCCTTGAGGTTGCAGTGTAATGGCTCCCCCTTGTGGCAACTTAGTAAACTGACAAACCCAGCAGGTTTTACATCTGTGGTGTGTTATGGGAGATACTCTGCGGATACTCTGGAGATACTCTGGAGATACTCTGCGGATACTCTGGGGATACTCAGGAGATACTCTGGGGATACTCTGGGGGTACTCTGCGGATACTCAGGAGATACTTGGGGATACTCTGCGGATACTCTGGGGATACTTTGGAGATACTCTGCAGATCTTATAACCCCCGCGCATGTCACGGGGTCCGCAAGCAGCGCATTTTGTTGGGGTTAATGATAATTTTTCTTCTAGGGCTTCCTGAACCTGAAATGGTCCCGGTTCTATCGCGTGCTGTTCACCAGATCCTGCGCCATTATCCCCACCGTGTTTGTGGCAGCGTTTAAGGACGTGGAGCATCTGACCGGGATGAACGACTTCCTTAACGTCCTACAAAGTATCCTGGTAACGAGACGGCAACCGCCTGGGGGGGGCAACATGTTACATGCGATGGATAATGCATGATACGGGGCCGCTAACACTAAAAATGGCCAGAGGGGCACTTTTATTTTCGCTCTGACTTCAGCTCCTAATCTGTCTTCCAGCTCCCCTTCGCTCTGCTCCCAGTCCTGACGTTCACCAGCATGCGGCCGCTCATGCAGGATTTTTCCAACGGCATGTGAGTCACGGCGGCGAAAACGCGCATGATCCGCATTATATACAGACAGCTGTATGTAACGTGTATGGATAGCTGTATGTAACATGTATGTACAGCTGTATGTAACATGTATGGACAGCTGTATGTAACATGTATGGACAGCTGTATGTAACATGTATGGATTGCTGTATGTAACGTGTATGGACAGCTGTATGTAACATGTATGGATAGCTGTATGTAACATGTATGGATAGCTGTATGTAATGTGTATGGATAGCTGTATGTAACGTGTATGGATAGCTGTATGTAACATGTATGGATAGCTGTATGTAACGTGTATGGACAGCTGTATGTAACATGTATGGATAGCTGTATGTAACATGTGTGGATTGCTGTATGCAACATGTATGGATAGCTGTATGTAACATGTGTGGATTGCTGTATGTAACGTGTATGGACAGCTGTGTGTAACATGTATGCACAGCTGTATGTAACGTGTATGATAGGCGTGTGTTTTCTGCCCGCAGCGCGGGGAAGTTGGTGGCCATGTTGCTCACCGCGTTGATCATTGCCATTAACCTGTATTTTGTGGCTGTGTACATCCCGACCTTGGAGAATATCGGGCTCTACGTCTTCGTTGGGATCATCATCTTGCTGTACGCGGCGTTCACGCTGTACCTGGTAAGACATTGAACCCCCAAACACACGCAACGTGAGAGAGTGACCCCTCACCTGTGTTCAAGCAGGTGTCATCAGACTATGGCATATCAATGAGACACCATTTGGAGATTAGTAAAGAGGGGTATTTTACCCTGTGTATCCCTCGGGGAGTAACAAGTAAAATACCCCAGAAATAATAACCCTGCCATACTCTAAAGTCTATGGAGGAACGGACTTCATTAGCATTGCCATAAAGCATCAGCTCAGTGTGGGAAAATCACCCAAAATATCATAAGGCTGTAAATGGTGGCCAGAGCAGTAAGTGTGGGGGAGAAGCACCCAGATAATAAAGTCCGACGTGTAAACGCATCCCCTCTTTGATGTTTTTCCTCTTTATAGTTGTGGACCTGCTGCCTGGCGCATGGTTTGGGCTTCCTGGCTTGCGGGAAACACACGCAGTTTTCTTACGGACTCCCTGAAGAGACACAAGAAGAATCCCACATCTCGGGAGCCGTGCAGTAAAGACCCCAAAACCCTCCGTCTCCTGTTCCTGGTCAGGCTGCATCTCCGCAAGAGCAAGGACGGGGGGCTCAACAGCGAAGCTGAACGTTATGGGCTTTCTTCAACCTAAATTACCGTTACTATGTATTTGTAAGAATTCCAACGAAGCGACGACCCTCAGGTCTCTTCTTTACCCGCAAGAACCGATGATCTCCGGCGACCGGTTTTCAGAATTTGGTGGGATAACGGAAGCCAACATTTCCTTTTTACCCAGAAAAACCCAAACTCTTACCTTCAAACACTAAGCGGTTAGAAACCCAGACAAGAGGAGGAGGACAGCGTGTCGAAAAAATACAAATAAAAACACTGTCTATTTCTAGGGGATGAAAAATACCTTTTTTAAAAGCTATTAACTGTCAATTATATAAAATGAATAATAATAATAATAATAATAATAATAATAATATATTCCATAAATCCAGTGCAAAATGACAACACACATTAAATAATTTTTGGTTGTCATTAATTTACTGATAAATTATTATTATTACTATTATTATTCTCACATGAGTATTTTACCACTAACAGGTAGTTTGATGAAGAGTGTCGAATTTTAGCTTTGTAGTTTGACTCAAAAGGGGCGATTAACAAATCTGGGCAATTTATAAGCTTGAGGGTCAACCTAAAAGTAATAAAACTTATGGCTAAAGTAAAATCAGTAAAATCAGTAAAATCAGATGAGTCAGGAGGTAGAAGCACAAAAAAGTACACCTTCCCACACTGCTCCTGGATCTTTGTATCCACGTGGCTTCTTCTGGACATGGTGAGTGTGGGGATGAGTAAGGGTTCCCTGTCATTCAAACATTACAGGTCAGCACAGATTGCATGGGGGGATAGCGCAGGAATTTAAAGGGTCCGCTCAGCTATCATATGACAGACTGAGGGTCCCTTTAAAAAGAGACGAGCAAACGGGCATAACTAGAAACCGCAGGGATCCCGGTGGCCTGGGCTCTGCCGACTTTACTAAGCAGCATGTCCTATATTGACGGGTTCGTCCCCAAACAGCTTCTCAGTGCCATATTAGCCCCCAAACAGCTTGCCTGAGCCATCTTAGCCTCTAACCAGCTTGCCTGCGTCTCTCTCTCCCTCAGAGATGAACAATTAACAGGATAGTTTTCAGGCGCTGACAGCCCTCTGATGATTATTCATGAACGGCATTTAAATTAGAGGGACCTGTACATTCACAGCAAACTCATCTTAGGCAAGAAAAATTAAAGGGATCGAGTCAGGGTGAAAACTTTTTACAAAAATGTTAAAAACTTTAAAAAAATTGAGATTAGGAGGTATTACAAGACAAAATAAAATGCTTCCAGGGGCCTGATGGGTTAATACTGTATAGAAAGTGTTCATATTGTTTGGATGCAGATGTACAAAGCCGACCACAATCAACGGAGACTTTTGAGGTTTCATTTCCTTTAAGAGGAGGCATTTCTAGGAACTTTGTTAGAATCCGGGGAGATTTGTAAGGATTTTCCAACGTAAACATCTGGCCTTTCTGCAGAGCACCGGCAGCTTACAAAGTGACAATTTCAGGATGTGTCCCTATAAAAATCAGATTTTTGGGAGATTTTTTAAAGAATTTAAAGTCAAGAATTAAAAATAAAAGTGCGTTATCTTTTCCATAACATCGGGGCTGCCCTGTGGCCCCTAGAGGCTCTGCACATGGCCCTGAATGTAAAATCATGAGCAGGGCCATCAAAAGCCCATCGTTCCTGCCACAAACTTTGTATAGGTGACAAATTTCCCGTGTCTGTATATGTAAGAGAATATTTTTATGGCACTTGTTAACCACCCCATATTTAAATTGTACAGCGCTGTGGAATATGTTGGTGCTTAAGAAGTAGCCCTGGCCAGTAAGCAGCGAGGGCCCAGGGGCATACTGAACCCCAAGCGTTGCGGGACTCAGGGGGTGTGGGCAATTTGCTGACGCTCCCTGGGTTTGGAGTTGCACTGTTTGGCAGGCAGGCGCCAGGGACCTGTCAGTGCAGAGGCCTCAGGAGGGGCCCCGGCTCCCCTCGCCCTCACACACCATGCACCCACACTGCCCTGGCTGCCTTTGCTGCCGCCCCACACCTCAACTGGAGCTTTGTACTTTGCAGACGGTCCCTGAGCAGTTTCAAGGCTCCCCACAGCCAAGCTCTCCTAAAATACAGCAAAGACCTCTCCCTGGAGGCTCCTGGGGCCCCTGGGTGCCCTCCTCTAGGACCCCTGAGTGAGAGTGCACCCCACCTGGTCACTGAGACCCTGAGCATTACATCAGCCCCCTTTACTTGTTTGTGTGAAGAATGTCAGTGTTCTTAAAAGGGCAATATTTTGGGTGCTGTCCCACTTTTATAGACTGGTTTTTTTTTTTATCCCCGTAATTTCAGTACAACTGGCTGCCGCATTTTAATGAACACTATCAGTAATTAATTACGCATGTGGACTACAACTCCCATAATTCCAGCAAAAAAGTGGTCTTATCACCATAACAACATAACCTTTTAGGTGTCCCATGAGCAGGGGTCTCTTCTTGGTCCTCCCGTACTGTAACAGCACTATAGAATCTGCGGGCTTTCAAAAAATGTCATGTTACCGGTTACTATAGCGATGGCACCAGTTTCAAACTTTGCACCAGATTCACTTTCGTAAAACACCCTTAGTCCACTGCTGCGAAAACGCGTGTGGCAGTGGGCTACAAATCCCAAGATCCTCAGGCAGCCAAAGAGTCCGATGAGACTTTGATCGGTTTATTCGATCAGTTTTAACCATTCAGCAAACCAGAAGGTTCTGTTTGCTCTTCTAAGAGGTTCCGCAGCAGCTGTCACAAGGCACACGATTTATGGATTTATGTGTTTAAAGCGAGTTATTAGCATTGATTGGCTGGTTACCGTGTAATAAAGGACTTATTAAATGTTCAGATAATCAGAAATTCACCCACAGAACTGTAAAACCAGAGGAAAAAGTTAAAGAATGCCCTTGCGGGAGTTACCATGGAAACGTTAGGTTTTTAGCCAGGTTTGCTGCGATTCCTGCAAGTGTAAAAATCAGATTGTTAATGTAGGGATATACATGACTTTTCCTGAAAAGCCATCCGTGGAAAGGTTATTTTATTTCTGTGGGACATTCCACGGGGCGGAATAATTTTTACAGGGCTTTTGCCACAATGGCGGGCATTTGCAAAAGCGTTAGATTAGTGGGTCCGTAATCTGTATTATAACCAAATTATCAAGCTTTTTTTTTGCACTGGGCTGTGCAGGCAGTGAAATAGATAATGCAAAATGCTTTTATGAAACCCCCCCAAAAAAGAACCCTTTTTTAGCCTTTGCCTGGGGATCCTTACCGCTGTGACACACAATGGGTTAAATGAATAGTCTCACGGGGATAAAATCATATTTTTGAATACTAATGACTCATTTATTAACCCAGATGACAGCACTGAACAAGCATAGATACGAAACACTATCACGCTTTATTAAATGGCCCCAGAGGGGCACTTTTGTTTTAGGGGTGTGGTTAGAGGCGTGGCCAAGGCTTTACCCAGTGTTTTTCTGTGGCTTTTGTGTCCTATCGCTGGGTATTTGTGTAACATTTAGAAGAAGAATAATGGGGTTTATTTACCCCGTTTCTGCTGTTTCTATACACATTATCGGGGCTTTTAGGGCTGTAGAACCCTGTGATCCCCTCATACCCAGCAAACATTCTGACCTCCTAGAAAAGAGGGGCAACGGGGGAGGAAAGAGGGGCACCAGGGGAAGATAGATGGTCATTGAGGAGGAAAGAAGGGCATCAGGGGAGGAAAGAGTGGTATGGGAGGAAAGAGGGGCAACAGGGGAGGAAAGAGGGGCACAGAGAAGGAATAATTCTCCAAAATATGAACACTTTTGGGGTACTCAAGTGTGATGCTCCTGCGTCAAAAAACTGCTCTCAAACCATTAATATGACACATCTATAATGTGATTTAATTAAATTGAATGTTGTCCAATTATAATAATTTTGAAATCAATATTCGCCGCAATAGAATTTATGTGATTGGCTCTGAAACGGTTAGTGTTTGACTTTTCTCAGAATCAACCTATTGCACCATATTTTACAGCTAAATTGGCTTAATGATTGCCCTACTTACTCTTGCATATAACTCCTCCCATTTTTTCCAATTCCTACACTTTTTTTATTTTTTTATATTCTCCACATTATCATTTCTGTAATAATCGTTCTTCACTAAATTGAATGAGAATGCATATCGATAGATCCTGGCACTGAATGTGTTAAACGTTGAGCCCTAACAGCCGTGTGTGTGAGAGAGGGGAGTGAGCGGCCCCTAGAGGGAGCAGGAGGTATCGCCGCTTTAATGGGGCTCCTTGAAACCGCCCCTGGGTTCCATGTTTGTATCAGAGATTGTGAGCAGAGGAACTCCATGTTGTAACAAAGTTTCCAGCAATCTCCCCTTTTTTTTCTTTTTTTGTTTTCCCCTCTTTCCCTCCTGTCGTTTTTTTCTCTGCCCCCCATCGGTCTCCCATGCCCTCCATCCTCTCCCCTTCTCCATTTTTTTTCCTTATTTGTTCATCTCACCCCAAAGCCAGAGGGAGGAAGAAGTGAAAGTGCTGGCAGGAGGAGATTCGAGCTCTGGGGAGGTGTGATGGACAATCCGTCCATATTCACCCAGGTCAGCCGAGAAGATGTGAACTCTCCCTTGCAAGAGAAAGGTGAGGGGGCAACATGGGGTGGACTCCCAGCCCCCCAAGTCTTGGGCACACAGTCTGCACATGGCAAGTGACATGTTGATGTCATGTTATCCTCAGATTTGCATGCGAACACCCCCCTCCCTGCATGGTGTGTTTAAGGGATCAGGCAGATTACTGGGATCAAGCAGATTACTGGGATCATTTGTTGGGGGATTTCCAGCTGCTGGGGCATTGCAACTTGCCCTGCTAACCCCTGATCCTTAATGCCCCTAACCGGGATCTGAAACCATAGATTGCAGTGCCTTCCACACTATATTGTGGGTGGTTTAATGACGCCTCCCGGCAGCGAAAGGGTTAATATGGTAAAGGAATCAGGTGGCTAGTAAAGTGGCAACTGACAGATTTCTTATGGAGCCTGTAAGAAGGGGGCGGGGCACATTAGAAATATGTCACAGTACCCCCCCCCCCCCCCATGTGGTTATAGAGGCTCATTCTTTACCCCCCGGGGCCCCATTTTACTGCCTCTCTGCTTAAATGCCTTCACACTCGGCTCTGGTGGTGTGAAGGGTTAAAGTGTATGATATTTTTTTTTTTACAGTAGTTGGCCGCAATCTGGTTACCGTTTTAAATGACAGTTCGGGATAGGAACACTTCTGGCATGTAAAGGGTTAAGTTTATAACTTCTCTTTTTTTCCATTTTTATATTGTAATTATAATGTTAGTTGGGAGTAACCGGTAATTATTTTTGTAATTGCTGCAGAATACAATTTATTAAAATGTTACAGCGTTCTGTTTATTTTTGGTATTATTGTTGTTGTTATTGTTATTATTGTTGTTGTTATTGTTATTATTATTGTTGTTGTTATTACTGGAGTTCCTGAAAGTGTCAAAATTATATCTGCTCCTTAAGGTGGACATTTTTTAACCCTTTGAGCAGCAGAAGCTATGATGTCTTTATTTAGTGGCGCTGCTCTACTTAGACAAAACACCAAGGAAGCATTACGTTACTGAGATGGTGGTAGATAAGTGGAACAGTCTCCCAAAAGAAGTGGTAGAGGGGATTTAAACAAAGACTCATTAAGGTTTGAGTCTTTACAGCAGGAAAAACAGGCGACTAGACGGGGGCCGAATGGGGCCAATCTGTTCTTTGTAATTGGTCTCTCTAGTGTGCTAAGCAAATAGCCCTTCACACACCTGTCATTTTATTGTTTCCCATGAAAGACATAAAAACAACACATAACTTTTTCAGAAGGATTCTCTTGTTTCCATGGCAGCCACCTGTCCGTGCCTGCTTTTGTGTCACCTGTCAATTATTGGTTCCCAGCATAAATCATGTCCTGTCCCTGTGTACCGGAAATGGTTACTCTAACGCTGCATTTGGTCTTGAAAGTATTTTGTTCTTTGTTGTTTTGTTTTTTTTTACTGCTCTGTATTTCTAGATTTTTATGAAGTCGGAAAGTCCTGAGCCTCTGTAAGGGAAGGAAAATTCTGGAACTCCCTGCTGTTATTCGTTGATTTATACAGCGCCATCATACTCTGCAGCGCTGTACAAACGGGTAAACAGGAGAGTGTAAGCTCCTTTGCTCAGGGCCCTCCTCACTTGTTATTTCTGTAAATCATATAGTTATGTTACATACTACTTGTTATGTCCTGTCTACCCATTGTACAGCGCTATGGAATTTGTTGGCACTATATAAAGCAATTACCGTAATAATAATTTAAAAAGTAGTGCTTCTCATAACAATTTGGACAGAAACAAAAAAGGCGAGGAGAGTCTTGTTCAAGGAGCTTACAATCTAGAAGGTGGGGTCCGCGGCTGATCTCTGTAATGTTCAGGTGTGGAGGGGTCCCATCGCTGTCGCAGCGTAAGCAGCATTCGCTAAACCCCCAAATGTTTTGCTGCCTCTTGGTGGTATCCCTGGCTGAACTGAGATCATTGGAAAGAGTTACGAAGGTGTGATAGAAACGCACCTCGTTTTTGCAATGGAAAGACCTTTTAAGGGTTAAAACCCAACTTTAATGGATCCTGTTCTGGATCAAGCGATCCCATTTCTGATTCCAGCTGATCTGCCGTCGTTTTAACCCTTTCATTCTAATTTGACAGTTGCCATACTAATCAGCCCTAATTTAACCCTAAACATGCGGTATCTGGTAAATTAGATTTATTGTTTTTGCTGCCTCGGCATATTGTGATGTTTTCAGGGTTTTTCAGACCTGTCACATTTTCCCCGTTGTTCTGGATGTCACTTTGTTGCCAACAGCTGCTGGTCAACTAGTAGTGACCCCTACTCTGGGCGTACGCCAGGTTGTTTTACTGAGAGAGTAGTAGATTAGAACGGCCTCCCAGCAGAAGTGGTAGAGGATAATACAGTGAGGGTATTAAACATGCATGGGATAGACATACGGCTCCTGAATTTAAGACGAGACCAACAACTGATTAAGGTTTGAGTCGTTACAGCAGGAGAAACGGGCGACCAGACAGGGCAGATTCTATATGTATTAATGCAGGGTAGTGATACAAACTGTGATTAGACAACAACTCCCACAATCCTTAGCAGGTACTTCTTCGTTAAGGGTTTGTGTCTGTAGTATTTATTCCTTGAGTATTGGTGCGCTGGCCGGACGTTTGACCATTTTCTAGATTTCTAAGCTACGGATCATAATAAGTATTTATTGTAGTTTTGAAATAGTGATGATGGTGTGAAGCGAAGTCACACTTTTACTAAAGGAGTGGGAGATGAAAAGAGAAGCCTCCCGATAGAGGTGGTTTGCTGAAACAGTGTTGGAATTCATGGCCACTATCCGGGTATTTTCTTGTCTGTGTTGGGTTATGTATATAGTACAATTCTGGGGTAAAGTTGTAAATATGGAGCAGTCGCCATGGAGACCTGGTGATCATGATGAGAGGCAAAGTCCAACAGATAACCCCCCCCCCCCAAATGTAAATAAAATCAGATGATTACAAATGATTGCACTTTTGGTGACCGCGAGGGCCGGCAGCAGATCACAGTGATGTATACGCGCAAACCCTGCGTGTATAACGGCTGCTGTGTGTGGAGTGGGGCCCCACGTCTGGAGTGGAGTGGGATACCGAGCCCCCCCATGCAGGGGCGCGGCGGTGTCCTCCGGTTCAGGCACTTCAGTTTATATGTATATCTCCGTTTCCTATCCCGGAGCATGGGGGCTAGTGGGCCATCGAGTCAGAGGCAGTGCAGAGCGTTTCGCATCGAAATACTCTGCAGCGCACGGCGAGTCTTCGGGGCGCTTCATCGTGCAGCCTCCCCGATGGACGATGCAGCTTCTAAGTACTTTCTTTATGGGTTCTTTGGCTGTAAGAAAGAGCACCACCTGTCTTTAGGAGAAGCTGCAGCTCCCCCTCCATGGTCTGATTTTCACACCAGTTTGGCTGCTTAAATCAGCCAATCAGTGGCAGGAAAGCGCTCCATTTGAAACCAGTGGGAGTGCTTTCTGCGCATGCAGGCGGGTGGTCTCCTTAGACCCCCTGGAACGTCCACGCAGCGGTGGAATGCGTCGGGGAGGGCATTCTGATGAAACTCTCCATGCATTTCAGAGGAGAAGGGGTTAAACCATTAAAGGGGGCGCTCAGCTATCATATGCATTAAAGTGTCTCTTTATTGCACCAACATTCTGCTTTCCGACCATACGACCGTCTAGTAGACCTGAGTCTTCAGCCGCGCATGTCTTCTGCCTGCCCCGGGTGCCCTTACATCTCGCTGTAGCTGCCGCTCCTTAGTTATGAAGCCGCGGGATGTCAGTAAACGCCTCGTTAGAGCTACAAAGCCGCAGAATCTCCTCCCGCAGCTGTTTGCTCCGTAAACGTGTCAACGTCTCATGTCCTGTTACTTTATCGCATTTTATTAGGTTTTACAACCTGTAGTGAAGGCCACCGACTGCTCTCTGCGCTGCTCCGTGTTTTTGTTACAGAATGCGCTGTACAATAAAGCTTTGTCAAGAAAATGCTACACTGTTTCCCATTCAGCGCTGTTTACAAACATATCTGTTACTTTGTAACGTTTGACGTTCTGCTGCCGGGAAATCGAAGCTTTTTGTTAACCTGCGGAAATATGTGGGGTATATAATTTTTTTTTTTATACAAAAGTAATTAATAATTAGTTTTAAGTGACGTCTCCTACTTGTCTCCCCGGTAACCGAGCGCTTGGCCTGTGGGGTAAAACTACACCTGATTCTCACTTAGACAGAAGTCGGGGGGGGGGGGGCAATTTGAAAAGGAATGTTAGGCGCAAAAATGGGGGGGGGGGGGACAAATGCGCAAGCAATTTTGTAACCAGCCCAGCAAAAAAAAGCCATAAACAGTATATTTTATGTTTTAAGCTCTTGGGGGGGGGTCTTGTACAGTGGTGTCACTAGGAGGGGTGATCCCTTTTTGGAACTGTCTTTATACATTTACCCCATTTATTTGCCCCCCGGGCAGATGTATCTGATGTCACCATTACAGCTGTAGCATAACAGTGTAAATTGATTCGTTAAAATACCTTTAGCTTGTGTTTTTTTGCTTTACTATTTATGTAATTATTCTGCAAATGTTTTAATTTTTCAGTTTCCCAATCCGAAGCTGAGATCTGTGGCAGAGCCAGCGTTCTCAGCCATTTCTTCTCTCCCTACCCACACCTTTAAAATGGGGCCTGAACCATTAAACAGCAATCGGCAACTTAACAATAGAGCAGCGATAGGGTTAAGGGTACCGATGCAAATATGAGGGTCCCAATACCTGTAAGTGGGGAACGGCAAATAAACAAGCTGGGTGTCTCACTGGCCCCCGAAAGAGAACAGATTGGGCTTTACTGTCCCTTTTTAATAGCTGCAGATGTAAATTCCTGATTGGTCGCTGACCGCTTGCGCTCGTCTGTGAGATCAGAAAAGTTTAGCAGTAGGTTGTAGCTTTTTTGGGCAGTGACGGGGTTAAAGTCAGGCATCTGTTGCCCCAACGTAGATAACTGCCCTGTGATTCCAGAGACATAAGCAATTGTTCTAAGCCAGAGAGAGGATCTGTTTAATATTCCGGAGCCCTTCCTCGGGGTCATATCCCCTTCTCTGTGTGTATTCTGGCAGAGCTGCGGGGAACGGATATCGGCTCCAGAACAAGGGGCTCAGCTAGTTCCCGTTCCTGTCCCAGCTGCACGGCATCATGGGGGCCGTAGCTACAGAGAGGGCAATAAATGGGGCAAAAGGAGAGCTGGTTGGGGCAAATGGCGAGGGATGATGCTGAAATATTCTCATATTTGATGTTTTTTGTTCCAAGTCGCTATTCTGTAGCAACTTGGTCTGGAGTTTAATATGATTCTTGACACTTAATCAGTCGTTGGTCTCGTCTTAGATCCAGGAGCCATATGTCTATCCCATGCAGGTTTAATACCCTCACTGTATTACCCTCTACCCCTTCCGCTGGGAGGCTGTTCCACTTATCTACCACCCTCTCAGTAAAGTAAAACTTCCTTCCATTCCATCTAAGCCTCTGAACTTCTAGTTCTGCTCAGTAACATGTGAAATGTATAAGTGTCCATATAAAAGCAGCCGGTGTGGTCACCCTAGCCTTGTGCCTCATCGGTCTCCAGAGATGTTGCTGTACTGGCCCCCCTGGCAGTGAATGGGTTACGGCAGTAACTAATGTTGCAACAGCATTCTTGGGAGGGGAGGATTTGTTGTGAAGTTTCTGCTCGAGTGCCCCTGGACTGAGGTTGAACTCGGGGACCTTAAAGGGACTCATCCCCACCCAAAATTCCAGCAACTTTATCGCATTTTCTCTCCTGCGCACGCATGCGCCCTGAATGCATTTTCACCTAATCCTCTGTTATTGCAGAAGTTGTCTTCTCTCTTTTGTTGCCTTCCTTACAGATTTGATGTTTATCGCGCATGCTCGGTTTTTATAACACTCTGTAGTAGCCCTAATCCAGGAAAATTCCCCTTGAGACTCCTAGCTCACCGATCGTCTCACCTGCCGCCGTCCTCCGCTTTAAACTGCTGCTCAGATCTACCTCTGTGGCTTCGCTGCTGCAGAGGATTTGGGTAGAAGTCTGGCGATTGCTGCATAGAAGCTGCGGTAGTTTGAGACGAGCCGTGGAGGAGTATAGTGTATCACTGAGTGTCGGTGTGTCACAGGAGTGATGGGAGTGATAAAAGGCCTATGAAGATATTCCATTTGTAGCTAGGTTGGTAATTAATGTTCGGAATGGATGGGTTGGCGATGCCTGGTGTTGCCCGGGGGGGGGGGGCATCGCTGGCATGTAGATGGGGAGATAATTGATTCGGAACGTTGCTCGTCAGTTTGTATAATTGTTTGGCATCTGGCTGTCGGCTTGAGAGTGATCTGGGAGCAGCAAAGCGCGCGCTGCTGATTAAAATAAAGCTTGTTAACAGAGTAAGGATTACGGTGCAGCGATCCTGTATAATCTCTAAAGAATACGGCAATCCCGCTGAGGGCCCCGGGGGTCACGGAGACGCGTGTACTCTGCCTGTACTCCCATCACTGCCTGTACTCCCATCACTTCTATTACTGCACGTAAATATTTCGGGTTTAATTTCATTTTTTTGTCACATCTCGTAAAAACGACTTCCCCCCTTCATCGGGTCTTTGATAATACGCCATGTAGGTTATTTCCCCCCCTTAAAAAGGGGAACAAATTCACCGTGAAAATAAATGAGGCCGGAAAGCATAGAACGGCTACTCTTGGAATATATACATTAATATATAGCGGACCTGGCGCGTTAAACTAAGCCGTCTCCTCTCGCCCTCCCTGCAGGTGCTCAGAACTCCTCTAGCAAGAAACCCCGGAGCCGCAGCATCTTCCACTCGCTCTTCTGCTGCCTGTGTCACGAAGATGCCGAGCCGCTACCGGTCAACAATAACGCCCCCCTCGTGGCGGAGGAGAACGGCTCGCTCCCCAAGGTAGGCGGACTGTCGGCGTCATTCTTAAAGGACCCTCCGTGTCCGACACTTCCCAGGACGATGCCCTCGTATAACACGGGCTGCAGAAAGGTGTATCGTTTGTGTCGTCTTTGTCCAATAAATAATTTTTTTTTACATTTATTACACTTTAATTCTATTTTTTTGTTTTTATTAAATTTTTTTTTGCTTTTGCCCTCCCTGATATAAAACGGGAATGAAAACATTTGCTCGCGTCTGTGACATTATATGATTACCCTTTATTTACCAAACTCCAGGCTGTTCCACCATGCAGACCTACCCCTTGTGACTTGTAGCACTGATGCTTTTTCCACCCCTTCCCCCATTGTTATGCCACAATGTTTACAGCAGTAACAAACAAAATATCACAAAAATAAATAAATATATAATATATATAATATTTTTTACTTTATTATTCATTGGACTCATTCTAGGAAATAACTGCATTTTTGTTTAAATTTAATGTTTAACCCTTTAAGAGACCAGCGTCGGAAATGATGTGTTGATAGATTCCGTAGCATAGAAGTTTTCCTTTATTATCTGAAGAGTTTGCGGCTCAGTAAATGGGGTAAAATTGTATTAAATTCCCAGTCTGAGAGGTGATTAACTTTGCCACTCACCGGGGTGTTTGGCTGTAAATAAGCAAATAATTGGTTTAAGAGATTATCCGGGTTGATGTGGATCTGCTGCCCCCTTGTGGTGTTTGAGTGTACTGCACCAGCTGCTCGTCACTAATACAATAACATGGATTTAAAAAACTCTTTTATAATCTGAATCACTGAATCATTGTGATTACACTAAATGCTTCCATTGTCTCGGCGCTCCACTAAAAATACGAAGGCTGTATCCCATTCCCGGCCTTTTTTATATTTATATAAATAAATCGGCCTCTCGTTCTTTGCTCCTCAGGCGTCTGTTAAGTATCTTCTCTCGGAGGTGAAACCGCGGGACGCGGGGAAGATCTGTGTGGTCATCGACTTGGATGAAACCTTAGTACATAGCTCATTCAAGGTGGGTTATGGTTGTGTGCTGTTGCCAGGCAACCTGAAAGCTGAATATGATGGGGGGGGGCAAGTAGGGCTGGAATTAAAATCACTGATCTAATTTCCATAGAAAACGAGGACCCAGCATATTTTTATTTTGCATTTTACACACATTATGGTACTTTCCTATTATTCCTATTTTGGGCCCAAAACCCCTGGCGCCCCTCTCTTGTCCCCCCTCGACGCCCCTCTCTCGTCCCCCCTCGACACCCCTCTCTAGGAGGTATGAGGGTATCACAGGGTTCTATGAAAATTAAACCAAGTGACTGCTTAATATTTGATTTTTCGCTCATCGTTTGTATCGCGTCTACTTTTATTTTTGCAGCCGGTTAACAACGCCGACTTCATCATTCCTGTAGAGATCGAGGGAACAGTTCATCAGGTATTTTTTTTTCTCTCCTCCTGGTTTAGGGTTTTTGGGGTAGTTTCTCTGTCCCCCTCCCCCAATAAAATATTTTTTTCCAAATTATTATAATTCATTTGTTTGATATTCTCGCCGGAAAAACGGGATCCCGACGACGTCCCGGCTGGTCGGCCGCTGGGTTCAAGTAATCCAGGATAGGCTGTGCTGTCTGATTTCAGCCTATTCTCGATTACTTGGGTCCAGAGGCGGCCACGAGCGCCACGAAAACCCGACCATATAAGGTAAAAAAATTTAAAAATAATAATAATAATAAAATAAAGTTAAAAGAATATAAAACTTATCATTATTAATTTGTATTAGTAGTATGTAACCCACACTGTGTGTATATATATATATTTATTTATTTTAATTGATAATGTTTTAGGTCCAGGAGTCCATCACAAAGTTTGACGTACGGCACCTAATGTCATATTGTGGTCTGGCTCATTATAGAAAGGCTTGGTTAAAAAAAAAAAAATTCTGCTAAATTTTTATTTTGATTCAGAAACTTTACAATTATTGTCAGGATTATTTTAAATAACCAATCCCATAGTCTATAGGAATGCTGTATTTGGACATTTACCTGACAGTCTTCCCCCTACCTGCCCCAGGTGTATGTGTTAAAGAGACCCCACGTGGATGAGTTCCTCAGGCGGATGGGAGAGATGTTCGAGTGCGTGCTGTTCACGGCCAGCCTCGCCAAGGTTAGTCCTGAACCTCCTTTTGTGGATCAGCCTTGGAAGCCATAGTAGGTTTATTTAGCAGCCTGGGAGAAAATCGTAACCCAGACCACAACGGTGCTAAAAAAACATGAAAACGGGCAAAGCTGTATTTAACCGTTAATATTTCTCCTGGTGGTTATTTCCTGCTCCTTGTGGTTAACGTGCCCCCCCTCTCCTGTTATAGTACGCGGACCCCGTGGCTGACCTCTTGGATAAATGGGGAGCCTTCAGGGCGCGACTTTTCCGAGAGTCCTGCGCCTTCCATCGGGGGAACTACGTGAAGGACCTGAGCCGGCTGGGGCGAGACCTCAACAAACTCATAATCATCGACAATTCCCCGGCGTCCTACATCTTCCATCCGGACAACGCTGTACGAAATATATTCTATATATTATAATAACCATTTACTGATTCATATAGCGCCATCCTATTCCGCGGCGCTGTACACTGGGATATCACACGATATCAATCTATTATATAAATACCAAGGATATCGGGCCAATCGTGTAATATTTATGGCTTTAGATTAGAATATATTATATATATATATATATATATATATATATTCTTTTTTTTTTTTTTTTAGTAATATAATCCTGTCCTCTCTGAGTTTGCAGTTTTTTTTTGTTTTTTTTTTAAGTAAAGTTTTAAAGTGCAATAAAATAAAAATCTGTGTTTTTATACTTTTTCCCGAACCATGTTCCCATTGATACGCTGCGTGGGACGATCTGTACATAGTTTGGTTATATTTCAGGCAGGTCTAGCAACAAAGTAACAACTGTAACGTTTTCCTGCCAAACTGCTCTTTTTATGTTTTTTTTGTTTGTATTTTTTTGGTTTCCTAACATTCAAAAGTTTTTTTTTTTAAATGTAATTATTACAGCTAAGTAATTGTTTAAATGCGTTCGCCGTCACTTTAAACCAGAGCTACTTATGTCCAACCCCCGAGGAGCACAAAGGCCAGGAACGCTCTGTATCTCTGCCCCCCAAAAATAGATAATTTAATGAATTTCTAAAGGTGGGGATATTAACAAAAAATGATAATTTGTGGCCCATATACAGCCTTCGAGGACCAGAGCTGTGCAGCTATGTATTAATTTTTTACTTGTCGCTTCCTTCTTGTTCTCAGGTGCCGGTGGCTTCGTGGTTTGACGACATGACGGACACCGAGCTCCTAGACCTTCTCCCCTTCTTCGAGAGACTCAGTCGCGCGGACGACGTGTACAGCGTTCTAAAGCAGCGCAGGACCGCCAGCTAATGATTGGAGGGGGGGAGGTGGCGGCGGGGGCTCGTGCGTACCTGTAGGCAGGTGTGCGCACGTGGTAGGGCCGGAGGGTGGCCCCAACCTACACCATCTGCTGAGAATAGATAAAGGCTCACCTGATTCAGCTCTCCTGTGCCTTCCCATTTCTATTTAATGCTGCAACCCTTTTGCAAGAGCAATATAAAGCCTTAGTACGCTGAACGCACGGAAGGCAATGATGTCTGACTACCACTCCCATCAACCGCAGTCCCACTCTGGCTGACTGCGCTTGAAGGGAATTGTAGTCCCAACATTAAGGAAAGAGATGCGGGTTTGTGATCTCTGATTTTTGGGGTCTGTTGTGGAAATTTGCTATAAAAAAAATCATATGTGTATTTAAAAAAAAAATCTATATTTTTTACAATTCGGTTTGCGTTGGTGACGGTAACCGGAGAGGAACAACAATTTCTCCCCCTCTTGCGATTCGTTAAATCCCAGAAAATTTGAGTCTTTCATTTTATTTATTTTTTTACATATATTTTTTTTTCCTGCCTTACGTATCACCAGAAATTTTACTTTTTTTTTTTTTTTTTTTGTAAGAATATAGCAGCCTCTATGGAGAAAATCCTAGAGGTGTAACAGAGAAAGTATTACGACACTTAAGTCTCCCGCTCGTAACAATATTCTAACAAAAGCCTGTGTTATAGCAGGGCTTCACATCAGAGCAGCAGGCTGGCTGCGATTACCACTTTTGGAAAGAAAAAATACTTTTTTTTTATTTTAAAAAGATTTTCAGGCTTAGAATCTGATCAGCAGAGACTAGAAAGCGCGTGGAAGGCGAGAATGAGCGCGGTAACCCAAAGATCCGTCACAGCGAGGGTTCTAACGGAGTCCGCTTGGGTCGGTGGAGCGGGGAGAGGAACGTTGGAGAGCTAAAGGGTCACTTGGTGTATTTAACCCCTTGCGCGGGCAGTATATATATGACACTAAATCTCATTTGGTATCCGGTATTCACCGCTTTGGGGGGGTCTCCGGGGCAAGGTGGCAGGGTCTTGGCGCGGGTATCCGGGGACAGGGGGATTAAAAGGCTGACCCTGTATCTTTTATGCTTTTATTTTTGGCACGGCACGCCGTAGTGGGTTTCATTCTGCCGGCGGGACCCCCGAGTACAGACCCCCGAGTAATGAGGCATACGGTTCGAGAACCCGCTTAACGCCTTTTCCGTATCGATCCAGAACGTTTTAGGGGAAGAGGTTCATCTCCTGGATTAAGACTTGAGTTATTTCCTTATTTATTATCAAACGCGTCCCTCTCTGACCTGTGACCTAAGGCCCCTATAGGTACCTGCTATGGGGGGATATAGGGTCTGCAAGGGAGCGTCGCTTCTGTGCCTTTGTCGCCCCCCCCCCTCTCGTTGCTGCATCGCATAGATCCGCGCCTACGAACTTGCCTTAAATAATTAACCTTTTAAGTGCTGGCGGGGAGAGCGACGCATCGTAAAGATCGTATTACGCTCCGAGGGTTTGAGTCCCGACGAACCCGATTCTTGGCGATATTCGGGTTCCGGACGGGTGATCGATAACCCAACCGGTGCCCTCTTTTCTTTATTCCGCGTTTTAGGGCTCGGCTTTGTTCTTCTGTTTTTTTTTTTTGTGTTTTTTTTTTATAAATAGCTCACTCCCCCCCCCCCCCGAAGTTTGCTGTGATTTGGGTTTGTGGTTAATACCCCCAGTCTCTATGGACGGTTTAGGTTCTTGTTTTTGGGTCCAGATGCGGAGTAAAACATGGACCAAATAAAATGTGGATTTTTCGGTCCTTGCATCATAACACTGAAATTTATTAGTTTCAACCCAATTCTTAGCTGATCTCCAGACCTCCCCAACAGTCAAGGCTTTGCAGATCTCCTCTTTCCAGCCGGGGTCTATTGGCTTGTGTCTCGGCCGCTGTCACTTTGTAGGACTACGACTCTCAGCACTCTCATTCCGCGCACGCTAGGAATTATAGTCACCCGCTGGCTTTCCCGGTCACTGCCCCTTCCCGCCGCACCAACATATCGCCAAGGCAAAGATCGTATACCCCTCTTTATTTTTATATAAGACACACAGTTCTGTAAATGTATATCTGTACAGAATATATGGATTTTTTACGGAGATTTGAAAAAGTTCACAGCGAGGGGTTAATGCTCGCCGCATTCTTTTGCAAATAATCTTCTCTAAAAAAAAAAAAAGTAAATTTATAGTTTTTTGGTTTTTTTTTTAATTCTTGTAGATTTTTTTTTCTGTTTATTTTTCTCGTTACATTTTGACATTTAATGGGAGAAATTCTGGGTTTTTAGGAAGTAAATTTGGGGAACTCAGATACATTGTAGATTCTTCTAACCTTTATTGCTAGTTTTTGAGGGGTTTTTTGTGTTTGAATGTTAGGCGCCAAACTGATATATTTTTTTTCTTAGAAGAGAGCAGCTTGTTTTGTTTTATTTTTTTTGGTCGGGCAATTAATTTAATTTAAATAGAAATAATTCTAATCTCTGGCATTGGAATATTATTAGAATCTCCTTAAACCCGGTAATGATTTCTGTCGATCCGTAAGAGATTTTTGGCTATTTGATATGCAAACTCACTCTTATCTGCTATAGATTTATTCCATGGGCGCATTGCGGTCCCTGATTTCATAGTTATGTTGGTTTTAAGGGGAGCCGAAACATCGAGGTTTATCTCCCCCTCGATAATTCTTCACATACTAATTATTTTACCGTAAACGAGATTTCCGATTTTCTCCTCGTGTTTCTGTTTTGTTTCCTGTTTTATAGTTCTGTTCGTATGAGTTCAGGGTTTGTAAATGATAAATGTGCCCATCTTCACCTATTTCTTGGATTGTTATATAAACGCTGTGCCCCCCCCCATGTAGAGGGTGTTGTGCCCCCTCCCCCCGGCAGAGGGCAATGTACCCCCCTCTCGGCAGAGGGCGCTGGCCCCCCCTCTCGGCAGAGGGCGCTGGCCCCCCCTCCCGGCAGAGGGCGCTGTTTGTGTTGTTACTGCTTGTGTGTAACAAGGTGAGGATGCCAGCAGAGGGCGCCATCATACCATCACACAGTTGTATTGAATTTAATCGCCATTTCTGGGAAAATCAAGTGTTTTGCGTTATTTGTCGCCAATCCGTAACTATAAATACAACAGAAAATACAACGTTTCATCCTCTGTGCTATGGAAACGTCTTTACGCAGCTAGATATCGTTTCCATCTCTTTAGAGACCTTGAGGGACCTTTTAAAGCCAGTTACACAGGATGTGCCTGACTGCTCGTTAAGACAAGTGTAACAGAAAGTTGCTTCCCCCCTGGCTTCTGAAAAGAAATCCTGTAAAGTTCCCCCCGGTGCACGCAGAAAAGGGGATGTTTTTAGCACATGGGCCGCACATGGGTTTTCATTAATGTTGGATAATTTGGGGGTATATTTTGGTAAATCAATAGGGGCATCTGTACCCGTGGCATGTAGATGTATGCAGAGTCAATGTGCTCCCCTCTATAGGGGTCACGGGGTACATGGTTGGGTGCAGAATGCCCCTGGACCACCTAATGGAGTAGATCACATAAAGGCTGCTGGAAGTACTTCACCCAAAATGTCTATTTTTTGCACCATTTTTATTAGTCCACTTATAATGTATATACTTTTTTTTTTTTTTTAGACTCATCCTTGTATTGCAAACCTCCTAGAATTTAAAAGGATGGTTATATAACGCGTTTACGCAAATTAATTTCTAAACACATTTCTTGCTGTTTGCACCCCCCCCCCATAACGTTCATACCTGCCAAGATTTGGGTATCAGAAAGGGACTTGTAGAAATACAGCAGGACACTTGGCAGGCATGTTAGAAAAAAAACAACCCTTTAGATTTGTAAGGAATAAACTATATGCACCGGACTCGGCGTCCAAAAGGTGCAAGAACAGAATTATGACTCCTTCCTTCCTTCAGACCCCCAGCCTGCGATGGAAGCCCCCATTAGTCTATCCACCTTTAGCTTTATCTACACGAAAACACTTCTGTCTTGGAATAAGGGCTGCCAATAATCCTAAAGTTATTATTTTTTACTATATATATTATATTTTTATTGTATATCTGTTTCAGAGAGAGAGAAAAAAATGAGAATTAATACATTTAACTTCTTTGGGGTATAAAAAAAAAAAAAAGGATTTTTAAGTGCCTTCTTTTTTGTGTGATTTTAAAAAACCTGTAAAATAATCTTAAATTACAATGAAAAAAAAAAAAACTAAAGAAAAATTTACAATTCTTGTGTCTTGTGTTTTATTGGAACGACGTTACAGATAAATTTAATTTTACTTTGGGAATAAAGAGGGGGGGCGGGGGGGAAAGAGGGGTATCAAAGGAGGAGAGGGGAGCATCAGGCAATGGGGGGTGGGGGGAAAGAGGGGTATCAAAGGAGGAGAGGGGGGCATGGGGTTTGGGGTCCCCTTGTGGGACTGTACCTTCTAGTGAAGGACACTTGTTATGTATGGTAAATCCCTAATCCTGAATTACTATGTATTATGGTGTTTTGGGCATCGAAGACCTCGGTGACCTCGATATGAACGGCAGACTAAGGAGGACGTTTCTGCGGGGTCTTCACGTTCAGACGTTGGACTTTCTTTCCTATGGAGGGTAACAGTAACTATAACGTATCCTCGCTCATATACTTTACGCTCAGACTGTGATCTAATTGTCCCGGATCGTGGACCCGGAGCCGCCGTTGCTGTCAGTCATGTGATATTTTGGGTGACATTTTTACCGGGTCAAACACCACACTGAGCTGATGCTTTATGGCGATGCCAATGAAGTCCTTTCCTCCATAGACTTTCATTAGTCAGAGAGTCTGACTGGGGGATTAAGACTGAGCCATTCTATTGTTCCCCACAGGCAGTATGATAAGGAGTCGGGGGGTTTAGTAAATCGGGACTCAGAGTGAGAATCATACCAACGGCCGATATGCATTATATTTTGGGGCAAAATCTACAACTGGGTTAAAAAAGAAAACCGGCAAAAACTGGCAAAATATTTTTATACTAGGAACGAATATACCGTAATTGGTGAAGTTCTCACATCATCACCATCCTGGTTTTCATCATCTTATTGTCCAAAAGATGGGAAAATGAATATATCTGTCCTTTCATTCCTTCTGTTTCCCTCTCGTTAAGAAACAATGTCCTTTGTGCGGAATTTGTGCTAATGAGGAGACTTCTGTGTCCTTTCCGCATCCAGCTCATTAGTGCGTTTAAAGCACAAGGTGCTCGTCGATGCAGAATAAACGCTCGCAGGGGCGTATTCGCTCGGTGCTGTCGTCGCATTCGGACTCCAGGGATAGACGCGGCTCCATCTTTCCTGTTAAACTTTCCTAATCATTTTCCGTACGCAAGTTGGAAAACCCAGGACTCAAAGGGCGATGATGTCATCAGCAGCAGGTAAACGCTTTTAAAATCTGCGGGATAGAAAAATATAATTAATTCTTTTTATTAAATACAGATTTATACGCCGGGTTTCAGGGCCGTCTTGGTTCTGAATTCTGTGATCACCGAGCTTTAGCCTTGAAGGAGTTTGAGACCCCACTGTAGGTAGGGGGCAAATACAGACTATGCAGGGCAAATTTTTTTCGTGTTTCAGTATTAATTTATTCACCAGCGTTCAAAAGTTTGGGGTCACTTAGAAATGTTATTTGCTTTTGAAAGAAAAGCATATTTTGTCCATTAAACTAACATGAAGTGGATCAGAAATCCAGCAAAGACGGGGTTAATGCTGTAAATGACTGGAACCGGCTGATTTTTAATGGAATCTCTTCATAGGCATACAGTGGCCCTTTATCACTCCCATCACTCCTGTGTTCCAATGGCCCTTTATCACTCCCATCACTCCTGTGTTTCAATGGCCCTTTATCACTCCCATCACTCCTGGGTTTCAATGGCCCTTTATCACTCCCATCACTCCTGTGTTCCAATGGCCCTTTATCACTCCCATCACTCCTGTGTTCCAATGGCCCTTTATCACTCCCATCACTCCTGTGTTCCAATGGCCCTTTATCACTCCCATCACTCCTGTGTTCCAATGGCCCTTTATCACTCCCATCACTCCTGTGTTCCAATGGCCCTTTATCACTCCCATCACTCCTGTGTTCCAATGGCCCTTTATCACTCCCATCACTCCTGTGTTTCAATGGCCCTTTATCACTCCCATCACTCCTGTGTTCCAATGGCCCTTTATCACTCCCATCACTCCTGTGTTTCAATGGCCCTTTATCACTCCCATCACTCCTGGGTTCCAATGGCCGGGTCTGATTATCGGATATAAAAAAATAAATAAAGGCTGCTGTGTTGTTTGCAAATTTCTAGTCCATAGGTTGCCGGGTATTTGCATTGTGAGATAAAAGACTCATAAATTGTCAGGGTAATAGGATGCGTTCGGGTTAATATTTGGCCAGATCTCTATCGTTCCATCTCACGTTTATTACCTGGAAAATTAGGGCTGGGAAAGGGGTTACCGGTTCCAACGCGAAGAACCTCCGAGGTCTCAAAGCAGGAAAAGTAGAAAAAATACTAGACTTTCTTATATGGCAAATTCCAGAAACAATTTAATGAATCCATTGTAGACCGACTCAAATGGGTAATAATTCTTGCTGGTCTTTCTAAGATGCCCCCCAGGAATCACTACACTACACTATATGAAGTGCAATGGGCTCCTCGAGGGTGGGGCTTAATATATTTTAATTAAAGGAACAGGTACGTGAGCATCGTACTTAGTATGTTGTGTGCCTTTTAGACATTAGACAGCACATTTAAGGTAGAAGAGAAACAGAGGACTGATTAAGCTTTGGGTCCTTACAACGGGCAGACTAGATGGGGCAATTAGGGGCAGATTCTATGTTTCTAAATATCTGAAGCACTATATTTGTAAGCTTGATACCATATTCAAAGTGAAATATGTAACCTAGGTACAGAAAATCAAGATGCCTGTGACGAACAAACAATACATATTCACCTAACGGACTGCACAGAACGACCATAGAAGGAATACAGAAAGGATCCAGTCATTGTGAAATCAGTCGTAGAGATATTAAGAATGTGAAGAAAGCACAAAATTACCCAAATTCACCAAATCAGAGAAGCCCATAGAGCTGCTCTATTGCTAACCATCACCTGCCCTTCATACCCCTCTGCCCAACATGTGCTCTCTTTTAATGGTTTATCTGTTGCACCCACGCACTTAAGAGATTTCTTAATCAATAACACGGGGCGGGGATGCCCCGGAACATTATTAACTCGCAAGTTCATGACAGCTCAGATCCGTACTCGGGTTATCGCAGCGAAGGGAGGTCAAGACTGCCTCTTGGTGGTTGATGATTAACCCTTTGCGTGCCAGAGTGATGGGCAGTGCGCTGCAGATAAATCATTTTCTTACCCTCCTAGCATTTAAAGAGCAGATTTTATTTTTTTAACTTCCCAGCAGCCGGATGGAATTTATTTATTACGAATGATTCGGTTTAATTTTTCCACCCCAAATGTTCATTTATAAAAAAAAAAAAAAACAAGTCCTCACCCCCGAGGTTCGGTTTAAAAAATACATTGTATATTACAGCCTGGGTTCATTCACACTCCGGTCAAATTATTGTCTTTTTTTTTTTTTTAACCCTTGCATCCAAAGATGACTTAAACAGAGCGCCATTCCCTCCCGTTAACCCTTGATTTGCCTCATCAACAAGGGTGTTGCATATAAAAGTGTCGTAAAAAGAGTCGGATGAGCAACAGTAACTCGGATTTAGGTATGAAGAAGGAATTTGCACCTAGAAAGGTTTGGCTCTAGTTTAGTGATAATTTTTAATTCATTCTTCTGCAGACTATGCATACCCTCCAAGTGTCCTGTTTTAAGTGGGGCAGTCCTGATTTTTGGGCACTGTCCAGCCAAACGACCCCACCTTCAAGTATCCTCAGCTGGGTAGGGACATCCGATGATCTGCCCTGACGACCCCACTTAGTGTAGACCTCAGTTCCGGCTTCTACGCGGCCAACTTGCTATGTATTGAAGCAGAGAACGGTGATATGACATCACAACAATGATGACACGGACCAGTGCAAAATCTTTGTAAATCAGTGTATGCGCAGCCGTGAGGAGAGGCCGTAATGTGGGCATCCCACTGGACTGCAGTGACAGTAGTGATAGTATCGATAGTAGTGATGGTAGTGATAGCAGTGATAGTAGCCATGGTAGTGATGGTAGTGACAGCAGTGATAGTAGTGGTAGTAGTGATAGGAGTGATGGTAGTGGTAGTAGCGATGGTTGTGATAGCAGTGATGGTAGTGATAGTAGTGATAGCAGTAATGTAAGTGGTAGTAGCCATGGTAGTAATAGTAGTGATGGCAGTGATAGTAGTGGTAGTAGTGATGGTAGTAATAGTAGTTATGGTAGTGATGGCAGTGATAGTTGTGGTAGTAGTGATGGCAGTGATAGTAGTGATAGTCACTGTCAGGGCTGTCCTGTGTTGTAACTCTGGGGGAATGTCAGATACGGGACGTTTATTAAGATAAAGAATGCAGAAAAAGCGAATCGCACCCAGATTATTGTACAACGAACGCGGCTCAAAGGTACTTTCTCGCCCTCGTGGATAATCACGTCTACGCACGCCTGTTACTGGGAACTCTCGGGGTTTTTGCCCCAATCTCAAGGTGAAGGGGCAGATTCTCGGGGTCACACAGTCTGACGCCTTCCTATTCCCCCTCCTGCTGGGATCAAATATAAGACTCCCAGTTGGTGCTTTTGCTACCAGTATGTTATGGTTGATACTCCTGCTTGAATGCAGATGACTCAATTAAGTGCATCTTGACGACTGGTATTAGAGCCACTTGGGTGACACATTTGGCGAGTCCTCTGCATGGTATCTTCACGATGGGCTATTAAAGGGTTAATACATCAAGAATCTCCCGATCCGCTCACTAAAGGCTCGTAGAGCCGTTTGCATTTGTGTGTAAAGAGTTAACTGGAGCTGAGGGGCCCCGCTGGGCGTCGGATCAGGCAGGGTGACTCAAACCCTCTTATCAGCCGTCGCTTTATGATGGAGAAAGACTTTTATCGAGTTGAGTTCCCCGATACTTCCCTTTATTTCACTTTCATTTATATTGGGGGTCGCTCCAGGTTTTTAGGAGCCCTAAGAAAAAAAAAGATTTAGGGGGCCCCACCATAAATACAAGACGCGAGGAAACGGATTCCTGGACTGGTCCCGCGATGTCGCGCAGGACCGCCTGACCTTCTGAGTCCGCACGCCCCGCTCGCCTCCCTTTATACCGGAATATTTATAGCCGGCGATCCCCACCCCTCCCTAGCTCTGTGCATGCAGGGAACAAACGATGAACTCTGACCTAAGCAGTTTGGAGAAATACAGAAGCTGCCGGCCGATCGGCCCCATCCGGCCCCCGTCTAGTCGCCCGTTTCTCCTGCTGTAAAGACTCAAACCTTAATCAGTCGTTGGTCGCCCTATGCCTATCCCATGCATGTTTAATACCCTCACTGTATTACCCTCTACCACTTCTGCTGGGAGGCTGTTCCACCTATCTACCCTCTCACTAAAATAAAACCTCCTTACACCCAATCCCGTGGGAATGTCACCCCAATTAATGAGGTGTAAATGTGTTTGTTTCCTATCGTTACCAAGTAAATGTTGGGTTGTGCATGCGCGGAGCGGTGTTGTCGTCCTCCGCCTCTGATTGTGTTTGATGCAGAAAAAGGTATTAAGGGGTTAACAGAAAATGCCCCCCATAGGATGCTGCGGGCTGTTTGGAAAGGGTTACCAGGCGTCTCAGATGGTTCGTTGTCTCCCAAGGGGCCAAAGGTACGCAAAATATTCTGGGAGTGAAAGGGTTACCTGGCTAATTCCTATCCTTATCGGCCCCTGGAGGCCGACACAAAGTTCTTCCGTGGTTGTAAATAATATGGGCGCTATAAACCCCGGCGGCCATCGCTTTTCTGTTTTAAAGCCAGTTCTGCATTTTTCTCCTGATAATTTGAAAAAAACTGTATTTTAATCCCAGCATGCACCGGGCCGGCCCGTCCTGATTGGAGGAACGCTCCACGTAACAATAAATAAATGAAATAGATTCATCGTTATGTTCACTCCTCATCTGCTGGAGTGTGAGGGTGTGAGTGCATAAGTGTATGTGCGTGTGTGTGTGTGTGTGTGAATGTGTGAGTGAGTGTGAGCACGTGTGTGTGAATGCGTGTGTGTGTGAGTGTATGTATGAGTGTGTGAATGCGTGTGTGCGAATGTGTGTGAGTGCGTGAGTGTGAGTATGAGTGAGTGTGTGTGAGTGCATGGCGCTGTCGGCCAGTCCGCGTCGTTGGAAGGCGGAGCGGAATCTTCCGACATTAATAATGTTATAAAATATTTCACAAAGTTTTCCTCTAGATTGTCAGCCTGCGAGCCGAGTTCCCCTCACTGGTTCTGGTTTTGAACTAGACTGGAAAATGTTGGCGCCGTATAAATGTAAGATAATAATAAAATTAATAATAGTAATAATAATAGTAATAATAATAATAATAGTAATAATAGTAATAATAATAATAATAATAGTAATAATAGTAATAATAATAATAATAGTAATAATAGTAATAATAATAGTAATAATAATAATAGTAATAATAATAATAATAATAATAATAATAGTAATAATAATAGTAATAATAATAATAATAGTAATAATAGTAATAATAATAGTAATAATAATAATAGTAATAATAATAATAATAGTAATAATAATAGTAATAGTAATAATAATAATAAAATAATAGTAATAATAATAATAGTAATAATAGTAATAATAGTAATAGTAATAATAATAATAAAATAATAGTAATAATAATAATAGTAATAATAGTAATAATAATAATAGTAATAATATTAATAATAGTAATAATAATTATTATTAATAAAGGGGATCATTTGTTTTTTAAACCTTTAAAAAATATTGTGTTCAATTTGTGAAAAGTTTTAAATATGATTATGGAATCAATATAGAGAATAGCTCTGTAAAGGGAGGGGGGGGGATCTCATCTGTTCACCGAAATCCTCTTTTCCCAGCCCAGCATGATGAGAGTTGTAGTTTTGCCGTTTTATGTTAATCTCTTGACTAAGCAGCCGGTTATCGCTGTTTATTTGCATGCGGAGGACATGGAGGTTCTGCTTTCTGCAGCGTGAAATATTATGCTATCTAATGACTTTATTGCCAACATTATTAATCTCTACTGCTTCTGCTGGGAGGCTGTTCCATTTATCTACTACCGTCGCAATAAACTTCCTTCCATTCCATCTAAGCCTCTGAGATAGTTCTGAGATGGATGACTTTATCTGGTTGATTCATCAAATTTTGATACGTGGTCACCATAGAAACTCACAGAATGGACCAATTAGCAGGACCCATCTGTTGGTTACTATGGTGATAAGACCACTTTTCAGATGTTGCACCAGAATCACTTTTTATGGAGCCACCCCCCCCCCCTCATTGGACCTCCAACCAAAGACAGCGCTGCGGCTGAACGGGAAAGGCGCTGACGTCGTACTTTAAATAAATAGCAATTTATAAAGTGCGTTCAATCATCTTGGGAGGCTCCGGGGAGAGGTCTGTACCTGCCTCCTCTCACCAGCTGAGACGTATGCCCTTATATGGGAAACACAGATGACGGGCCGAGCTGCCGGGGGTTTGGGACAAAGGTCGGTACTCGCAGGCAGGAGACAGTCTGCAGGTATCTGAGCTCCGTGCAGGTCTGCTCTGCTCTCCCGACGGCCGGCCACACCTGACACGCAGGTAAGACCCCCCCCTCACCTGTGTGGGGGGCACCTGGGAAACGAAGCCCCTTTTATTCCCTAATATAGGGCGACAAACAGCCAAATGTTTATTACTATAATTGCCCTAAATATACTTTTTTTCCCCGTAACGGAGCCGCCTGGTCACCCTACCCCAATAGTGACTCTTTTTTGTCCATTTTTATATGAGCTTCACCCCAAACCAGTAACCCCACCAATGACCATTAAATCCCACCCAGCGTCTGATTATTTTAGACGTTTCGGGGTCCCACCGCCCTGCTCTGAATGTCACCTATTATTTTTATATTGGGGGGGGCTATGTATAAAGACACCGATGGCAGAATCAGTGCAATCGCCGTAGCAACCAACATAATGTTGCTTTAGCTCTTTATTTTGGTATCTGCCCTTTGTACTGCTCTGCGGAATATGTGGGCGTTATTAACTATATTTGGAAATAAATGACAGCATGGATAGAAGTTCTTTATATTTCTAGATTGTAAGCTCCTTTGAGCCGGGTCCTCCTCACCTCCTGTTTCTGTAAGTCGAATTGTTATGTTATATACCACTTGTGATGTCATGCTTACCCATTGTGCAGCGCTACGGCATATGATGGCGCCATATGAAACAATAAATAATAATTAATAATAATAATAATAGCCGTCGCTTGCAGAATGTGTCGCGGAAGCCGCCGTTCCCTTTGGGGAGGAACCCGGATTTATTTAAACAATTAAACTGCCGCTGGGCTTCGGGGTCGATGATTATTTTTACCGTTTTTTTTTATTCTGTTTTACGGGTTTTATAGACAGAATGTGGGACAGATTTTAGTAAATTACCAAGATAACCACAAGCCGAGCCACGCCGGGGTCATCGTACAAAGATATGAAGAGATCCGACTTCCTCGATAATAAAGGAGCCGCGAGTTACTTTGTATCTTTGTAACAGACACTGAGGATCGTTAGCAGAGGAGGGACGGCAAACGGAAACAATTGCCCCCCCTGGGCTGTTCTGATTTAACCCCTTAAGGACAATGGGGGGTCCCAAAACCCTTTGAAAACAATGCATTTTGAGCCGTACATGTACGGCCTTTGTCATTAAGGGGTTTAACATTTTTGGACCACGATCTGAATTTATTTCTCTATTTTATTTTACTTGCAGTTCCAATTTTAGCCACTAGGGTAATATGTACACAACTGGATTATTTCTGTGGACCTTCTACGAGTTTAGTATAATTCTCCTTGTGTCGTGTTTATTACTGAGCCTCACGGCTGGACTTGCCCCCCCCAGGTTGACCGGTGCCACCCCTTGCCCTGATTGTTATATTTGTTAGGGGGTACGAGGTCCGCGAGGGCCGATCTCTGGCGCTGGGTACAGAACGGATCATTTGGGAAAACGCAGAGCTTGTTGGATGGGATCCTTCAGCCCGACCCATAAACACAGCAGATCAGAACATATTTGGGCTATAATACAAACCCGCCAGAAGGGGGCAGCACAGAATAGCGATCTCAGAATAGGAGCACAGAAAGGATCCAGACATAGTGTAAATGCTGCATAAAATCCCTATTACTCATTTCTGTTGAACTTTATCTAGAACCAAGGCTCCCGTGACCCGGAATGCTGAAACGCTAGCAAACCCGGGGACAATTATTAGTTAATAGAAAAATAATCGATGCCATAACATTACTTTATCAGCCAATGATTTACTTTATGTCATTTATTAAGTAGAATGCGGTATCTGCGTCAATACGGATAACCGTCGCGCAGGAAGGGCTGAGCCGGCCCCGTATACTGTATAATGTATAATATGCCTATAGGGTCAGCTTTATGCCCCCGCGCAGGAGAAGATCCTGGGACGGGTTCGTTATGATGCGGAGTGATGATGAAGGATGATTCTCATTCATATACATTATGGTCGCGCATGTGACTGACACAAGCTTCTGATTGGAGGATAATAACCACATTTTCTCTTTGAACAGGTTTCTAAGTGACGTTTATCCACCCGATATTACAAGATGCCGGAACTCACGGAAAAAGTCACGAAGTCTCTCAATAAAACCACTCCGGGGCTTCAAATATGGAGGATCGAGGTACGCAAATATCACTATATCTCCAACAAAGAATAGTATGCAAAGTCTACCGAGAGGGTGGTAGATAAGGGGAACGGCCTCCCAGCAGAAGTGGTAGAGGGTAATACAGTGAGGGGTCCCGCTGTGGGTACAAGTCCAGAGCATGTAACTAATGGGAGAGATTTCATAATCACGGGGAGTCTAATTGAAATAAAGAGACTTTTGACTCGTCCGCTCGTAATTCATGCGCAGACAGGTCCGGCTGACTTTTAACGTCCGATGTTTCCGTTTCATTCTCTTGCAGAATATGGAAATGGTTCCTGTGCCGGAAAAAACCTTTGGAAACTTTTACGACGGAGATTGTTATATCCTCCTAATGGTGCGTTTTATCATTATCTATTAATGTTTATGTATATATTTATACCGCCGTTCAAAAGTTTGGGGTCACTGAGCTGGAAAAGAAGGAAATTTCTGTCTGTAACAAAATTACAAAAGGGTTTCTAACCATCAATTATACACAGCAGTGATGGGAGTGATAAAGGGCCATTGAAACACAGGAGTGATGGGAGTGATAAAGGGCTATTGGAACACAGAAGTGATGGGAGTGATAAAGGGCCATTGGAACACAGGAGTGATGGGAGTGATAAAGGGCCATTGGAACACAGCAGTGATGGGTGTGATAAAGGGCCATTGGAACACAGGAGTGATGGGAGTGATAAAGGGCCAGTGAAACACAGGAGTGATGGGAGGGATAAAGGGCCATTGGAACACAGGAGTGATGGGAGTGATAAAGGGCCATTGGAACACAGAAGTGATGGGAGTGATAAAGGGCCATTGGAACACAGGAGTGATGGGAGTGATAAAGGGCCATTGGAACACAGAAGTGATGGGAGTGATAAAGGGCCATTGGAACACAGCAGTGATGGGAGTGATAAAGGGCCAGTGGAACACAGGAGTGATGGGAGTGATAAATCTGTATTTTATCATCTACTCATCACAGAGAGAATGTCCCTCGGTCACAATTGCCCCCCCCCCGGTAGAAGGTCATTAACCTATTATCTAAATTCTAAGGCTCTGTGGACTTTTCACTCTTGGATTTAAGTATTTTTTATATTGTCAGTAAAATTGGATGTTTCCCCCCTGATTAGAGAAGATAAATAGGGGGTTTTGGGATGGAAGGTTTGAAAAGTCTACGCGACTTTCTACGTCTCCATCACTGAGATGTCGTGGAATCGTTCGTAGAAACCCATGGAGGTTTGCGGTGATCGAATAATTACTCGGGTTGCTATGGTAACAAAGCCCCTTTTCAAATAGGTAATAGAATCATGTTTGATACACTCGCTCCGTCGTATGGTAGGTTGAAAGAAAAAAAGATGGTGATCTCAAGAAAATGTTATTATGTAACAGCCCCGGCTACTTATACACGGAATACCCCCGCGGGGGCAAAGATCTCCGGGGAGAGAGCGTGTGTGAGCGGCTCCTTTGGGACCGCTGCCTTTACTGAGATAATTATCAGCATTTATCTTCCTTTCGCTCCTTCGTCTTTCGGTGGCGTTCTAGAAACACTAATTTCTTTTTATTATATATATATATATATATATATATATACACTGTGTATATATATATATATATATATATATATATCTTATTCTATACATTATGTTGCTTTTAATATCACAAATAAATGCAAATGTTTAAAAACATTAATTTATCCGTAACTTTTTATTAAAGTGTTTTATACATAAGGCTTTGAAATGCATCCAATGATTAACTGCGAAAAGTAAATATGTATCCAAAGAGGAGCCAACTAAGGCTTAATGTAATAATTTTTGCCCAATTTGTGCTGTTTGTCGCTAATACTAATTATTTTTCTTTTTTTCCCCTTTTTTCCTTATTTTCAGACACACAAGACCGGGAAGAATTTCACTTATGATATCCATTTCTGGGTTGGGAGAAATTCCTCGACGGACGAACAAGGAGCGGCTGCCATTTATACCATCCAGATGGACGACCACCTCGGAGGGGTGGCTGTGCAGCATCGGGAAGCCCAGGGTTATGAGAGTGACGTCTTTAAGGGTTACTTCAAACAGGGGATTGTGTAGGTATCACTCCATGGGGTATTCAGGAGGGGAATAAACAGATTCTCAGGGTTTTTACCCCAGTCTCGGGGTAAAGGGGCAGTTTCTCAGGGTCACACAATCTGGAGCCAACTCCTTCATATTCTCTTCTATATCACTGCTTGAATCCCTGCTTGAACACAGGTGACTTTATTCAGAACATCTCCACCTCCTGACTGGTCACGGTTTCCATAATGACCGATATTAGAACCAGCGAGTTACTGCAATAGAATCTGCGTGACAGGCTATTAATGGGTTAATATTTAAATTATCCAAGACGGCTTATTTAGAAATTCGCGGGTGTGGAATAATTATTACGCTTTTGTCTTCATTCAATGCATCTTTTTTCCCGTTAGTTATAAAAACGGGGGAGCAGCCTCGGGGATGAAGCAAGTGGAGACCAATACATATAATGTCAAGCGTCTCCTACACGTCAAAGGGAAGAAGAATGTTCTGGCCGGAGAGGTGAGTCCTTCCTACCCCAAAGATAAAGATGACAGCGCTCCTTGTGCCGTCATAGAGTCTTATATTATATAACACTGTTTATGCGTGAGAAAAAACATCACTTTCAATATTATAATTTATTTTCACCTTTCTTCGTCTCCCTTCTTCACTCTTCTTCCTTCTTCTTCCTTCTTCTCCCTTCTTCTTCCTTCTTCTCCCTTCTTCTTCCTTCTTCTTCCTTCTTCTTCCTTCTTCTTCCTTCTTCTCCCTTCTTCTTCCGTCTTCTCCCTTCTTCTTCCTTCTTCTTCTGTCTTCTCCCTTCTTCTTCCTTCTTCTTCTGTCTTCTCCCTTCTTCTTCCTTCTTCTTCCGTCTTCTCCCTTCTTCTTCCTTCTTCTTCTGTCTTCTCCCTTCTTCTTCCTTCTTCTTCCGTCTTCTCCCTTCTTCTTCCTTCTTCTTCCGTCTTCTCCCTTCTTCTTCCTTCTTCTTCCGTCTTCTCCCTTCTTCTTCCGTCTTCTCCCTTCTTCTTCCTTCTTCTTCTGTCTTCTCCCTTCTTCTTCCGTCTTCTCCCTTCTTCTTCCGTCTTCTCCCTTCTTCTCCCTTCTTCTTCCTTCTTCTCCCTTCTTCTCCCTTCTTCTTCCTTCTTCTTCCTTCTTCTCCCTTCTTCTTCTTTTAGAAATATGCTTGTTAAAGAATTCTATATATTTTTAAAAGATATATATAATCACAAATATATTGACATTTAACAATCCATTTACTGGAAAGGGCCCTTTTAATTAGTGATCTAATTCATGCCCAACGTATTATCGCAGGTACCCATGGAGTGGAACAGTTTCAACCGAGGTGATGTTTTCCTGGTGGACCTCGGGAAAGCAATAATCCAGTGGAACGGACCCGATAGCAACAGGACAGAAAGACTGAGGGTACGTTCCGGATTTATCTAAAACGTATGGAATGATTTAAAAAGTGATATTATGTTTATTTTAATCTGGAAATTAAAATAAAATAGTAATAAATAAAAAAAAATACAGTTTTCTCATTGCTAACTCTTGGTTATTGCTTGGATTTGCCCTAGGGTATGAACTTGGCCAAGGATATCCGTGACCGTGAGCGTGGCGGGAGGGCCCAAGTTTTGGTGGTGGAAGGGGACAATGAGGAGGCTTCCCCTCAGCTCATGGAGGTCCTTACCCAGACCTTGGGACAGAGAAAGGAACTGAAACCGGCCATTTCCGACGACGTGGTGGACCACGCTGCGAAAACATCCATCAAACTGTATCAGTGAGTAGATGAAAAGCTGACATTCCCCTGGATCTGCCCCGTTGGGACATTGTGTTACTGGACAACGAGCTTGAGCCTCACAATTGCACAAATACGCAGACAATGTAGACCCCAAATACTGTCGGGCTGGTGGGAATCATGGGATTTATAGGATTAGCCGGGGCTGGCTGAGTTTCTTGCCACGATGGGGTGTCACCAACCCAAAAATACTAATTCACCCTAATTCCATACAATCTTCTTCCGTGTCTGCAGGGTATCAGATTCAAGCGGCAACATAATGGTGCAAGAAGTGGCCACCCAGCCTTTGACCCAGGATTTGCTGAGCAACACTGTAAGTCGACCATGGCTTCAACCCGAGCTAAAAGCACTCGGGATCTCGCTCCATGTTAGAGGGTCCTGATCTCTCAGAAGGCGCTTTTAGGGAATATATTCGGCGTTAGTCTCCATGCCACATTTTGGACTTTTGTAGGAAACGCTTCATTTGCAACAAAATTGCAGTTACAGAAGAGGGACGCCCCACTTTTATAGGATCTGTCCAAGCAAGACTAGCGTCTTAAAGCAGATCCATGGGGCAAAAGGTTTATTTAGTGGGACCCCCTGGGATAATCTGATAATGGTAAGCAGTTGGGTTTCTTGATTTGATTTGACTTTTATTGCCATCTGTATGAACAGGATTGCTACATCCTAGACCAAGGAGGCAGTAAGATCTTTGTGTGGAAAGGAAAGAACGCTTCAAAAGAGGAGAGACAACAAGCCATGTCTCGGGCGTTGGTGAGTAATGTCTCGAGCCAAGGGTCTCGGCCAAGTGGTTCCAAAACACGTTCCGTAGGACTAACTCCTAACAAATCGTCTATGTTGGCCAGATCAGCTCAACATGCATTGGCTCTCCTAGTGTGAGGTTCACCGATAGGCTCTAGAAAGAAGAAAAAAGGATCTACTACTGGGGGAAACCCTGTAAGAAACACCTCCTGGGGCAATAAGCGGAATTCTATGAATTCTACAAAGAACATTATGTTTCAGTTACTGACTTTGCTCTGTGTTTCTAGATTCATTTAAAGACAGGGCGACCGCGTTACAAATCGCATCAGCAAAAATCATCGTAATGCCTAAAAACCTAGGAAACGCAA
This sequence comes from Sceloporus occidentalis, assembly GCA_023333645.1. Classification (NCBI taxonomy): domain Eukaryota; kingdom Metazoa; phylum Chordata; class Lepidosauria; order Squamata; family Phrynosomatidae; genus Sceloporus; species Sceloporus occidentalis. Next base: position 773,603 of record JALMGF010000136.1, on the reverse strand, counting down.
ATTAATTTTATCTGAAATGGGGTACCAGATTAGGAAATATTTTTGTACCAAGGAATGATATGAAACCACCCAATAAATTCATGGTTAAGAAAATCCTGTTTGCTTGAGACCAGTTTAATAACCGTGGTTACAGTTCCACATTGTCCAGTGAAAGAGTCCGCATCTGTAGGGTGGAAGGAGCCGTGAAGTGCTCTGCGCTCAAACATTTTCTTTTTTTGATTGATTGTTAAGTTTTTCTTGTTTTATCCACAGAATTTTATCAAAGCCAAAAACTATCCTCCCTCCACCAATGTAGAGGTGCAAAACGACGGGTCGGAGTCTGCGGTGTTTAAACAGCTCTTTAAAAAGTGGACTACAAAGGACCAGACCGTGGGCATGGGCAAGACGAGTACCGTAGGGAAAGTGGGTAAGTCCTCCACCCCCCACCACCCCCCAAAAAATAGCTACGTTCTTCAGGATGAAACATTAAACAAATTGTTTAATGCTTAGCGATTGAGTGAAGAAAACCAGAGAACGTCCCTTGTGATGCTTAATTTTGACGGCACAGATATGAAGAAGCCCCCCTCATGGCCAGCTGCCTATGGTGCATATATGGCAGGGCCGGCCCTGGGCAATGATTGAAAGGAAACTTTTTAACAAGCTGTTCTACTTGCTCTACTGAATACAACATGGTTTTCTATGGCTGGCCCAGAAAAGCACATATAGCCCTTAACCAATGCAATTATATTGTACAGCGCTACGGAATATGATGGCGCTATACATATAATACAATATATAATAATAAGCACAATAATAATTATGGCTACTGGTTGTAGTCCTTTATTATATATAATGCATAATATCATCATATCGTCTTTTTTTCTTTTATCAGCCAAAGTGGAACAAGTGAAATTTGACGCGACCACCTTGCACGCCAACCCTCAGTTAGCCGCTCAGCAGAAGATGGTGGATGATGGAAGCGGAGAGGCAGAGGTGATGATATTTACTGATTTATATCTCTCTCTCTCTCTATATATATGTTTGTATAGGTGTCTGTACCATAAATTCTCGGATATCTAAACCTATTGGCGTTAATATACTTTTTTTCTTTATTAAATGTAATTTCCAGATATATGTTCATTTGGACGGTTAACAAATACAATGTTTAACTTTAAGATAAAACTCGCTACTATATAGGTTATAGGGGCGCAGTGAACATCGTGCAAGCATATATAGATTAAGTTCGGGGCAAAACTCTATATGTATCACTGGTTTCCATGGTGACTCTTCCACCTTTAGAATGTTGCCCTAAAATTATTAGTTTATTAAAATATTGCCCCAGAATAATTATTGTTATTAAAACTAGCTACAGCGAACATGTGTATTTATATAGATTGTTTGGGGTAAAGCTCCATATGTATCACTGGTTTCCATGGTGACTCTTAAGAATGTTGCCCTAGAATTATTATTTTTATTATTATTTTATATCTATATCTTTTCAGGGTGTTGATATATATATATTGTTTCTCCTATTTTTATTTATTTGTTAGGTTTGGAGAATAGAGAACGTGGAATTGGCTCCAGTAGAGAAGAAATGGATCGGCCATTTCTACGGCGGCGACTGTTACCTGATTCTTTACAAATACCTCATCAACAACAAGAAACACTACATGCTCTACATTTGGCAGGTAAGGACCGCCGAGGGTTATAAACATACCTAAAAGTAAAGCTTTTTTGGGCAATTTGTTCTTTTCTGACGTCACTATGCAAAACACATTATGATATCATCTTATATAAAGGGTGCGGCCCAATCATATCTGGAGATACTTAGGATCAGGTCTCTTCTTTTAGACATATATGGGTTTTTATCCCAGTCTCGGGGCAAATGGGCATTTTCTCTGGGCTACACAGTCTGGTGCTTGTCCCTGCTTGAATACAGGTGACTTCATTCACAATGTCTTACCATGTAAATAGAGAAGACGGCCGAGTATATACAGGTACATGACCTGCCGTTAATCAATGTCTACGCTCCCTTTTGGACAGGGTCGCCATGCGAGTCAGGACGAGATTGCGGCGTCCGCCTATCAGGCGGTGATTCTGGATCAGCAGTACGGCGGGGAACCGGTTCAGGTCCGCGTAGCAATGGGCAAGGAACCGGCCCACCTCATGGCGATCTTCAAGGGCAATATGGTGGTGTACGAGGTGAGGATCTTCCATCCATATGAATGTCATGAGTGCGGAGCTTAAAAACACAACAAATATTAAAAATAAATAAATAAAAAAAAATGTTTAACCTTTTTAATGGGAAGTCCCTCATCCCTCCTGCCAGGTGCCCATCCCCCATTGGTTGATAAAGCTAGATGATGGTGGAAAGATATAATGGATACAATTTTAAGAGAATTAGAATTTCTTATTCAGTGTTTTTTTACTCTTCAGGGTGGTACATCCCGCGCGGACAGCACAGAGCCGGCCCCTGAGGTCCGCTTGTTTCAGGTGCATGGAAGTAACGAGTACAACACTAAAGCCTTCGAGGTACCGGTCAAAGCCCCTTCCCTCAATTCCAATGATGTTTTTGTGCTGAAGACGAAAGGGACCTGCTACTTGTGGTGTGGAAAGGTAAGAATTTTAGATTATGATCTCTTGTTCTCTTGTTTCTACTCATGAATCATGGCAGCTACACTGGACAACAGGACAGTGCTTGAAAATCAGGACTGTCCTGGGAAAACTGGGGCACTTGGGAAGTATGTTATCCCATTCTTGGTTTACTTAGGCCGCGTCATTCATTTGGAAATAAAGAAAGGATTTACCTGGGATACAATGTTACGATCCTGAATCAAGCCCAGCTGTTAGTTTTACTGACAAAAGGTGCCGGCTTTGATCTCATTGGAGGGCTTTTTAGCTCCGCCCACAGCACGTTTTCTTGGTTCTGGGTAATTTAAATACATTCACGAATTTGAATTTAATGTCATTTGGGTAAATGGATTAAATAACCATAATATTTGATGACACAAAATACTATAGGTGTCTATTAGATTTTAGCTGGGTTGATTTAACCCCTTCCGCTGATGAGAGAGCCGATTGCATCACAGCAGTTATCTCACTTTGCTGGTTTAGTATCTGCCAGGGGTCCGCATTTTTTTTGTTATGTTGAGAACAGATTCAAATGAAAACATTTACAATTTTAAAAACATTTTATTTATCAGAAAACAGCACATTGATAATGGAGGAAAAATACAAACTTTAGGGCAATTAAACATCCCTAAAGGGGAAAAAAATCCTTGTAGACCCTTCCTGCAGCCTGATCCTAAACTTCCTGCCTAGTGATCCAGAGGAAAATGTGGGGGACAAAAGGAGTCGTCTTTTGTCTAAATAACTCAAGACTCTTTTGAGCTCATACACTGCTCCAGCTCCAGCCTATTATGGCACGCCCATGCCTTATGATGTAATGTGGGTGTGGCTCTAACAAGCCTTATACGGAAAACCTGCTTCTATAACTCCAGCCTATTATGATGCAGAGCTTTATGAGTTGAAGTGGGCGTGGCTTTAAATAAAAAAAACAGCATGCCTGTGCTGGTTTAACCCATTGTTGCCCGGGTTAACAACCGATAATTAATGGGACAATATTCTACGTATATGAAATTATTATCGTCACCGTTCTTTCCCCCCCACAGGGATGCAGCGGTGATGAACGTCTCATGGCGAAGAACGTGGCTGATATCATCTCCAAGGGTGAGAAGGTTGTAGTTGCTGAAGGACAGGAACCGGCCGAGTTCTGGCTGGCCCTCGGGGGAAAGAGTCAGTACGCCAGTAGCAAGAGGTAAAACGCGTGGCCAGGCCACCACATGTGTGTTTCTTTTCCAATGTTCTCTTGCTGACCACTGATGCCCCAAGTAAGGTCTCGTGGTGCCTGCTAAAAATGAGACCTAAATTGCTTATAAAATGTCATATTTTACTACAACCTGTAACCGTGGCGATAATACTCATTGATTGTTTTGTCAGACTGCAAGAAGAAACCAGCGACATCACCCCTCGTCTCTTTGAATGCTCTAATCAGACTGGGACCTTTAGGGCCACCGAGATCGCAGATTTCACCCAAGACGACCTGGAAGACGATGACGTGTTCTTACTAGACGCTTGGGACCAGGTAAACAGGGAAGAACTCTATAGGGCCAGGGACAAGATCACTATGGATATTAGTGAACTAAAATTCCCATAATCCTCAGCTTTATGTGGACGCTAAATGCATCCCCACGTTATGATTGACCTCAATATTAATATGATGAGAGATACTTATAATAGAGTCCTTTGTTATCAGCGGAATGTATGTGGGGATGAGGGGACTCGTTGCTTTATAGTGATTGATTCACATCTCTAAATTAAAAATGTCCCAGTCTAGACTCCTTGGTACCCATAACTCATTGAAATGTCTCAACACTCTTTTTTTTTATTTATAGGTATTCCTTTGGATCGGAAAACATGCTAACGAGACTGAAAAGACAGAAGCAGCCTTTACAGCTCAGGAGTATCTGAAGACCCATCCTGGCGGCCGTGACATTAACACTCCGATCGTTATAGTGAAGCAAGGATACGAGCCCCCCACCTTCACAGGGTGGTTCCTGGCCTGGGATCCCTTTAAGTGGGAGGTAAATAATCAATATCCACATTTCCGACGACAGCCTGTCCTACCGCTTCTTTACTCATCCTTTGTGACCGTACTTAGATTCTATCGCGTTCTCTAAACACAATGTTACCGTTTCAGAACAGGAAATCTTACGAAGACATGAAGGCTGATTTGGGGGATGATAATGTTATCGAGCAGATCACATTGGTAAGTAGTTTGTACAAATCACGTTTTCCCCAGATAAAGATTTAAAAGCCCTGCGGCCCATTAACGATGTTCCTAATATTGCATTTTACCTTTAGGCGTTAAATTAAGCGGGTAGATGATCGCTGTCAGAGCGAGATCCCTAAGCTCAAAATATCTTGTGAAAATCTTTACTATACAACAGTTTTCTGCCACAAGCTTTTATGTGACTTCAGAGGTTCAGGCATTTACGAGACATTTTCCTGCATTCCCTTTAGGAAATTAACGGCACAGAACTGGGATCCTTCACGGCTCAAACAAAGTTTACGGCCCCCGGGATGAAGGTTTATCCCGCAGAAGCCCTGTTGAACAAAACAACAGATGAACTTCCGGCTGATGTGGATCCCAGCAGAAAAGAGGTAAAAGAAGCTAAATATTTGGTATAATTTACCAAACATGGCCAAATTATTCTGGTTACATTAAGCTTCCAGCATTCTTTTTAGATACACAGTTGCAATTTAAACAATTATTGATCAGATTATACTCGGTAGAACTGTTTAGATCTTAGGTTCAAATGTTCCCCTTTATTTTACCAATAACGTTCATATTGGTCAGAATATTAGTGCCAAAAAACAGCAGATTAGTATACTTCATCATGCCGTAGTAAAAGTGCTCTTTAAACCCTTTTCCCCCCTAGGATTTCCTGTCCAGCCAGGAATTTCAGTCCATATTTCAGATGTCCCCCGGAGAATTCCAGGCTTTGCCAGAATGGAAGAAGCAGAATCTCAAAAAAACAAAAGGACTCTTCTGATTTATTAGTCTTTTTTTGTGCTCCTTTGTTTATAATGGTTCCTATGCAACCCATTTCCCAGCAGAAACCCACCAGAGCAGGCTAAAGAGTGCAAAGATAAGAAAATTAACTCTCCACAGCTCATTGTGCCGTGTCAAGGGCCACATCAGTCCTTTTAGATCCTGTTACTATTCCAAGGGGTGCAAGTATGGAAGACAATGGGGTTTAGGCACTAAAGGTGAAAGGAGTTATGGTTTTAACTCCCTCACTTCACCATTCATTATAAAGAAGCTTCATAAGGTATAGTGAAGTCAAAGAGCTGCAACGCTGCTCTGCCTTTAGTGAATAAAGCCCATTGTCGTATGTCCCTTCTGAAAAGAGTTGATTTGGCCCTCGATAATGTATAGTAAAGAACAAAAATGCGCCGTCTTCCCTGCATTAAAAGGCGTATCATTTCCCGCGGCTCCATGTCTTAAAGGCACAGCTTCCATAGTGTAAATGGGCCTAGGCCAGGAAAGGTCACTGGAATAAACCTGAATGATCCATGGCAGACAGGAGTGGGCCCTCTAGCTGCTCTTGATTGCAACTCTCATAACACACAGGCAGCAGTGAGTGATAGAACGCGGGGAAACTGCCTAGGAAAGCCGAGGAACATCTTTAGACACCAGATAGAAGCACAACCTTCAAACTGTAAAATAAAAAGTATCACAACATCAGTATAAGTCTTTAGGTTTTTTTTTTTTTTTTTTAGAATTTGACCAATCAAGTGTCAAAACGCGATAACAAGAAATGTAAAAAATTTCTAATATTGCAAAGTAGAGCGGAAAAGATGAATGTGAATGATCAACATTTTCAATAAACAGAACAAAAAAAAAAAAATTGTTGGTGGGGTGACATAGGGGATTTAAACACCCTTGAGAATGGATTTGATTGGCGGTCTAACATTGAACCATTCCGTATTAAAGATCGTGTTATGTTGCAGAATCCACGTTTCCCATCAAAATAAAAATAAAGCTCAGCTATTGGAACAGTTGAAATTCTATATGACCGAGCCAGAACCCAATACTCGTAATATTAAACTCAGTCCTGTATGGATTTAAGCAACAAGCGCAAACTGTCAGGATTTATCAGATTTTACTACTTCCATCTATATCTTTATTAATGCTGATTCTAAAACATTAATAAATTATTTTATAAAGCACATGGCAAAGATTATTTTTTTTATTTTTTTACACCCCCTATGTTCCACCTCCATCGCATTAGCAGAGCGTCTGTCAAGCTTCATAATCAAATACATTTGCACCAGAGCGCCATGTGGTTATTTAGAAATATGTCTTTGTAGTAAAGCTGGCACACAGTAAACAATTGAGACCCGAGTATGAAGGTAGATTTTATTACAGGATATAGATTACTGTTCAAAAATTTGGGGCCACTTAGAAACTTCCTTGTTTTTGAAAGAAAAGCAAAGTTCGTCCATGGAAAAAAAACATGAAATGGATCAGAAATCCAGCACGGACGGGGTTAATGTTGTAAATGACTATTGTAGCTATTTATCACTCCCATCACTCCCGTGTTCCAACGGCCCTTTATCACTCCCATCACTCCTGTGTTCCAATGGCGCCTTGTGGTCGCTGATCCAAGTTTAAGTGTAAAGGGCTAATCCTTAGAAAAGCCTTCTAATGATTTCCTTGTTTTCCATGAATAAGCTAAGTGACCCCAAATGTGCTACATAAACTACACCATTCTGTACTGCATTGCAATGCTGGAACAAATTCACTTCCTTCTGTCAATGAATAGGTTAATTTGTCAGTACGAAAGTGTACCTAGACTTCTCTGCGTAGGCCTAGTGTTAGTTTTTATCACGTGTCCAGTGTGCAATGGCTTTTTTTGATAGTCCGGAAAATTTGACTAGAAGCTATCAATGAAACTTGTGCTATACTTTTCTACACAAAAACTCTAACTGCAGGGTTGGTCTATAAAACGTAGGATGTTTCCTGAAGTTCAGGCACCCCAGCCATCGTCATGAAGACTTAAGCACTAAAGCCTCCTCTGAAAATGAGGAGAAAGAAGAAAAAGCCTCCAATCTCCCATGAGAATGATGACGTTATTTGGAGAATTGTGGTTTCACTGTTCTTAAATATTTTAGGGAAAATATATGTATCCTGACTTAATACCAACCTACCCAGCGATAAATTCAGTTTGAAAAAATAAATTGCATACAAACTAATATGAAAGGGGGAATCTGAGACCAGATACAGAAAGATTTGTCATTGTAAATCAGCTAAATAACTAAATCAGTTATCAGTAAACTCTGTACGATTTATTTAATGAAAAGTCAGACTTATAGTTCAGTGCAAATACCGAGTACTGTGCATTACCCCCACAATAGGCTCCTATATAGGAACAATAGAAAATATCCAGGGTTTCTAGAGATGCATCAATCTAGCTTATTTTTGAGTTTTGTTAATGTAAAAAAAAAAAAAATCTAGTTTGAGCAGCAAAAAATAAAACCATATCATTATATATAACACAGGAGGACTCCAAGACCATTGGTTATCCATTTGAGAACCTGACAAGATACTGCAGCTTGTCGCTAAAACAAAATAAACATTTATTTAACCTCTTTATAGATCTTGTATTACAGAAAATGGACAACATAAAACAGTTTAAAATAGTTAAATAGAATATGTACATCTGAAACAAATAAACGCCTTGTTACCTCTTGTAGAAATCGCATTTCAAATCACAGCAAGACGTCCCTCGTCCCCAGGCAGAACTTCTCGGTCATTCACCAACTATCCGCTAACTCAAAATAAACCACTCTAGGCTCATGTACAAATAAAAATACACAAATAAGATGAGACCCACAAAAAAAGACAAATACCCAAATTCCAGAGAGAAATACAAATATACAACATAAAATGAAACGAGTACAGGCGTTTAAAAACATTGTTACGTCAACTCGGGTAGTGATTGTCTAAACACGTCAGGCTTCCATGTGGCTGGCATGTAAAAGTAGGCTATAAAAATCTCTATGGTAGCTGCCAGCAGAGAGACCGCTCTGTTATTGCCTTTATTCAGCACGTGGGGGGACATTTGTGGTCGTTACAGCAACAGCCCCCTTAAAAAGTAAAAAAACAACAAAAGTAAATGCATTTTCCAAAAACAAAAAGCAGAAGGCCGTTGATCATTAGACTGCAGCTTTATCGATTCATTTGACAGCACCAATACCAATGTACAGTCTGTAAAAAGAAAAAAAAACAACAAAATAACCCACAAACATATATACAAGAGTTCAATACAAACAAAAAGCAGTCTTCAGCTGCAATGCTGTAGTGGCAAAGCTGCCTATAGGTGGCAAGTGTTCAATCCCCTAGTTATTTTTTATTGCTGTAAAAAAGGGGCATATTAAAATGCCCAAGTCCAAGAAGAGCACTCAGCTTTAATTAAATGTCCAAATGAAGACGCAACCTCAGCTGAACACGTCACAAGGAACCGTTGAAAATACATTGCATTGGTAAACGCAAAAGGTTAAGAAAGTGAAGTGTTATCAACTTTCAGGAGAGGCCTGGACTCGGTGCCATTAGTTCCAGCCACAACTCAGAAGTCAGATGGAAATAGATCACACTCTGCTGCCGAAAAGGCAACAATCAACGACCCACGCAAATGAAAGGGATTCAAGTGCATGTGCTTGTCACAGAGCTGGCCGGGAAGGTCTGTCGCCGGATGAAAGCTGTGATCGCTTCTCCTCTTCTACAAGGTCATCAAATATATCTCTGTTGTAAAAAGAAAGATTTTTGGTAAAGAGCAGATAGACATTGGAACCGTATGGTTCATGGTATAAGAAATATTGGAGTAAAAACATACTTGTGCATATAAAAGAAAATGTAGCCACTTCTGTCTCTATCATTCTGCACAGTAGTTTCGAGTGTCCTGGATACAGTGAGGTCGTTGTACGTAAACCAAGCTTGTTTCTTGATATCGTAGACATCGCTGATGTAATGGCCTAAACACAAAATGTGAACCAGAATAATTATTCTTCCGCTGAGAATTCTCTCTGTAAGATTGAGGCTTCAAGATCAGATAGAAGAGCCACTAGAAACATCTATTTTTAATACCTTGAAATTTGTTGCACTAACTAAAAAGTTGAGAATGGAAACCGTGAAATACCTACCAGACGAAGAGGAGCTCCCAATGTGGCTGACCACACTGATAAGGCGGTATGAATGGGGAAGCTCTCCAGCCTGAAAAAAATAAACAGCTGTGGGATTGCCAGAAACATTTACGCCGAGGAACGTTCAACTGGAAAGCTGCCAAGTAATATTGAAATATTTAAATATTGAAAATGTGTCATTGTCCCTAATTAAAGCATACGGCAAAGAGTTGCCTGGAATAAAACATTTTAATTATATAGCACCAACACCTTTTGCTATTATGCAAAATGAATTATACAGATGATAATGAAACAAAGGTTTTTCGTTGTTATACCTTAGAAACCAATATCTAAAAACATGTAAACGTCAATTCACATAAATGTACACTAATGGTGTACAAAAAAAGCAGGTTTGCAAAAACGCCCTTATTACTAAAGCAATCTACTAAATGGACTATTCCATTTGTTGTGATAGAGACATTGCACCAGGGCACTTTATACATAACTTCCTATAACTACCCACCTCTGCATTTTTCTTTAGTTCCTCTGCTTCTGCCTCGGTGTACTCCATATCGAGAACATCTTCATTTCCAGAATCCTCATCAGACACCATGCCATCAAGAATGGAGCTGTTGAACTCTACAACCAGATTTTGCTTATATTAAAATAAGTGAAATACAAAACAAATATAAATACAAAACAGAACCACTTCTGTAGGTGTTGGATAAAAAGTTAATGCTCACCTTGTAGGCTTAGTTCAGTAGCTCTTTTCAGTTCATCATCTTCCTTTAATTCCCAGGCTTCCTATATATAGTTTTTACTATTAGAATATGTGACACATTGAAAAAAATATATATTTTACAGAAACTGGTGTTGTGCTATAATCTGTGTCCAACATATCACACAACTGGTCCAACATATCACACAAGAATAGCCGCATGAGGTTTCTGGACCCCAGATGCTTTTCTTGGAATTTAGAGAATGAAGAAGAGACTTCTAAGGTCCTGAACGCTTATGCGACTATGTAGGCCCAATAAAATTGCATTACCTTGCACTAAAGACTCTGAAAATAAACAAACTTAAGCTGTGTAATGTAGACGTCATAAGAGACACAATTAGCAGAACACAAGGATAAAACTAAGGTTGGTAATATTCTTACTTGCTCCTGAAGAGACTGAGCCAGTGCCTGCTGCAGTTCCTGTTCCTCTCGCTCCCTCTCCAGATCATACTGAAGCCAGTCAATGTCATTTTGGGGGCCTTCTGGGGTTTTATTCTCCTTATTCTCATCAAAGTCCTTAGACATTTCACTGAATTGAACTACACCTGGTAGCAAAAGCATATACAAGGAGTTTAGGGAGGGAAAGATCCCAAAATGTGTGGTTATGTATAATGGGCAATTCTGTTAAGTGGTGAAGTCTCCATAGCAATTCACAAAGTAAAGGTGTGATTCCTAAATACAGGAAGACTTAACCTTTCCATGTCCTTTCCAGGAACTCCCAAAAATTAAAAGCATATTATGAATACCTGAGTCTTTTACAGCCTTGGTTTTGTCTTCCACAAGTGGCTCAGGGTTATCAGTTTCTTGGACATCATCATCTCCCCCAAAACCAGTATCTGGGCTGCTTGTGATCTTCCCATCATCCGCAGGACTCTCACTCAGAGAGGTTTCTTTTTTGCTCATTTCCAAGACAGCAGCCACCAATTCCTCATCGTTCAGACCATCGAAGCATGTGTCAAGAAGCTCTGAACTCCTACTGCTGTCCACTGAAGTTTTCTAGAATCAAGAAAATATATGTAAAAGGATTTAAAGAAACTTGAGACTTGTCACTTCAAACGAAAGCAGGGAGAGGACTCTAATTTTGGTAGAGTGCTGGAATAACACAATCTCGCCTCAAGCAGTTACATTGTGCAGAAAGTTTACATGTGACTCAACATAATTACACACTATACATTATTATTTTTTACAGGCTGTAAATAAATATTGCTCCATTCACATCAACTGAATTACCAACTAAACAGTGCCCATTAGTCAAGCCATGATTTGAATTATTCAGGCTAAAAATAAGTAATATTTTATTACAGTTCCTGTGAAAACAGTTAAACAAGGTTATGCTATTTTGGAACGAGGGTATACCTTGTCCTGGCTTTCCGACAGAAGGTCACAAACCCTTTGGCTTTGAGAAACACATCGCTTGACTTGCTCATCCTCACTTTCCGAATCCAGGCAAATGGTTAGGCCGTTAGTAGTTTTAAATGTTTGCTTCCTATGCACAAGGGGAAAAAAAAATATTAAAATCATAATAGTTTACATTAGGTTACAGAGCAAACAAAAGTTCTGGCTGTTCTCCCATCTCTCTCTCTGAATATTTTAACTCCTTTACTTAAAATATTCAATATTTCATGGTTCCAAGAAACCAAATAGAACATCAGCTAAAGGGACAAGAATATGTTCCTAGGCTCTTACCTGAGAGGGGTTGAGGTGCTCACTGCACCAGAATTTACCATTTGTGAAGTCTTTAATGGTCTGGAGTTCCTTGAAAAGACCAAGTAAGAGTCAATCGCAGGATGGAGTGAAAATTGCAACAAAGCAAAATATATATCTGAACACACACGAAGAACAGATGTATTAAGTACTATTTTTACTGACCATCTGCCTAGTCCCTTATTACAATATTACCAACTGAACACAGTGGAACAGAAGGTACATGGTGCTCTGTGGGTAATCCTTTATGCTTACAGGCATTTATGGTACACACGTACCCTTGTTTAAAGATGCCTGCACAAGTTACAAAGACTTCAAATGCATAAAAAGCCAATCAGGATAACATAGGCTATTCAATAATGAATTTATTAAAATTCCAACAACTATTGCACGCTTTGTAAAGACGTTACTATTTTCTGATCACAAGAAAGGTGATTTTTTTTGGAAACCAGAAGCTTGTGAAGTGTACGTACATCGCAGCTTGCACGTTCCAACCTAGTGATAAAGGAGGGTGCGTGCTCTCTGTGCAGTGTGATGACAACGTCAGATATCTTGGGATGATAACTTGCTGGCCAACTTTGTTATTCAGAGACAGAACTACATTGAAGCTGTATCGTTTCAGATGAAGGATAAGAATCCTAATGAGAGGGAGAGAAGTTTAAAGACACTGTCATTAACTGAAATTACATATAAGAATATATACAAAACCCCTCCCTACCCTATATGCAAGACACCTACCTGGGTAGCCTGCTAAATTTGTGCGTCACTGTTGCGGATTTTCCATTACACTTTTCACAAGAATATTCAAGATCCTCCATCTTCAGGGAAAGAGAAAAGAAATGGTGAAGTAGCTAATTATGAATGTAAAGTAAATTATAACTCCATTTGTATGCAGCAAGCGAATACAAATATTCAAAAGGCAGACAGGGAATATGTTAAGCTCTTGACCGTAACTTATATTAAAATTTTGCTTTTGTAAATACAATTTTAAAGTATGTCTTTTGGCCCAACAAGAGTTTTAGGAGTAACTAAAGACAAAGTCACAAGGTAAAAAATATCTTTGATTACTTACTCTGAAAAAGAGGTCTAAGGAATCCTGAATGGATCTGCAAGGCAACAATTTCTTTCTTCGTGGAAGATCAATGGAAAGGTCATTAAACTGCTCACATTTAGTTACTGTTTCGCCGCACCTTTGTGGGGGGGAGTGAGAACACCAAAAAGATCAGAGGAAAATAAGTTGATCTACGGTAAACTGGATAAGTTACCAGCTACCAAACAAAAGTATTACATGCATTTATTCTTACATTGTGCATGTGATTGAATGCTGCACCTCAAACTCAAAATTGCAGACCACTGGGCAGGTGTATATACGGGTAGCAGCGATATCATCACTTGGCTTTCCACCTGAAATTTCTTCTGATGATGGTTCAGTCTTCCATGTTTTATTTAGCTTCCCCATGTCTTCCTTCAGCTGGTCAAGGCATTGGCTCAAGAACTCATGGGCATCCTGAAAATAAAAATGGATTTAGTGTGAAATCTCAAAACCAACGGACTACACAGGAGGAACGACAATTAACTTTTGCTGGACAATAATAAAAATCTACAATGTGAACTACTTTATGAGCAATAAGGGACTTCGGTTATTGCATTATTTACTACAACAATTACACACTGGAGTTGTAGAAATTGGTAAAAGACGTACATTCTGCACATAACCAGAAAATCTCTCTGCCGTGGCCGAAATGGCATTCTTGACTTTTTTAAGCAATTCTTTCTTCATCTCTGGGCTGCAAACATCCTTCTTGGCGAGCAAGAGAGCAAACCGTCTGAATAAATAAAGAAAAAATTAATCTCAAGGCAAAGTTTAGGGGAACCCCAAATAAAATTACATACATATATATATATATATATATATATATATATATATATATATATAAAAACTACAAAGTAATCTCACTTCCATGTCCAGTTAAACTAAGGATTTAAATAAAGTGGTTTATTTATAAAAATGTCAAACCATACTGAGAAATCATGTGGTGAGAATTACCTATTTGAGGTGTAACTTGGGCAGCAGACACTGTCTAAAATAAACTTGCTTTAAAATTTTACAGCATTTACAAGTATGACAAATAAAATACCTTACTCCTCAGATTTACATATTCCACAAATGTCTCCAATATTCACAAAAAAGAAGGATGGTTCACTCTACCTTATTAATGCATTTAATGGGATTTTCTTGTAGGGAATTCCTTGCCGTAGTAAATCATTGGCAAATGGTTGAAGGGAAAACAGGGACTGCAGTATCGCATTCATATAGCAGGTATTACCTAGATTGGAAAATCTGAAAATACGACCAGAGATTTAGTGTGACAAAGTGGAGCAGTATGAAAGAAAAAAGAAAAAAAAAAAAAAGGCAGAGACATTTAAATCACAAATTCAAGATTCAATCACAATAAGCTCCTATAGAGCTTATCCCTTTATATCCCATAAAGAAGTATAAATCTTTACACGTCCCTTGAAAAAAAACCATAAGGGCTTAATAGATAGGGTTTATAAATATTTATTTCCAAGAACTAGTGCACTAAGGAAAATGATGGCACCTAAAGTATACTTACCCCTGAAGCTGTTGCGGTTGTGGCTGTGTTGAGAGAACTCTTGGCTTGTTCCATCCAGTGTAGTCCTGACTAGGCCTCAGTTTTTTTACAGACAGAGGGCTGGGTTGAGATGGGAGGATTAAACTTCTCTTGGCAGATGGTGGTTGAGCCGACACAGACGACCTGGTTGAAATTAGAATGGAAAGCACAATTCCTACAGATTAGCTTTCTTGCGTTGGTAAGTAATAGCAGAAGTTACAAACTCATCAAAAAAGGTTTACCTGTTGTACTGACCACTGAGTGTCATTGACCCAGCGGAAGTGAGAGGGACTGATATTTTCCATGCATAGCAACAAAAAGTAGAGCTTGCACACGCAAGTGAAAACACATCTGAGGTCTGCAGAGTTGGCCCACACATTTAGTTCAGTGTGTATTATATATTATTGCTCCGTTATATTAACACAAAAGCCCAGAAAGAAAAGTAATACCTGTCTGTGTTCATATTCCCTGCAGACTCCTTTGGTGTTAATCTGCTACTATAAAAGGAAGAGGACTGCAACGGCATTGGTCCTAAAAAAAAAAAATCAATAGCACAAAATAAATATTTGCAGCACAATTGAACAGAATCAACTAAAAAGATAACTTCAATATCTAAATACAGCACTATTCCTTAATGCATAAAGAATGTTGAGAACGACTTCCTACATTATGTCATCCTGTGAAGCTTACAGACTCTTGGACAGAAAGAAGTAAATTACACATTAAAGGACACAGCAGAATGCTCATTTACTTAACACTCAAGTGGAACAGCACATTTAGAATATCTGCAATACAATATTAAAGTTGACCTGACCTTGCCTGGTTTCCTCAGTCTGCTTCAGATTCAACTGCTTCTCACGGCTGCTATTCAAAAATTTGCGTGCTGGGTCTGTCAATGCTTTATTAGTACTAGAGAGATTAAAACAAAATTAAGAAGAAAAAAAAACCAAATTGTGCCTAGAAAAAAAACAACCTCTTAGAATAGAGGCCACTCACACAATTTTAAGGCAACATGCACAGTATGAGCAGAGCACTTCTGAATAATGAACAAAAAATGTTACAGCTACCTGCAACACATATCCAGATAGAGAAGTGCCCTGCACTCTGTGTTCTAAAAGAAGTATTGTCACAATGAATTGAAACTAAGACTACTACAGCATGCTCTTTAATAAATGCTTTGTTTGCATCACATCAGTATAGGCAGATCAATGAAATGACACCGATACATGTTTGTATGTCTGTGGATACCTGCAACTCATGCAATATGACAAGTGGGAAGCTGAGAATGTTAATAAGGATGATGTCTGAAACACAACGTGGCGAAATTAATTACCCCCCCCCAGACAATTATGCACGCTGTATGGTTTCATCATGAACCATTAAGCTGAGCAAACCAAAGCCAAAACTCCAAGCAACCCTTGACCCAACTGATGAAGATTTTGAGCAAAACCTACGTAGATGAATCATTCTCTTTAGGGTAATCTTCGCCTATTTCGGGGCTTGGAGTCGGCATTCGTTTCCGTTTTTCACTCCTGTGAGTGAAAAACATAATTCAAGTTGACCGAAGTCAGTCCCAAGTCTCTCACAGACACTATTGTGAGGAAAGATGTCAACCTGAACAGAGTAGGAGTAACACTACGCCAAGAATGGGGGGGTGTTTGCGTGATGTAAAAGATTTTTTAAAATGGGGCACAATAAAAAATAAATAAGTCTCTGCATCTGTTTTGCTTTATAAAGTGTCATTAAAAAAGAAGCACCCATGATTTGCAAACCCTGTGTTAAAGCGGGCCTGACGGTTCCCTTTTTTTTTTTTTTTTGCACTTAACGTGTTGCACTGAAACCCCCCCGTAGCAAGTGACTTAAGGGTTTAATGGTTATATAACTGTGCAGATTCTGCAGCATCCCTCAAAAAAACAACAAAAATCAGTGCATGAAAGACTTGGAGGCTTGAATGTATCACGTTTTTGTAGAACTGTAAAAAGATGTACAATTGTGGAACCTCACTGAGCAGATTTCTATATACTTTATCAAACAGAAAATGCATTATAATGTATATTTCTCAATACCTCTTTTCCAGAAGACCAGCTCTTTGAGGAGTAGACGTTACAGAGGAAGCACTAATTCGACTTGGAGTAATGCTGCCTGGAGAGGTTTTAAGCGGCGTTCTTACGACACCTGTTAGTGTCTTTTTCACAGGCGTTTCATCTTTATTATCAAAGTTTACTCTCTTAGGAGGCGTCTAAGGAAAAAATATATTAAATCTCAAAAGTAGTTATGAATTCTAAAATAAGAAAAAGGCCAAAACATTAATCTTTGCACAAACCTGGCTTTTGATGTTTGACAGAGGCTTGTTAACCTCCTTGTGGGTGCTTCTATTCCCCAAAATGCCACCAAAGCTTCCAGACCCTTGTACAGGTTTCACTGCAGGTAAAATATGATGGGCAAGGAATGGTTACTTTGTTTTTAGTTTTAGGGTGGGCCAAAAGACATTTTCCAGGCCAAAAGTACAAAATATATTCCAATCACATGTATCATACATGTACAGGTTATTTTCCCAATATGAACTGGGGCATCTTTTGATGCAGCAAAAATATTAAAGTTTACAGGTAATTCAGCAAAAATATCCTTTTTACCTGATTGAGCCTTATCAACAGTATCAAGGAAACGCTTTAATTCCTCTGCATCTTTGCATGGGACTTTATCTATAGTAAGAGAGCTGGCATCTTTCAAGGTTAGCATCAGGCGACTCTGCTTCATCCCAACAGGCCGCAGAACAACATTTTTGATGTTGTGATTTAGCTAAAATAGGAAGGATTTTGTATAAAATTACAATTCAGGCAAACCAATTTTCCGGCAACACGAGACAGCTTTCAGAACACCAAGGCACAATAAATATTAGGTTAAAAAAAAAAAGAATCTAAATATACCGATTTCTATAACAGATCTTTAAAAACAAACAAAACAAATATCATCAAAACTGAGAAAAACGATATTATACTTTCTCACCTGAAATTTTGCCGGTGCCCCTCCTGCATTAAAGTTTACAACCAAACTTAATTTATTGTCTTTCTCTACGACTTCACAGCTGCCCTCTTTCCACTTCGATGTTCCCATATTGAGACAGTGTATCCGGATCGGACCGCGCAGGCAGAGCGAAACCATTGTTATATTACAATTACCAAAAAAAAACAAAAAACAAAAAAAACAATGCTGTTCCTGAAATGAAAAGAATAGAAAACATTAACACATTCTGTCTGTCGGTTAAAAAAAATGCTTTAATAAATAGTATTAACATTGGGAACAACTTTAGTGTTCCAAGTTAAACACAAAGAAAAAAGTTACATAATCCGGCCCTACAAAGCGTACATTCTTCATTTGTACGCAAAAAAAGTTATATAAAAAGGCAAATTAGCCTCCCCTATTTTTTTCCCCCCAACGCAATGTGGGAATGCGTCACACTTAAAACAAAAGCCACAGAGCTGTATCCACAATGACGGAGTTACCCTCTGATAAAAGTATTAAATCTGAAATGAATACTATAATCTACAAACCGAACTCAAAAATGTTTCTGCAATTTTAGCCTCAGGGTACAGAGCAGTAAAACAAAAATCATTAAAAAAATAAATAAATACAGCGTGATTGGCTGCCAGGCTTTTGCTAAGGTGGCTCCAGACAGATCATAAAGGGTGCTGTTTATGCCAAAAATTACTGCCCAGAAGCCTCGAAACACCCAGAGTAACGGGGCAGCCGGGCGCAGTCTGTAAATATCGGGTATCCTGAAAAGGATGAGTTTTTAAATCAAAACTCATTTAACCAGAGAGGCCATCAGGAGCAACCCAAGGAATACCCGGAGAACTTTCTAAACCGACTGACTGAGGCGCTTGAAATATTAACCATTTGACAGCCCATTGTCAAGATTTTATGTAACAACTCGCCAAATGTGTTACCCGAATGGATCTAATACCGGTCCCCATGGAAACCGTGACTTTAAAGATACGCTTAATTGAGTTACCTGCAAACAAGCAGGGATATCAACCATGACATACTGGGAGCAAAAGCACCAACTTATATATGATCACAGTGGGGGGTAGGAAGGGGTCAATTCCAGACTGTGTGTGACCCTGAGAATCTGCCCCTTCACCCTGAGATTGGGGAAAAGCCTTGAGACTCCAGGGCAAACAGTAAAGGTCCAAGGTAAAGAAATAGCGCCGTTTAGTTAACATCTGCGTTCCTGCGCCATTAAATAACCCAGGAATACAAAAAGAAATACTAACAAAAATGATATTAGATCGCAAATAGAAAGCAAGGAACCACATCCAACTTTTGATGTCATTTTACACCAGAAAGAAAACAAGCCTACAGATTTTATTTTTATCATTCTATTTCTCATAGTTTAGTGTCCACTCCCCTCCCCCACTGAGACAGGAGGCCAACATATTGTGATTATATTTATACACAAAAAACACTTATTTATTTTGTTCTAATAGACGGATTTAGCAGTCCCCATTTTACAGCACGATTAATGCTAGTTACAAATAAGAGCTGCTGTATAAATGATTTAATGTTTTAGATAGCGCCATCATATCCTGCAGCGCTGTACAATAAACAGAAACGCAACAAGTTGCTCTTCACGTAACATAAGAAAGACCCTGGTCACATGAGCTTACAATCTAGAAGTACCGACATTACAAACGGGGCGCTAGGCAGCTATACATTGGAAAAGACAGCGGATGTCCCATAGAGCTTACATTGTAAGCTGAGTGTGAGTGGATGTCGTCCCCCCTCCTCGCTGCCCCCGGGGTCAGAAGACTCACCTTCTCGGGGCGCCTCTCGCCCGTTCCCCGCTCACACAGTTCCCAAGTCCTGGCTCCTGTCACAGCTGAGAAAAATTGGCGGGAAAATCCCAATCTTCCTCACACTAGAAAGAGCGCCACAGCCTGAAGGGAGCATAGGCAGAAAGACGTCAGTGCGCCGCGCATGCCGATGACGTCACGATATGTGCCTTCGCGATCTCTCAGCGATTTTTTTTTACTAATTTTAGTGCAGATATTTTATTTTAGAAAGACTTCAAATAATAATAATGTGGATAAATAATCAAAATGATATCTGTATTGAGAGTGCCCACGGGTCAAGGGTCACAGGTCGCGATGACGTGTTTGTAGGGCGGTGCTACGGTTGTTGTGGTGACTGAGAGAAGGGGGGGGTCAGAGGTCGCCCGCGCGGGAGCAGGAAGCGGTACAGAGCCTGGGTTCGGGCTCCGAACATGCACAGCCTGGCCACAGCGGCGGTGAGGAGAGGGGCAGGCCCGGGAGGGAGCTGGGGTGGGAACGATAGGCTATGCACGGTGGTTCGAGTGACGAGGAGGCCAGGCAGGGAGGCCTAGGAAAGAAGCCGGCTTGGGCCTACCCTGGGGGAGAGGGGCCTGATCTCTGCCGTGTATACTGTAACCCGGTCTTCTCATACCAGCTGCGGCTGGAGGCCTAGTATAGCCTGTTGGGAGAAGGTCCACAATTTTAACCGATGGTTTTACAATTTTGTAACGGTTAATCACACTCAGCCTATACTTATATCTGAGGCACAGAGTGGCTCTCAGGGGGTTAAAAGGGTACTTTTATTTGCCCCAGAGCATTCTGTTATGACGCTAGTGGGGTGCAAAGAAAGTGTGGAGGTGATGGAGAATGGGGTGATACGGTATTATTGCTAAGAGTGGAAACATCTGGCAACGATACTGGGAGCGCCTCATACATGAGAACCGCTTCATACATGTAATTAACTACATGGCACATTAACTCGCCCCATAAGGCTTAATGTACTCGGCGTTACCAGGAACAGTTTTTTTTATACTTTATTAATTTATTAATGTAAAGAAAATGTATTTTTATTTATGGTACGTTTGTAGCTCGCTTTGTTACGGCAGTGGAACTGTTGCTTTGAAACATGTTTTGAGTAAAAACTTTAGCATTCGAAACTTAGCCGAGACCGGGGGGAACGCTGTGTTTTCTGTCTGCCCCCGAACTTCAGAAGATTTAGAAGCCTCTTGGTTACGTAGTTGCCTGTTGGCTAATTGGGTGATTAATAAGATGGGATGTAATAGACTTTTTTTTAATGTTGTTGTTTGGATAAAGAAACAATGTAGCAGAAGGAAGTGAGAGGGTGGCAGACAAGTGGAACAGCCTCCCAGCAGAAGTCATAGAGGCTAAAACAGTAAGGGGATTTAAACACGCGTGGGATATGGCTCCTGAATCCAAGAACGGGGGCCGAATGGGGACAATCTGCAGGCAGGTTCTATGTTTCTATTTAACATATTAGGCTTTAACATCAGAATTCTGGTTGTGAGTAATTTGGAATAATAGGCGGATTTATCTTTTGTTTTCAGACTTACAGCCATATTCCGTACAGGGAAAAGCTAAGCTTATCCCCAATGCTTAAAGAAGCTATCCTGACGCGTTTAGTATTTATTTATAATATAACTTTTAACTTCTGCACATGTTCGTGGAACTTAAGTTTTAACGAGGTGCCCGAAATACCAAAAAATAAATCTTGCCATGAATTTTAGTGCCGCGTTTTTTAAATTCCGGGGTATTCCGGGCAGAAAGATCAGACGGCTTTTCCCTTTATTTTTAATGTTGCGTTTGGGGTGTTTGCTCGAATCTCTGCCGGGTTTCAGTCATTCCTCTCGTCTCTTTAGCCTGTGCCGACCGCACTAGCCCAGGTGGACAGAGAGAAGATTTACCAATGGATCAATGAGCTGTCGAGTCCCGATACCCGTGAGAATGCCTTACTGGAGCTCAGCAAGAAGCGGGAGTCCGTCCCAGACCTCGCACCCATGCTGTGGCACTCGTTCGGCACCATTGCTGCACTTTTACAGGTATGTTCAGATTTCTGCAAACGGCCGTATTATGCCTGATTACTGTATTGTCCCGATTATAGGTCACACACACAAAAAAAAAAAATTTAAATCAGCAGTGCAACCTATAATCGGGTTTAGGTATTCAGGATCCAGACTGAGCCTGATAAAAGGGAGCACTTCCAGTAGCGAGGACCATTAGTAATGCGGTCCCCTGGCAACACGCGCCAATAAAATTAGTTCCGCCCATCTTCCGCTCATTCAGTGCTTCCCGCTCCTGTTTGCTGCATCTGCAGCTGACAAGGAGCCTCCAAACTTAAATAAAGGCAAAACACACACAATCTGTGTTTTTGGAAAGGCAAGTTCTAATCACAAAAGGCTTGTTTTTCTATGTGCTCTGAAAACTTGAAGCCCTTTTAAGGTCTCCATGTAAATTCAAAATGATTCCTTGAAGGTTGCATCGTGAAACCTAAAAAAACTATATAGAATTTCCTCCTGCTGCATGCTTTCTGTTTGTTCTGTTAAAATATTATAGCATTTCCTTCATTGTGAAATTAATATACTCACTGCAGTAAATATTGCGTGTTTTTTTATATAATTGACAGTATTTGGCTTTTCTTGGACAGTTAATGTGAAAATTCTGCCATCGGATTGAATCCAATTGTACGTTTTGTGTTTCTTTGTCCATAGGAAATTGTAAATATATATCCATCAATAAACCCACCCACGCTTACAGCTCATCAGTCTAACAGAGTCTGCAATGCCCTTGCACTACTGCAGTGTGTCGCCTCACACCCTGAAACCAGGTATAGTATTGTCTCATAAAACGGGGAGAAAAGGCATGATTAAAACCATTTTGCTTCCAAAGAATGGTCTGTTTTTAATCCATATTTTAAAACCACAAATTTTGGTCACAGTACTTGATCCACGTAGATAATGGATTAAATAAAAATTTGTCATAAGTTTGCAAGTTCCCCATGTTTAGAGAAAGCATCTTTACATACACTTTATATGTCCCTGCTGAGTTCTGTGGCCCAATCCAACGTCGGTGATTAGCAATGCGTCACTTCTGTAGCGTGTGGACTATCTTGTCCCTTGGCTCTATATATAGCTTAGAAACGGCGCGGGGCTATATCACTGTGCACCTGCTTTCTGGATGACCTTCAAAGTTCAGATATTTCTATATCGCTATTTTGACGTAGTGAAACCCACTATATATTGTGCAAAAGCTGATTTTCCAAAGACCAATTCACCTCAAAAAGGCAAATGAAAAACCAGCTCCTTCTTTGCTGTCAGCTGCATTACTTGTGTCTGCTGTAGCTGAAATGTTGAGTTTTTGTCTGTTGCTAAACTTAAGTCTTTACATGGATTCTTGTGTATAATACTTTAATTCGCATAATTTAATCGGCCAAAATCTCTGTCTGATGTGGTTGGCAGAAAGAGGTCAACTGCGGCAGAACGTATTAACTCTGTTTCCCTCTGACTGATTTCGGCTCTCTGTTTCAGGTCTGCGTTTCTCGCAGCCCACATCCCTCTGTTCCTCTACCCTTTCCTGCACACCGTAAGTAAGACTCGCCCGTTTGAATATCTGCGACTTACCAGCCTTGGAGTCATTGGTAAGAAATGAGCAATGGCAACTACAAATAAGTAGCTGCTGTGCGATATCTCGTGTGGTATTAACAGATTAGCTTTAATTTTATAAATTGTCGGCATGTTCTGTAACATGTTTCTTCAAAAAACGACTTTGTTTCCCAGCGTTTATTTTTATTATACAATTTGTGCCAGACACCGTTTTCTGGAAGCTTACGGACGCTTCTCCAGTCTAGGTATATGGATAATATAGCTGAACAGCACAAAGACACGAAAGGATTTGCTTACTATGGCCATTACCAGGCTGTGGATTATCCGTATAATCTCATAGACCAAATAGAAATTTAACCATTCTCTCTCTGGAAGATTTTTAGAGCTTGTTGCGTGCCAATTTGTAAATCTCTTCTGTATAACTTGTAAAATGTATTTTCTTTCTTAGTCGTTGTTCTTAAATCTGTGTGATGCGCATATAGATATATTTTCTCTTGTAACAATAATAATTTTGTCCGATGGAACATCCTCAAGTGCACTAGGATTTCACCAAAGATGGTATTTTATGCTGTTTTGTTTTGTTATCTGTACCAGGAGCACTTGTGAAGACAGATGAACAAGAAGTTATAAACTTCCTTCTGACCACAGAGATAATCCCACTGTGCCTGCGTATTATGGAGTCTGGAAGCGAGCTCTCCAAAACGGTACAGTTTCCCCATTTGTTCTTAATTGTTACTTTCCACTAATTAGACAATTCTACCATCTCCACCACTTTGCAGTTTCCTGTCTCCTTCCTGGCTAGTGTAGAATTTCTTAATATCAAATTGTACCACGGCTTATCAGGATGGCGTCTGATTACACCGTACCGTTTGCCAGGCCCCCTAAAGCATGTCTTGTTTTTTTGGTTTTTTTCCTCCTAATTTCTGTAAACCAGTCATTTGCATATTTGTCGATGATGATAATTAAAATGTTTTCTTTTTCTGCACTACTTATTTTCTAAATGAAACTGGACAAGCTATTTTATTAGTCACATTCTTATGTTGCTTATCCCTTTATTGCTTTTTAACCAACCCCTTTACGTTTTTTCTTTTAAGGTTGCAACGTTTATCCTTCAGAAGATTCTGCTGGACGATACAGGCCTCGCTTACATCTGCCAGACATATGAGAGATTTTCTCATGTTGCTATGATTTTGGTAAGGCTGTTTCCATAATGTTGGCGCCCTTTTATTTTGTGTAAGATACACCAGCTTTATCCCTTCAATGGCTTTTATGAAGGATAACGTCGTGTTTTTGCCATTCACACTTTGCGCTGTAAGGGGCAGGTTTACTAATAGTCAAACTGTCACTGCGCTTTGCTACCTTGTAAATTGGAATCTGTCTGAAAGTATTTTGTGTGTTCGTGTCGCCCTCAATAAGCCTCTGTTTACTTTTAGGGTAAAATGGTGCTGCAGCTTTCAAAAGAGCCATCGGCCAGGCTGCTGAAGCACGTCGTCCGTTGCTATCTTCGCCTATCTGACAACCCAAGGTAAATTCCAAAGTGATTTCCATGTAAATATCTCTGTTTGTGTATATTGCTCTGAATATATTTGTGATATTCCAGTTTCATGATGTTTTTGTCTCCTCTACAACTGGCTCAGGGCTTAACATATATATATTTACCTGTTGCAGAGCACGAGAGGCATTGAGACAGTGCCTTCCTGACCAGTTAAAAGACACCACTTTTGCCCAAGTACTGAAGGATGACACCACAACCAAACGCTGGCTGGCACAGTTGGTTAAGAACCTGCAAGAAGGTCAAGTAACTGACCCCAGAGGAATACCTCTCCCTCCTCAATAATCACTCCCATCAAGCAGGGAGGAATGTGGTGCGGCCGTTACACATACGCAGAGCAAGTCCAATGATAAATGTGAAGATTATGGAAGATTTTTTAAGACATGGGTTGTAATCTTGCCTGCTTCTTGGCTGCGATGTGCCTGCATGACATCTAAAAGTAACATAACCGTAATCCTGAAGAAGGATAAAGGCTTCTACACCAGCAAAAATACAGGACTACAGCTGCATTACATGGACTGTAAGATTATAGTTTTCTTGTTGACCAAGACATGACTGCTTCAGTGTTTTGTATTTCCTTTTGAGAAAAAAAACTTGAGGGAGAAGGTGGGGTTGATCTCTGTCCTGTGAGTATCTTCTGACTTCCAAAGTTTACAATAAAATAAACCGTAATGCAGTCAGCAGGTCTCCCCTGGAACTGTTTTGTAGCTGAAATTCAGTGCGTCTCCCGCCGCCTGCTTTTCCTCCGCGTTCTCTCTCATGCTTGCAACTGTGTCTGAATATTTGGGAATAAAAATATTTTATATTTTTTGGAATATGATACAGGTTAAAAGTACATACATTTTTTTAGGCTGCACGTTCTGAAAGCGACCATTCATTCAGTACCAGTGCGGTCTTAAACCAAACAAAAGGGGTTTAATAAATGCAGCTGTTTCCAAGGCATTGTGCAGTTATATGTTTTTATTTTTTTTTGTTCGATCTAAATTATCCATCACGTATAGACCGGTCATATACAGAGGTGGCCCTTCTGTGCTGATGTGAGGAGAGTCTAAAAATGTGTTCAGTTGGGCACCCTTAAGAGACCAGAGTTTCGAACACTCTACATTAATATTCTGTGGGATCTTGCTGATTTTACTATGCATTATTCAGGGTACATGTGGGTCTCCCAATGCAGTGAAGTAGGTTTAGTGAATACACTCCAACATTACAACTTTTTGATGTCCCTTTTATTAATTGGAAATGGGCAATTTGGATGATGGCCGTGTCATCACAGAGCCGTTTTCTGTAAATGGATTTCATATTGGCTTCCAATAATTCACTCAACGTTTACTATCTGCATACAGAATTATTCTCAGAGCACAGATAAATCTGTAAATCAGGAGGGATTTTTGTATTTTGGATATTAAACATTTGAATGCTGCCTATAAATATCCGTTTTAGTGTCTGTGATACAATCAAAAAAAACATGTTTAGGGGCGGGCAGGGATTGTTTGCTCGCGAATTCACACCCGGAATAACCTAATATAGGTTGATTTAAAGGGCGCAGCACCCAAGTAGTACAGCATGGTGCCCGCTGGCGAAATAACAGCCCCCGTGGCGTTAATTGGAACCGGTGCCACACGTCCCTGCATTCGGCTTTCATGGTGGGTTACTATATTAATTACTCACCTGGATCTGGATACACCTTAAGTATATTTTATGATAAGCTGGTATAAATGTATAGACCTCTAAACTGCAACTGATGACTGTGGAAAACAAAATAAATGGCCTAAAGCCTAAAGAAATATGTTTGCAAGAATAAGCAGGCTTTTTATTTAATACAATATTTAAAGCAGTTCCTACTAAAATATCGCTGAATGACTGGCACGGAAAACCACGCTGACGGGGATGATCGGGAACATCTTTAGAATTTTATTTTATTGTCCCGATAAAGCCAGATGTCTCTTTAGAATGTGTTCTGGTGTGTGTAGATTTGCAGGCTGAGCATAATGAGAGTTGGGCTGGACTCCAAGATGTTATATCTGAGCGTTTGTCACAGCCGTGCCCTCGCTCCAGCAAATGCTTTTTACCTCGAATAGCCTTTCAGACGGACGTTACTACGGCAGGAGGGAGACGTTACCACCGCGTGCCTTTACTGCATCTGTTCGGAAGACCTTCATTCTATCAAAGTATAAGAAAAAAACCGATTCAGGTCTTTAATAGTTAACTCTTAAGTCTTTAATAAGGTTTTTCAAACATGTTTTAGGCAATTGATGTCTCCCTTTCAACTCTGTTTTTCCCACTCTGTAAAGTAATTGATTATGGATAGTTTTCAAGAAAAAAATGTGACTGAATTGATCGGCTCACAAAGTGGTTACAAAGTATCCCAAAAGAATACATTCTGATACATCGTTGACATACCTACTACCCTCACCACCAAGTTTAAAGGGGCCGTTCCACCTACTCTGCCGAATTTAGTACCTTTTTAAACTAAATGCAGCATTAGATGCATCGCTCCTAGTGCTGCTGAATTTCCAAAACATTCCCAAAAATAAATTAGAAGGCATTAATAGAGGTTTTTTTTAATAATAAAAATAGGTTTCCTATAATACTGATAGTGTTCTTACACCCACAATCTTATGTTTTCATTGATTTTGTTAGAGCTTGTATACTTCATTATTTAAATGGAATATTGGTACTTTTGACATTTTTCACTTCTGTAGAACTGCCTCCCAGCAGAGGTGGTAGAGGTTAATACAGAGGGAGTGTAAACATGTATGGGATAGGCACATGGCTCCTGGATCTAAGATGAGACCAACGACCGATTAAGATTTGAGTCTTTGTGGCAGGAAAAACATTTTAGATGGGGCCGATCTGACTGCAGATCCTATCCTAAGTGCGACAAGGTTTAGGAATTTCCTGCTCCAAATACAACTCCAAGAATAGTCGATTTTGGTCGGTATTTGGAATATTGCAAGGGCCTGACATAATTTGCCAAACTGTATTTCGTCCCACGAGGACAGATTTCTCTTCTCCCGCTTTTATTATCGTCCTACCCGGACCTTTTTTTTCCCTCAGGTATCAATTCCAGACAATTAACTTTCTGTCCTCGTGTTTCACTTGTGTTCCTATCGGGTTCCATACTGTGAGAAGCCCCGCTATATCTCAGCCTAACGTAACAGCCCCCCCCCCCCACCCTCTCCGATTACCGCCTATTTCTTATACATGAGAATGCGGCCCCCCAACAGTGAGATCGGAAGCCGGCGGCTGGCCTAAAGCCACAGGAGTCCGCAGAGGACAGAAGCTCCTTGACCTCGATATCGGTCCGGTGTCCATCAGGCTCTGTGACTTCCATGTTCCCCACCGGCTCGTACAAGCGCCCCGCGCCGGATCGGCTTTCCGAGCCTCGTTAATATTTTAAAGAAACAACGTTCATGATGGACGTCTGAGCTTCTGTTTCCAAAGAGAGAGAATGTGCGTACAGACGACACGCAGACCGCTCCATTGTCACCGCTTTCCACGTGACGCTCGTCTGCATCCGTGAACACCGCCACGCCTCGACGCCGCGCCGGCAGAGACAGCGCCAACGGTGCGGCCAAATCAGCGAAAAGAGTCTAAATACATTGAAAAATAAAGGATTTGGCCCATCTCAACGTTTCTACCCCCTTATCTAGGTCTTCATCCGGGCAAATATAGAAAATGGCAAAATAGACAAATAATGGGTAAAATAGTGACTTAGCTTGGTGAAAAAAACTTTTATATTTAATCTTTTTAATTTTTGGATTTTTTATCGGAAAATTGTTACGCCAGACAGAATGCTCTTTGCTTAGAAACGTTTATACATTTTTTACATAATTAAAACAATATGTATTCAGTTCACAGCGTGATAAGGAAACATCCAGAATTAAAAAAAAACATTTTGAAAACATTTTGAGAAATTTTAGGTAGAGACTCTTGACTTTCATCATTCTCTCCCGCTTTAGGGTTCGGAAATAACGCTTTCGGGGTGATCTGCAGAGATGAGACAGACAAAAAAAAAGCAAGAACAATTTTTTTTTGAAACATTAGGATTGCGGCAACAAATAATTTTTTTTTTCTGGAATTGGACGCTCGAGAGATTATGTGATAAAAAGCGGAACATCCTATGTGTAAAAATCGGTATTTTGGAGCAAAAAAGATATTGTGTCCAGAACAAACGTAAAAAAAAAAGGTAATTCTATTTATACAAATTTTTGCCGATACAGTGGTAGGGGGAAAGATTAACTAAATACAGCGATGAATGGGCGGCTCATCTGGTACCCGTGGCAAACTGAGTATAAAAACATAACTTCCACTTACGTCACATGACCGCCGGCGGCCTTAGAGTGCCGAAACCGCCTCGCATCCCCAGCCTGGCCCCTGGTTTATTACATTAACTATATCAATAAATTATTATCTATTTAATTTTTTTAAATAATATTTATTATTAAAAAAGTGATATTTCTCTTTTACCAAAACCCAGGGGCCGCCCGGTCGTGAAAAAAAGTGACATCAGCTTCTCGTGACCCAATCCCTCTCACGATGTTAAAAGCCGCTTTTCACCGAATAAACCTCGCACGGAACTTTCACTCCGTTCATCCCATTAATAGCGGTTTCGGTTCATTCCCTCCCGGCATCAACTAATCTGCAAAAACCAACCTTTTAATTTAATGAAATAAAAATGCACTTTCTTCTGATCCGAAATCCAGCAAGAAAATGACCTGAAAAATCATTAACCCTTTCTAAGGAATTGTTTAGTTTCATGAGATTTCATGTTCTGAGCCTGATTTATACAATCGCTCCAGTAT
This sequence comes from Sceloporus occidentalis, assembly GCA_023333645.1. Taxonomy (NCBI): domain Eukaryota; kingdom Metazoa; phylum Chordata; class Lepidosauria; order Squamata; family Phrynosomatidae; genus Sceloporus; species Sceloporus occidentalis. The sequence continues at coordinate 743,977 of JALMGF010000136.1, read as the reverse complement.
CCACCGCCTTCTATCTATCCATCTATCTATCTATCCATCTATCTATCTATCTATCTATCTATCTATCTATCTATCCATCTATCTGTCTGTCTGTCTATCTATCATCTATCTGTCTATCTATCTATCTATCTATCTATCTATCTATCTATCTATCATATATCTATCTATCTATCTATCTATCTATCTATCCATCCATCTATCTGTCTGTCTGTCTATCTATCATCTATCTGTCTATCTATCTATCTATCTATCTATCTATCTATCTATCTATCTATCTATCATATATCTATCTATCTATCTATCTATCTATCTATCTATCTATCCATCTATCTGTCTGTCTGTCTATCTATCATCTATCTGTCTATCTATCTATCTATCTATCCATCTATCTGTCTGTCTGTCTATCTATCATCTATCTGTCTATCTATCTATCTATCTATCTATCTATCTATCTATCTATCTATCTATCATATATCTATCTATCTATCTATCTATCTATCTATCTATCTATCATCTATCTATCTATCTATCTATCTATCTATCCATCTATCTGTCTGTCTGTCTATCTATCTATCTATCTATCTATCTATCTATCTATCTATCTATCTATCATATATCTATCTATCTATCATCTATCTATCTATCTATCTATCTATCTATCTATCTATCTATCTATCTATCTATCACTCTCTCTGATCATTTTCTCCTATATCACAGCTGGAATCCCTGCTTGAATACAGGTGACTTCATTCTGAATATCTGCTGACAGGTCACGGTTTTCATAAGGACCGCTTTGACCATTTTCACTGCCACCATCCGAGAGCCAATAGGATTTGTGTGATGGGCTATAAAAGGGTTAATATGTGAGGATTTGGAAAGCCCCTAGGTGGGACACCGTGGGTGAGTGACACTCAGGACTCTGTGGGAGTGGGCGAGTGATACTCAGGACTCTGTGGGACTGACACTCAGGACTCCGTGGGAGTGACACTCAGGACTCCGTGGGAGTGGGGGAGTGACACGCAGGACTCCGTGGGAGTGACACTCAGGACTCTGTAGGAGTGGGCGAGTGATACTCAGGACTCTGTGGGAGTGACACTCAGGACTCCGTGGGAGTGGGGGAGTGACACGCAGGACTCCGTGGGAGTGACACTCAGGACTCTGTAGGAGTGGGCGAGTGATACTCAGGACTCTGTGGGAGTGACACTCAGGACTCCGTGGGAGTGACACTCAGGACTCCGTGGGAGTGGGGGAGTGACACTCAGGACTCCGTGGGAGTGACACTCAGGACTCCGTGGGAGTGGGGGAGTGACACTCAGGACTCCGTGGGAGTGGGGAGTGGGTCTTTAAGAGCGGAGGGAGATGAGTCCAGGAATGGGCAGGGCTGGATAATAATAGTCCGGGAGCTCGTCCTGAGCTCAGTCACACGGCGCACACAGCAAGGAGCACAGGCTGCGGAGCAGGGGCCACAGGGGAGCCCAGGGACCCCCGAAACACAGAGTCACCTGTCTGCAGGAGGGATGCTTCACACCCAGGTACAGTACCCCAGGGATGCTGCGTGTAAAGGTGTGTATACTGCGTGTAGCGTGTGCGCTGCTATATATATGTATATATGTTGTGTTCTGTGGATGCTCCCAGGTGTATGTTCCGCCTATACATTTCCTACACTTCGCCCCCAAATAATATCCTTCCCTGGGAATTCTCAGGGTTTTTGCCCCAATCTTAGGGTCTCGGGGGGGAAGGGGCAGATTCTCAGGGGTCGGACTCCTTCCTATTCTCCCCGCCGTGATCATGCGTAGGAATCCCAGTTGGTGCTTTTGCTCCCAGCGTGTTGCAGTTGATATACCTGCTTGAATGCAGGTAACTTAATTAAGGGTATCTGTAAAAAAATGACAAGTCAAAGTTTCCATGACGACCGGCATTAGAGTAACACATTTGGAGAGGGTCTGCTAGTTTAGACTGATACCCCCGTGCCCCCCCCCCCGTCCCTGCTTGTATTTGGTATCGGGGGCTTTTTTCCTGAATTCCTCGATTCATTTATTTGAGATTTGGGGAGAGCCCCGGCGGTCTCCGCGTCATGTGACTTTCTGGGTCAGTAAGAGATCAGAGGGAGACCCCGATCTTCTTATGGAGGAAAAAGTCTCTAAGCTTTTAAAGGCTTTGTCAGAATAGTCTGTGTATGTGTGTGTGTGCGTGTGTGTGTGTGCGTGTGTGTGTGTTTGTATGTGTTTGTGTGTGTGTATGTGTGTGTGTTTGTGTGTGTTTGTGTGTGCGTGTGTATGTGTGTGTGTTTGTGTATGTGTGTGTGTTTGTGTGTGTTTGTGTGTTTGTGTGCGCGGGGTAGACATCTGAATCTGAATCTAAGACGAGACCAACGACTGGTGAAGGTGTGAGCGTTGTATGTTGTGTGCGTGTTGTGTGTTTTGTGTTGTATGTTGTGTGTTTTGTGTTGTATGTTGTGTGTTGTATATTTTGTGGTGTGTGTTGTGTGTTGTGTGCGTGTTGTGTATTGTATGTTGTGTGCGTGTTGTATGTTGTGTGTTTTGTGTTGTATGTTGTATTTTGTGTTGTATGTTGTGTGTTGTATGTTTTGTGGTGTGTGTTGTGTGTTGTGTGCGTGTTGTGTATTGTATGTTGTGTGCGTGTTGTATTTTGTGTGTTTTGTGTTGTATGTTGTGTTTTGTGTTGTATGTTGTGTGTTGTATGTTTTGTGTTGTATGTTGTGTTTTGTGTTGTATGTTGTGTGTTGTATGTTTTGTGGTGTGTGTTGTGTGTTGTGTGCGTGTTGTGTGTTGTGACACTGGGAGTGTCAGTATGAATCGTGGGTTTCTGCTGCTCATTTAATGCCCAACATCCCCTTTTATTATCCGTAAATAACGCTGAGAACGTGCCGGTCGTCTCTCTTGTTAATGCATTAAGGCATGGGGGGGAGGGGGGGGTCTTTGCAAAGTGCCATGGCTGCGCACGCCTGTGGCTCTCAAAGGGTTAACGGATTCCGTGCATGGCGTGTTAGGCCGGCCACGCAGGGAATCTCATTGCAGGACGCAGTGTAATCACTCCTATCACTCTTCACCGTCACGGTGATTGTAAGTCATCAGATGATGTCATCGTGGCGGGGCGTGGCCGGCCGGACAGACGTTCTATGCGGAGAATCAGCGGTTTTGGCCCTAAAAGCGTTAACCCTTTATTCTCTTATCGTGATTTGCGTGTTACATTTATACATCACAGCACCCCATACATTACTGCTAATTATTTATTCGTCTTTATAGCGCCGTCATATTCCGCAGCGCTGCACAAGGAGGAGACGCGATGTAACAAGTCAATTAAATATTTGGATTTACAGAAATAAACGGCGAGGAGGGCCTTGCTCAAAGGAGCTTACAATCTACAATGCGTGTAATTCCGTGGATAATGGCCGATGCGGATGGCTGGGGACTTAAATGAGCCGAAATATTAACCCTTTAACAGCCCACTGTGAAGATTCTATGTAGTGACTCATCAAAGGTGTTAATCAAATGGCTCTAAAACCGGGATTTAATTGCGTTACCTGCATTCAAGCAGGAATAACGGATAACCTCTGTGAGTTTATACCCCCCACGTCCTGCAGGGGGGAGCAATTTACACGTGCTGGTCAGCAACGTGGGAAATGTGACCACTTTCGGGGCAAATCCCTGCGATATCTGATACAAAGAACGGCCCCGTCAGAGTCTCAGGGCTTTTACACAACTCTCAGGATTTACGGGCAAATGGGCAGATTTTATTGCCTCACATTGTAACGGCGCTACAGAATCTGCTGGCGCTATATATATAAAGGTAATGCGAATCCCTGCTTGGATACAGGTGGAGGATACCGCTGATAAGTTCATACTTGGGAACATTGTGCCACCTTGATGGGGGAGGGGGGGGCTATTGGTTAAAAGGTTCAGTTTATCCAATAAAGGGCCACAGCTGGGGCCCCTGAGGAACAGAACACAGTAAACGGGGCAACAATAACGTCTGGGATTAAATAAATGCACCCAGCTTCCTGTTACGCAGAGCTTGCAATCTAAATCGAAATGAAGAGACGCCGAAACCTCCACCGAAAACATTATCAGGTTACTCTCGATTACTGGCGGAAAGGAAAGTTACACTGGGGGGGGGGATGCAATATTTATAGGGGCCGGGGTTTAACACTTTGTTGTCCAAAAGGACTAGCGAACGCCCTACGGCGGAGGGAAATAGTAAGACTCGCGGATCCTCCCCGTCTCCGAACGCCGCGGTGTTACGGCCACCTTCTGTACGATGACACCGCGGGGTGGAATATCATCCCTCCACGTAGATCCTTTAACCCTTTAATCGGACGTTTCTTGCCAAACGCACCAGTGCTGCTTTACAGAAAATGTTGTGGATACCTAGAACGGTATTCCAGCAGAGCTGGTAGTGTAGACTAAGCGGGCCAGCTGCCACAAACTCATGTAGCTGTAGAGCGGATGGACGTCTCAGCGGCAGATTAATATCCTGCAGCATTATTTAATTCCGGCTGTTTTATCCGCAGCGAGTTTGTTATCAGCCAGCGATTGGACGATTCTGCAAATCACAGAACGCAGCATGCTTCATAAATGTTGGTTTCTGCCGGCAGATCGGCCCCATCCGGCCCCCGTCTAGTCGCCCGTTTCTCGTGCTGTAAAGACTCAGACCTTAATCAGTCGTTGGTCTCGTCTTAGATTCAGGAGCCGTATGTCTATCCCATGCATGTTTAATACCCTCACTGTATTACCCCCTACCACCTCTGCTGGGAGGCTGTTCCACTTATCTTTGAAATGCTTGATGCATACACTGCGGAATAGGGTAGGATGCGAGCTCCGAATATACTCGCTACTACCCTGCCCGGCACGCTGCGTTACGGCTGGCCCTGTTCTGTTGCCCCGGGACTATATGTATCCTAATTAAGTGACACAAAGGCGGAGGTGATGCAGAAAGCTCATTAAAGGGCTTGGTTACCTAAGTGGGCGAAATGTGATCCAGGAGGAATCCTCGGGGTTGGGAGGGAGCCAGATCTGTCTGAGTATCACCGCGGGTCAGACCCAGGCGAAGGGCTTCCAGAAAGTTAAGGCTTGGAGGCTACATCAGACAGAACCGAGAGCCGACCCGATCGACCCGACCTGGGCCGCGGGAGAACAGCATGGGTTCCGCCGAGACTTCCCCGCTTCTGTGTTTAACCCTCATTCTGGCACCGAGATGATTATTAAAGGTAATTATTACAGTCAAGTAGGTTCCATTGTACAGCGCTGTGGAATATGACGGCGATATATCCAACAATAAATAATAATGATGTCACTGGACTGCTGGACGTGAGCCTCACCGGAGACCCGAGTTATCATTTAGGAACTAAATCTACACGAATCTGCAATAATCATTAGAAAACAACCATAACGATACGTCTGTTTTATTTTATAATGATAAAGAATTAGATAAATATCCTAAAATGTTTAAAAAGCACTAATTATACGGACATTTTTCTGTCTGTCTGCTGAGTTTTTCCCCCTGTATTGCTCTTTGATGAGGTCAGAAGCGGAGAGGAAAAGGATGACCAGGAATATTGCATAATATTTAAGTTTAAAAATATTTAAAAACATTGTAGCAAAAAATAAACAAACAATCAGGCGTTCCGGATACATTTGTTGCAGGCAGAATAGTTTTGTATAAACAAAGAATAATCACCATGGCAACCATTGGAATGTTCCTGCTGATTGCTCCACTTCTAGCATTGTTTTCTCTATTATTATTATCATTATTATTAATCACTAATTTATATAGCGCCATCATATTCCGCAGCGCTGTACAATCTCTCTCTTCAATATCCGCTTTCTTCCTGATTCTTGATTTATAGACTCTGTGATAGATTCAGGAGCCGTATGTCTATCCCATGCATGTTTAATACCCTCACTGTATTACCCTCTACCACTTCTGCTGGGAGGCTGTTCCACATATCTACCACCCTCTCAGTAAAGTAAAACTTACATTACCGTAACATGTTGGAATAAAGGAGAACATGGAGAATGGGTCTGGGAAGGTATTGTTGAAATATGGGCTGTTAACTCCATGTTGCATTGAAGTTATTTTTCCCGCAGATGCTGGGAGACCTGAGATCGTAAGCTTCCTGTCATGGCGTCTCCGTGCAGCGCCCGTAAGTATCTGCTGAAATGGGGCGACCTAAAAACTGAGTATCGGATCTATTTACTAAAGTGACAAACCGGACTATAGTCGAAGTCGTCTTGACCCAAGTCAACTCGCAGCGAGGGCCGGACTGGCAATGACGAGGTGGCCCTGGCACTTTAAGGCATGATGCCCACAGCTACTTCTATTATATATTATATATTATATATTTATGCTCACGTGTCCAGGTGGCCAGTCTGGGCCTAGAAGTAATTTATAATACATGTTGACCTGGAAGGGGCCATTTTGTGCCGTCATGTGACATATGGGCACAACCCCCAATCCGCAAACCTCTCCTTGCTGTTTGCTTTATGGCAGAGATCCCTCCGTGGTTTCCCTTTAGGTTTTTTTTGGGGGGACTGTATGATTTACCGTAATGATTTAAATATTTAACCTGGCGGCCTCGTGTTCTTACCCTCCCGCCCCACAGAGTGAACCCCCGGCGCGGTGTTAGTTGCGCCCCCCCCCCCCCCCACTGACGTGTCTCAGTTTGCCCTGGCAGGACTGCAGCTGGACGAGAAGTTGCAGCAGATGCAGACCGGGTCGATCATGCGCAAAGTGAAATCCCGCAGCTGGAAGAAGCAGAGATATTTCAAACTGCAGGAGGACTGCATGACCATCTGGTACAAGTCCAAGAAGACGGGCAACACCAAGTCCACATGTGAGCGTCTGCTGCGTGTCACAAACCACCTCATTCCTGCCAGCTGCACACCCCAAAAGCCAGTTTTGTTTCAATAAATGATATTTATGGCAATTATTTCTAACCTTTCAGGTTTTTAGATTAGACGTGTACTTGCTAGAGTTAGACTTGACTTACAAAACCCGAAAGCAGGCACTCGAAACTCCAGCTGTTCTAAGGATGATGGGAGTTGAAGTCCCCAGCATCTGAAACGCCGGGGGGCCGCCTGTCTGTTATCCTCCACTCCCCGATATTCATCACTGAAGTCAGGGGCATGTTTGAAGCTTATCGATTCTTTGAATGTTCTTTTTGAACGCTTTCCATGCAGTAGTCACTTAGTCATTATTAACTTTTTGTGGGGGGGTTGTATAAAGGAGATCCCTGCGGCCCTGCGGTATCAGAGGGGAAAAGCTGAGATCAGCAAAGAACAAGAGAAAAACCACCATGAAATTAAGTCGAGTATCAGACTAGAGCCAGATAAGATTTCCCGTAAAGAGCGAGCTGCTGCCCGCCGGACCTCTCTGCTCGCGCCAGAATTATTGTGGGCAGTAAGGCCACACAAGGTCAGCACTTAATGCAGCGAGTATGTTGTGTGGGGGTTGGGCCGCAGACATCTGTATGATTTATTGCTGAGCGATTGGCATCGTTATTAAGCCGGCGTTTATAGTCAGACTTATGGTAAATCAGATCTTTACTTCCAAACGCAAACAATTTTAAGGGTCTGTTTCCGACAATTATTTCAATAAATCAAGTCTGTTTATCTGAGTGTGGAACTCGTGTTCTGCACTTTCATTACTTTCTACTTCTCCTTTGCTTCCCTTTCCTGTTTATCATCCTTTCCTTTCTCCTTTTTCTCCTTTTTTTTCTTCCCTTCCTTCCCTTCTCTTCTTTTCTCTCCTCTCCTTTCTTGTGCGTTTCTTTTCTATCCTTTCCCACATTCCTTTCTTCATTATTTTTCTTGCCTTTCATTTCCTTATTCTTTTAATTTCATTTCATTCCCTCGTCTTCCTCGATTCCATTTCTCATTCATATCCTTTTCTTTTCTCCTTTCATTTCTTCATCTTCCTTTACATTCCCACCCTCTCCTTTCCATTCCTTTCCTTTGATTTCCATTTTTTTCTTTCTTATCCTTTCCCCTTTTTTTCCCTCTCCTATTATCTTCTTTTTTCCCTATTTTTCTTCATCATCTCCTTTTCTTCCCTCTCTTTTCCTCCATCATTTCCTTCCCTTTCCACTGTGCTCATTCTTAGGCTCCTCATTCATTCTCCTCCTCTGCCCTCCTCTCTTTGTCTCAGGCCTTCTGTGTTATACTCTCCCTTCTCACCACGATTCCCCTTCATTCTCTGCCCCCATCCCAGTTAAATCCATCTTTCTCTTGCCAGTTTCCATTAGCGACATTGAGACCGTGCGGGAGGGACACCAGTCTGAAATCTTGCAGAGCCTCGCAGATGAGTTCCCGTCTGAACTCTGCTTCACCATCGTCTTCCACGGCCGGAGAGGAAACCTGGACTTGATAGCAAACACCCCGGAGGAGGCGCAGTGCTGGATCCAGGGCCTGGAAAAGCTGATAGATACTGTTACGAAGATGGACCAAAAGGAGATATTGGATCAGTATCCTTTCAATCATTCTCTAGGAAAGGATCACGTCTATAAAAGTGAAAGGGTTGCAGGTAGATAACTGATCCCTGGGCAAGTGTGAGTTTCTTGTCTTGTGTATCTGTTGTCAGCAGCACACACACATTCATGCGCACACACACTCATACTCATGCACACACACACACGCACTCACACATACACTCAGGTCCTGGTCCTCTTAAAAGAGCTCTTTTGATTAACTAGTTTCAATTGTGTTCATCTGCAAACTAAAGAAAAAGAAAGTACGGGTACAATGTATCTTGTTGTCGAAGTAGTTGAGGTATGTGGGTTCTGGGGGAATTAGTAAAGGAAGGTCACTGGAAAGGTCGCCGTAGCTTCAGCAGGACCTCTTTCTCCGGTTAAAGACGCAGTTTGAGGTTTTTCCTTAAGGCGATGCTCAGATGGATCTGTGACTGGTTCCAGAAGGCCGACAAAAACAAGGACGGACGGATGAATTTTAAGGAAGTCCAAGACCTGCTGAAGATGATGAACGTGGATATGAACGAGCACCATGCATACCGGCTCTTTCTGGTACGGCTCGCGGTAACGTTGACACATTGTAGCTAGAAATGAAAACCAGTCCTCCCTGTTCATCCTACCCAGCTTTGTTGTGAAGTCTACAATTACTTTCTCCAAAAAACCCCCCCAAAAACCTATTTAATTCCAAAGAGTTTTAGATGTTTCCTGGAATGGAACGTCTGCCTTTGTTTAGAATCTAACCTTTGTTTAGTTGTTTCAACTGAATATGTCGCGGTAACTTCAGTTGGTGGTGAATTCAACAACTTAACTGCCCTTCCTGCCTCATCTGGTATGATGAAGACTGGAATATCGTTCCCTGCCAGACATATACATCCAATATTTTTATAACATCAGATTATTTGAATTATGTAGTATTACAGCGTCAAAAACTTTACAGATGAAGAAGAGGATCATAGATATTTCTGACCCCAATTAGGGCATAAAGTCCTCCTGGTTTCTTCCCATCTCTTGCAGATGGCGGATAAATCGGAGTCGGGGACCCTCGAAAGAGAGGAGTTTGTGCTGTTTTACAAAGCTTTGACCCAACGTGATGAAGTCTTGAAGATCTTCCAGGACTTCTCCAAAGATGGCAAGAAACTCACCCTCTTGGAGTTTGTGGATTTTCTTCGCCAGGAACAACTGGAAGGAGAAAACGTGGAGGAATTTGCGATGGACCTCATTGCTCGATATGAGCCCTCGGAAACCGGTGAGACATTGTGCTGGCACTAACTTGGATGGAGATATTAGGGCTAAAAAAGTTATTTTGTATTAATAATGTTTTAAAAAAATATTGTATAAAAGCACAATACTTTATGAAATCTTTTGATTGGTTGAGGTGTAGCTCTGGTCTATTTGTTGATGAGTTTCCATCACAATCAACCACCATGAGCAGAACCCGGGGGGGGGGACGGATTCATCTTTAAATATGAAATCTCGATTCATTCGATTGTAAACTTTGTATCCATCTTTAGCGCAGAAACTCCACGCCTTGAGTATCGATGGGTTCCTAAACTACTTGTGCTCTTCCGAGGGATCTGTCTTCGACGTGGCGCATGAACAGATTTTCCAAGACATGACGCAGCCCCTCTGTCACTACTTCATCTCGTCTTCTCACAATACGTACTTAATGGAGGATCAGCTGCGGGGTCAAAGCAGTGTGGAAGGGTACATCAGGTGAGAAGTTCAAGAGACATTGTATCCTTGTTAAAAAGTTCTGATCTTCTTTAAAGGGCCAGTGACTCTATTCCATGCTCTGGAGCATTTAGACGCCCAAACAATGGGACAATTAAAGGGACGGTAATGTCCCTTTAATATCACCCTTTAAACTGCTGTATGTTACCTCTTCAGCTAAACCACCAGGGGCTAATATCCTTATTCCCCCAGGGCACTTAAGCGAGGTTGCCGGTGCGTGGAGGTCGACACCTGGGACGGACCGAATGGGGAGCCCATTGTGTATCACGGGCACACGTTTACCTCCAAGATCCTGTTCAAAGATGTGATTTCAGCCATCAATAAGTACGCTTTCAGGGTGTGTAACTGAACCATGAAGGGGTTCATTAAAATCTGTGTCTGCTGTTAATGCAATCACTTGTATGAGGCACGGAGAGTAAGTCCCAGGGTACCCATAGGCGCTCGAAGCACTACGGCCCTGGGTCTGTACCCCTGATCTCAGCAATGTACCCTGTTATGCATCAAACTTATTGGGTCCCATAGTTATCGCTACCTACTAGACAAAATTTGACATGCAAACCCATACAAATACTGGTAAGAAGATTTTTTTTTCTCCAAAAAAGGATATTTCATTTTCCTGACCTCAAATAGCAAAAGGGAAATCTTAGAGAAACAAAGTAACAGTAATTGTTTTTTTGTTGGGAATTTAATATTATATAATATTGATATTATAGAATTCGTATGATCAAGGTATTTGTACCATTGGGGGAGGTTTGAGGTTAGATAGAGAGTTCCGCGAGTGGAACAATAATATTCCTCCGTCATGAAAAATATATGAGCGTCTGGACAAGGACATTAAAAGCAGCCTGAAAGGACAATGAACGGGTTTATGCTGCGTATATAGATTTATACGGCGATGCAAGCGTCTGCTTTGATTTTAAATAAATTGTATTGATTGGCATCAGGGCTGCCTGCAGGCAGATCGGCCCCATCCGGCCCCCGTCTAGTCTGCCCGTTTGTCCTGCTGTAACGACTCAAACCTTAATCAGTCTTTGGTCTCGTCTTAGATTCAGGAGCCGTATGGATATCCCTTATGGGATTACAACTCCCATTATGCACAGGCTTTGGGTGTTCAACAACAGCCACAGGACACAACTGAGAATAAGAGCTCCAGGATTCTATCCTTTAATCATGGAATGAATGGCTTGATTATCAGCGGCTCGTTTAATCATCCAGCCCGATGTCTTTGATCTGTCTTCTACTACAGGCATCAGAGTACCCGGTGATCTTGTCCCTGGAGAACCATTGCTCGGTGGAGCAGCAGGACGTCATGGCTCAGCACCTGAAAAGCATTTTGGGGGAGACCTTGGTCACCAAGACCTTAGATGGAAAGGTGCCCACGCAGTTACCCTCTGTAGAGGTAGGTAGGTGTTTTGGGGCAAATTATTAACATCACAAAATTGAGTTTTGAAGATATAAATTACTCTCCTTCCCAGAGGCGATGACAGCCGGCATGACCTTTTCATGGCCAAAATATTTATAGAACGAAATACAGAGTCAGATAAGCTGAGAGTTATGAAGAAGTCCAAGCAGATTCCATTTCATTGACCTTTTTCCGCGGGTTACTTTCTCTAGAATTCTTTGTGTTCTCTCCAGGAACTCCGGCGAAGGATACTTTTAAAAGGCAAGAAGATTGGGGGGTTGGAAGATCAAACGGACGAGTCACAGGAAGACGTGAACACGGGGGACATGTCCGAGGAGGAGGACAGCGCCGAGATGGAAAGGTCAAAGGCAGGTGCCCAACGGACTTGTAAATGTATTAAACTTCTTGAAAAACATCCGCACGATCTCGAGTAACCAAGAACATCCCGGAGTCTTACGGGTTACATTGTAATCACTGCGACCTTGAAGCTGGAGAGATCTTTTCATAGAACCGTCAAGTTTGTGAGCGTTTCTTTTTTCCCCCCTTTTTCTTTAGAAGGGCAAAGATCGCCTCTCCCAGGAACTGTCTGACTGCATCATTTACTGCAAGAGCGTTCCCTTCGAGGGCTTCAAGCATTCGAGAGCCAAATACCGGATCTACGAGATGTCTTCCTTCACCGAGTACAAAGCCAGGAAACTCGTCCGAGAACCAGGTGAACTTAGTGTATGAAACGCCATGCAGCCTACCCCCCCTGCCATGAAAATGACTTAATTTTGTTAGTAGGGGGCCCCCAATTCATTTTCTGCATTGGGTCCCTTTTATTTCACAATTAGTGTCTTTGTCCAGGTAACGAGTTTGTCCGTCACAATGCGTGGCAGCTGACCCGAATCTATCCCACGGGACTCAGGACGGACTCTTCAAACTATAACCCGCAGGAGATGTGGAACGTCGGATGCCAAATGGGTATGTTCTCCAAACACCCATGAACGGAGGTACTCATCGAAACACCCCGTATCACGGGAATTATAGTCAAATAACGGTTTATTTATTCTGTACATCAACTGTTCTCCATATTATGCGTCCCTTGTTGGTTTTGAGTGTTTCATAGTAAAAGATGGAACACTGGAACAAACCCTTTACAATGTCTCCAATTTGTCACTTTTGAGCCCCCATTTATCCCTGGGACCCCGACCCACCAGCCCTTCTGTCGTATTTTTCCACCCAGTGGCGCTGAATTTCCAGACAGCCGGAGTGGAGATGGATTTAAACGATGGACTCTTCCAGCAGAACGGACGTTGCGGCTACGTTCTGAAGCCTCGGTTCATGAGACACGTGGAGACCACCTTTAATCCTGACCAACCTCAGGACACCGAGGGATACTCCGTCGTCAACCTTGCGATACAGGTGACATTTTTTCACTGCGTGTTTTTTTTTTGGGGGGGGGATAATTGTAAACTTGGTATTACAAAAAAAAAAAAAAAAGTTGGATAAGTTCTGGGTCAAAATCTAAAAGACTGTAGAGAAACAGACCCCAGGGCGGATAGGTGGGGCAGAAACCTGGGTAATGAGAATATTACATTGTATCAGAGATTTAATGTCCTTTTGTGACAAACTGAACTCCTTTCCGTGTGAATCATGAAGATCATCAGCGCCCAGCAGCTGCCTAAGGTTGAAAATAGCAAAGAGGGGTCGATCGTGGACCCTCTGGTGAGAGTCGAAATATTTGGCGTTTCTATGGACCAAGCCAAGCAGGAGACAAAATATATAGAAAATAACGGTGAGTGACCCAGCTGTCTAGAACCCATGTGCGCTCTCGTTCTAGTGCTCGATGTCACTTCGGTGGCCGGGCAAGATGCCGGCTCTTCTGGGTAACTCATCCTATTATTTGTTGTGCCTTCTCCTCGTAGGGTTTAACCCTATGTGGTATGAGACCCTGCAGTTCAAAATCCACGTGCCGGAACTGGCGCTCGTAAGGTTCGTCGTGGAAGATTACGATAAAACCACAAGGAATGACTTCATAGGACAGTACACCTTGCCCTTCAAAAGCGTCAAATCCGGTGAGATACTTGGTGTTACAGAAACATCGTATCCGCTCCACCGCACTTCTACACAACAGACCAGCTCTATGACACGGCTGGAATATAATGAAGCGCAAAAACTTTTAGGGGCTTATCCACTAAATGGCAACTTCTCCTCAGCAGGACACCATAATTCAGACATGGCTCGGTAGGTCAATCACATGATGTCGTACTTAACCACGCGTTGTTTTTGTTTTGATTGCTCCAGGCTATCGTCATATTCACCTTCTCTCTAAGGACGGCACCCGGATTCCGCCCGCCACTTTATTTGTTCACATCCGAATCACGGAGGCGAGTTCTCCGCCTGTGGACACGTAGACGCCGCTGCGAATACCATCATCTCCTACAGCTTCCAGACCTACGACTCTGCTGTGCACGGCTCCAGTGCCACTACTCCATGACCTCGTATTTAATTAATATTTAATGTTGCTATATTTTGCACGCCTGTAACAAAACACTATTATTGTACATAGATATATATATATTTAAATTATTTTGTACATAATGTATATTGTAAAAGAAGTATATCCTGGTGCTATCGCGGTCCAGAAGCTGATTGCTTCGTTCAAGAAGGCCAAGCCACACATGGAAGAGCAATTGCTCCCCCGCTGCAACAACAGTGTTATTTATCCTGCAAGACAGATCTAAATGTTCCCAAATGCTTATTGTTAACTAATCTGTTATACTTACCAAGCATTAAATTATACCTTTTAAACTACAGACTCCTCCGAATCTTCGCTATAGATTTGATCGAGTTTCCCGGCTCCCGGTTCCTTTGCCTGTTCAGCTACAATGCATTATCTGCTAAGTAGCGCACATGCGCAAGTACTCACCTCCAGCGATCTCCGCTTCTAGCTTACAGTCCCCATCATCCTCTGCCATCCGTAAGTGTTACATAATACTTACTAAAATTATTTAACATGTAAATAAGACAACCTTCCCAAAAAAGCCAGATCTCACCCCGAAAAAATCCAAAGGTGATTTCTCCCGTAACGCATCACGGAGCTCCCTGATCAAAACAGAAGGAGGACAAAAAGCTCCAAACGCGATGTGAACCTAATCACTTTAAACAACAGTCATGTTAGTTTGTATTTAAGGTTTCGTCCCACTAACTCTGCTTATTTTAAACATTTAATAACCAACAAAATAAACAGCATTCCTTGTAATGCCGAATATTGATAACCGGTCTCTTTAACAATGTTACCAGGACGCTGAAGTCATACCCAGAAGTGAAACTCAACCCATAAAGTACAAACCCGACCCATTCGGAAATTGTTTTACATACTACAGAGACGGCAAAGAAAAAAAGTGGCGAGCCAGCCTGCAACATCACCAAGCCCCTCAAACCATAAATCATTTATTCTTTCTATTCACACAGAGGCTGCGATCATTGAATTCTGGAAGCGAACGTGATTCAGGCGTATTTTAAAGCAGATGTCCGTCAGCAATCATCTTTACCAAACCTCCTTTACCAACGGTCAATCATTGCCGTTTACATAAAATAGACCGATTCTCTCATACGATTTAATAGTTGGGGGGGGGGGGATGGGAAAATATATTTAGGTCTTTCTTGAAAATATATATATAAAAAAAAATAAAAAATCAAATATTTTAAAATGTCCTTATTTATCGCATCCAACCACAGCCATGACGCTAAATCTGAGTAATCTCTGCAGACAAGGCTTCACCTTCACACGCGGTCGTCGGATTATCCAGACCCTGGGGGTGGATAGCGGATAAATAAACCTCTTTCCCGACACCTTTTGAGACGTCTGGGTAATCCGGATGATGCTTTTGCAGGTGCTTAACCACCTGGAACTTTTGTTTGGCTCTGTAAGAGCAGTACTGACAGAAGAAGGGTTGCTGGTTGGTGTGGGTGAGGTAGTGGTGGCGTAGGCCGGCCGGCCAGCGGAAGCCGCTCTGGCAGATGTTGCAAACGTATGGCTTCTCCTCGCTGTGCTTCTTCAGATGTGTTTTGAGCAGGAACCTTGTTTTGAAGGCCTTGCCGCATTGTTCGCAGATGAAGGACCTGACATCGCGGTGACGCGTCTCCCGGTGAATGCGGAGAGCATCCGCTCGGTTGGTGCGGTAGTCGCACTCCTCGCATTGGTATGGCTTCAAACCTGAAGAAGAGGTCGGTCTGTTAATGTTTTATCGACAAAGGGAAAGCCTGAGATACTTGGTCATCAGCGGAACTTAAAATACTTTCCTGAAATTCACTCCTCCTACAAAAGCTGCCTGAACCAATCGGCATCCACTGAAGGGGAGGAGCAACCTAACGCGGTTGGATAATTATTTGTATCTTGTGGACATGGCTCCTCCCACAGTACACAAAGATATTATTTATCTTAAATCATTAAAGACCATTCCATAGGTTCGCTTAGAGAACTGAGAATGTAGATTTTTTTTTTTATAGCAAATTCCCTTTTTGGCTATTAAGGTAAAATTGTACAAACAAAAAGCACATTACCTGTGTGTTTGGTCATGTGATATTTCAGCTGATTGATCCATTTGCATTTGTATCCACATTCTGGACACAAGTACTTCTTCTCATCCTTGTGGATGCGCATGTGGTACTGAACAGGAGAGAAGAAAACCGGCTCCCGTTAAACACATAATCGGGGTCTGTAACCCATTTATCTTTATTTACAACCCCCCGGCGCGACCACAATACCAAAAATAATACTTTTTGCTATAACACGCAGGAGAAGAAAATACAAACTCCAAGCGGGACCCACAGAGAACGGCAGACAGCGCTACGGAATTTGATGGCGCTATATAAAACAATAAATAAGAATGATAATAGACATTGTAAAACCAAACAAGCGGAATGGTTACCTTCAGACGCGATGGGTCTGCGCAGGCATAGGTGCAGAGATGGCACTTGTACGGCTTCTCGCCGGTGTGAATGCGGCTGTGCCAGGTGATCTTTTGCTTGTTCCTGGTGGTGTACTCGCAATCCACGCACTTGTAGAGCTTGGTACCCCCGTGGCCCTTAACATGATGATCATAAACCAGCTGGTGGTGACAGGAGAAGGGGCAGAAAGGACACCTCAGGGGCCCCTCTTGTCCCTCCGTGGCCGGCGGCGCAGACTTCTCGTGCTCCTCGGAGTAATGGCGGACCAGCTGCTGCCGGTCTTTGGCTGCGTACCGGCACTCCTGGCAGCGGTGGGTGAAGTGAGATCTGCGATGCTCTTCCAGATCCAGCCTGCGAGAGAACGACTGCTTGCAGACGCTGCATTCTAACTGGAGGTGCTGCTTCTGCAGGTGACATCGAAGGGTGGCCGGGCTGTGGCAGGTAAAAGGGCACCTTGGGCACGCGTGGGTAGCCTTTTCTTGGTGCTTCCTCAGACTATGCTGCTTCAGCGCCGCCTCCGAGCTGAAACTCGCTTGACATACGGGGCACGGAAAGGCAGGCTTGCCGCTGTGGCAGCTCCCCACGTGGCGGGCGATATCATTCTGGCTGTAGCCGCTATAGTCACAAAGACCACAGAAGTGGGTGGGCTTCTTCTCGTGGACCCGTCTTTGGTGCAGTCGCAGTTTGGAGTTGGTTCCGAACGTGCGGTTGCAGGAGTCGCAGGAAATGCGACCGACGCCGGTGTGCAGGGACTCGTGTGCATCCAGGCGGTAGCGCCTGGTGGTGCTGAAGTCGCAGTACCGGCAGCCGTGAGGTTTGACGCCTTCGTGGCGGATTCGGACGTGCTGCTTCATGCAGCGAGGCTGCTTGCAGACGAAGTCGCATTGCTTGCACTGCAGCTGCACTCTGTTCCGCGTATACTTCTGGTGCAAGTCTCTGTGCCGTTTCAGGGCTGCAGCTGACATGCATCGAAAAGAACACATTGGGCACTGGAGCTCTCCATGTTTTAAGCAACCCTTTTTCTTGTGCGTCTTCATGGCCCGTTCTTGGGAACACATGAAGGGACAGGTGGGACAGGAAAGCCTAGCGCCATGTTGGGCTTCCATATCTGGATCCACAATGGCATCCCCCACATTTTCCTCTCTCTCTTCATCTTCCTCCATACTTTGGCTCCCATCATCAGCTGAGCTCTCTGACCCCTGGTCCTTTTCTTGGCACAGGTCCTGCTCTCGGCGGTTCTCCTGCTCACGCTGTCCTAAGGCGCCCTCTGAAAGTGGTTCTTTTGGACACCGGCCATCGGCAGACTTTCTCAAACCTCTGCAGTTTTCTTTGACGTGGCAACTAATGGTACATTCCCTGGAGCACGAAAAGGAACAAAGCAGACAGCGGAACCTTCCGTTATCATATCTGTATTTTCCATTTTCCTGGAACCCAGAGGGAAATGACGAGATATCCCCGTGCTCTATTTGGGGGTCGGGGGTGGTTAAGGCCGCAGTTTCTTTTTGATCTAAGATTAGTTTTTTAGGAGTCGTTTCTTTAAACTGATTGTTAACTAGGGTTTGAGAAGGTGTTAGCGTATCCATTTCTTCTAAGCAGTGTTCTGACATGTGAGACCTTTGAGACCCCTGCACAGTAACCACCTGCACTCGGTCATCTCCTCGCCTACTTCCAGGTGTTTGGGTAATGCTGGACTCCGGACACCGGTCTGGTTCCTCACTGCTAGGAGCTGCCTGGACAGCTTTCTTCTTTTTGAGCGCGACGGGGCACTTCTTCAGGACGTGAGTGTTCAAGCCTCTCTGCTGTTTGAAGCTAGCGCCACACTCTTTGCACACAAGGGACGTTTTGCGCACGTGGCAGCCAATTTTGGAGTGCTGGAGCATACTCCCTTCCTTCTTAGTGATGTAAGAACACTTCTCACATTTGTAAACCTGAGAGCTGGACTGGACTACCAACATCTGGACTCTTCCTTCCAACACCAGGGTCTCTGCTTGCTCCTTGTCCTGTTTCCTCAGAACCTCGAGAACGGACTCCGGCCCGGAGCATTCTTGTGCCTCTTCCGGGGAATTGGCCGAGTTCTCAGTTTCAGGAACGTCACTGTGAACCAGACCCTCGGACTCGCATACGATGGTTAATTCCACTCCGTCCTTGACAACATCAGCCCACGATTCCTGCACTTCCACTGGTATGTCTCCAGGCTGGAGGTCCAGAGTAGCCACATGAACGGGAAGCTCTTCACATTTACCGTTAAGGTCACACAGAACGGTCTCTTGGTTGTACTGGACAGTCGTCGGACACATCACTTTCTCGTTTTGGTCCTGACCGGCCGACTGAGGATCTGTCTCTTCCTCAAACTCCTGATTGTCCCCAACGGCCAAGGTTTCAGAAAAGCAAAGCATTTCCTCCCTCGTCGGAAGAGAGTTTTCACAAGTAACCAGCGTCTCCTCTGCAGATCCTTTGGATAAGAGTTCCGCGGGTGCAGACAGCTCGAGTTGTACGGGAAAATCATTCATCACTATGCCGCACGTTTCAACTGGTTCCAGGGTCACCGTGGCCATCAGAGCCTCATCTCCCACAGTAATGGTGGCATCCTCACCTGGCTCGCTAACTTCACCGACCTGATTGACTTGTTCCTGGTCCTCCAATGCCCCGGTTTCACACTTCTGAGTCTGATGGACAACTTGGACAGTTTTATTTGTATCTGGCATCCCAGAAGCTTCTGTATTGTACGGGAACAGAAGTCCAGCCTGGTTAACCTCTTGCTGCTTGCTGGCGTATTTCTCCAGCCAGTCCTTGTCTCCGGGGATGTAGCCGTGCGACTTGCGTTTATGGAAGAAAAGGCTGGTGTTGCTGAAGGTGCGGTACGGACAAAGCGCGCAGCGGAACTCCCTGTGTTTTGTGTGCTTGCAGTTGTCGTGGTTCAGGAGCGCTTGCTTGTACTTGGTCTGGTAGCTGCAGTGTTGGCATTGGTACACGGGCAACTGGGATGACTGGGAATGTTTGATTTGCATGTGTTTTTGGAGCTCGTATTTCCGCTTGCAGCTGAATCCGCAGACCTCGCAGATGAGATTCTTGCCCTGGTGGCGCAGCTTGTGGCTGCTCAGCTGGTCTGCGCGATGACAGCGGTAGGAACATTGATTGCATTGATACCTAATGAGAAAAAGAAAAAAAAAAAAAAAAGAGGTTTTAATCACTGAAAATGATTTTTAAAGTCCCGGATTAAGCATGGGCAACTTAGCTGATGAAAGCACCAGAAACAAGAGACCCCGGATGTCCGACTTCTCCCTGGACTAGAGTAATCGAAAACCTAAACTATTGTAAAAACCTTCCCAGAAATAATGAAATTTTGCCTAATTCATCATTTCTTCACCGTCACACGGTACAAAAGAGCAGGAAGAGTTCGCTGCCAATGAAAAAGCTTTTTTTTTTTTTTTTTAAAGGATTCTGCGTTGTTTTGATGTAAATAAACCTTTAGAGGAATGAATAAAATGACAGATCTGCTAAGTTTTATTTTCTATGTTTAGTGCTGGTGGAACAGCATTATTTACCCGATATACTCATCAATATTTATAACAAACGCTCGCATCTTGGTTGATGGTGAATTGATTTTCTCTGCAATTTACTAATCAGTGATCCGTTATGGCGGAAGAGAGAAGTCCTGGACATTCTGTACTGGTTCTTCTGATTCGATTTGATGTTATATGATGTCATATGATTATATTTAGAAAGAGCCTCGCTTTAACAGAGAGCAGTCTGGTTGGGAAATGCTAAGAACAGCAGGCGCACCTGGAATAAGACATCAATAAAAGTCACGTCGTGCATTTTAGGAAGGTGCTTAAAAGGATACTAGCTGTATATTCACACCGTAAACCTAGCGGTAGTTATTAAAGGACAAGTACCTCCATTACTTGACGTGGCTACTTAACCTCTGCCCTTAAATGCCACCATGTCCTGAGGTGTTCAGTGGCGCTCACCTTAGGTCCCCGCTGTGCTTGCGCATATGCACGTTCAGATAATGCTTCCACTTGGTGATGTAGCCACACTCGGTGCACATGTAGTTCTTCTCGCTGGAGTGGGTCAGCATGTGCTTGGAGAGGTAACTGATGTCCCTGCATGTGAAGTCACACAAGTTGCACTTATGAGGTTTCTCCCCTGCGGAAGATAGAAAAAGACATAAACCAATTTTTTCCAATTAGTACTTCGGCAAAGTAGAGTTATGCTACGGAAGCTGGATCTTTCCAAAGACGTTGGAAATTATTCACTTAAAGTGAGATTTTGCAAGAGACATGCAGTTTAAAGTTCATGAATGAACAAGGTCAACCCTAGTGAGCGTCTGCTACAAGAAAACCTTGGTTGGCACAATGTATAGGTAATCCAGCGAAACGTCTGGAAAGTCACCTGTTTTACGTATTATGCAGGAAAAATTGACAGCGTTCTCCCTTTATAATTCATAATGAAGCTGAGGAACTTTCCAGTAAATTCCCACTTCTGTAAATAGATATACTGGAAAAAACGGAGACTTATTTATCCCAGATTTCAATGCTAACAGCACCCAATTATTTTTTGTATATTTACTTTTTCTACATTTTTTCCAGCAAAAAGGTGATCTCTTTTAATCTAAACAGGGGCACATGTCATGTTTGAACCTAAATGTCAAAAGTAACGGCAGTTAAACGCTTCTTCCTACCTGTGTGCAGTAACATGTGCCGTATCAGGACCCTTTTGTGAGCGGTGGCAAAGCTACAGTCCCCGCAGCGGTGGATTTTCTCATTAGCGTGCATTTTGCCCACGTGGTCAGCGTACTCCACGGGATTGAAGCTCTTGTAAGGGCAGAAGAGGCAGGACAGCTCCTCTTTGCCAGGGTGCCCGTTCTTCTTGTGTTTTCGGAAGGCGTGTTTGTTGGAACAAGCAAAGTCGCACTCCTGACAGTGAAAGGCGTAGTGTTTTTTTCGGTGCTCCTCCATCTCCTCGCGGCTCTTAAAGAGAAGGGAGCAGGCATGGTAAGTGCACTCCATGCCGCGGATCCCGTGAGACTCCTTGAGGTGGCGAAGGAACTCTTTGCGATCGGAGAGCGCTTGGTCACAACCTTCTTGGAAGCACAGCAGCATATTCTGCTCGGATTTGTGTCCCTTCATGTGGTCTTTCAGAGCCTGGCTAAGTTTAAAGGTCTCCTGGCACACAGGGCACGAGTAGGTATCGGAGTAGAAGTTGGACACTTCTTCATGGATGCTTGCCATGTGGCGGTTGAGGGCATTGCTCTCCACCGAGCAGTAGTCACAGAGGGGGCAGCGGTGAGTCTTCTCGCCCGATTCCCTCATCATGTGGATCTTCAGTTTACTTCGACTGGTAAAGAACTTGTGGCAGTTTGGGCATTGCAGGTTGGGGTCCGGGAAGTGGAGGTGAAGGTGTTCGGCAAGGTGGGTCCGCTTCTTAAAGCAGCGCTTACACTCCGGACACATGTGGGTCTTAAAAAGGTGCTCATTCCCTTTATCTACATCACCTGCCAGAAAAAGGAAAGGAGAATAACAAAAGGCACCATAATAATGAGACAAATACATACAGTCTCCCTGTAGTCCAATAATAATCCACTTTCATCATCCAATATGACGAAGCCGGACATGTTTCGTTCAGTTGTGTTCTCAGTCATAGTCTTGCCCAGATGTCGTGAAAAGTACCGTTGCCACAAACTGCCATTAACTAGGAAACCAGCACCAGCAACAAGAATCAAACTGACAGAGAATGTCTCACTAAGCCTGAAAGCAGATATTTAAAGACCCGGGGCCACATAATCACATGCTGTGCACAACCACGGCACATGATGCATTAACCCAATGGGTAATAAACTTGGGTTCCCGTAATCCAGGAACAATTTTATGAGTCTTTCTGCTGTATGGATGAGGACCCTACCTTTACATGCCTTGGTTTTGGCATTATGGGACGTTTTTAGTTTCCCAGCTTTTTTCTTTCTGGGCGTACATTCTCTATCCTCATCATCACCTTTCCTATTCAGAGCTCCAGAGTTCGTTCGCTTCCCGGGTCTCGCGGTCGGCAGCAAATCACAGCTGGCTTCCTCATCTAAAAAATACAAATACTCATCCGTATTGTAGCTTATAGTACAAACCATGTATGGTACAAACATATCATAACCATCTCATGTTACTGCGATGTGTTTGATTATCCTTCCGCGATGCCACAGGAAAGGAAAAAAAAGTTCTGCATTTTCAAAAAAAAAAAAAGCGGTTGAAAACGGGTAAACATTATTATTGTTATTTTTTTTATATGGGTATTAATGTAATTTCCTTTTTTCTTATCTCTTCTGCTGTACTTACTGGTCTGACACATATCGTGGGTCACGGCTCTTACGGAAGCCTCCTTTCCGGGATCGAGCATAGACTCTACACCTGAGTGGGTTTCCTCTCCCGGAGGATGCTTTTTATTGTGCTGGGTGAACAGCTTTACATTGGAGCTGACAAAGTCGCATGAGTTACAATGAAAGGGGAAATGGTTCCGAAAATGCAGGGACATCTCCTCTCGGCTGGAGAAAAGCAACTTGCAGGTGCGTTGGGAGCAAGGTACCGGGGTCACCCCATGCTCCTGGTGCAGGTGAGCAAGAAAGTTCTTGCGGTCTTGCGTGGTAAAAAAACAGCCCCCCTCCCAGCAGGTGAAATCAGTATTGGTATAAGCGTGGCTCTTAAAATGCTCCTTGAGCTTACTGTGTGAATAGTATTCATTTTGACAAATGGGGCAAGAAAGACTGCCCCTTTTCTGGTGGTTTCCATCTTCCTTTTGGGTTCTTAGGGACACAGAGTTGGTGATTATTGTTGGGGAACCCTCTGTCTTGCTGTAAGAAGTGTTCGGAAGCTCCAGCGTAATGGTGTCTGCAAGCGGAGAACATAACCCGTGAGACAACAGACGGGAATCTGGAAAAAAATGGAATAAAATGAAATTACAAATGTAAGAAAACTAAATTATGGAAATAAGGTTCAGCAAAGCAAATATAGAATAATGGAGTCTGGATAGAGGGTCCCGGCTATTCAGAACTAGTAGCCTCCTAATGGGCTGCAGAGTGACGTATCCATGCAGACTGTTATTATAGAAACCCGTCGTTCCCTCTATTCCTTGCGACTCTGCCTATGCATTGTGCTGGAGACATCGCCACGTATTACCTGCGGGTTCGCAGCATTCCCTCTCTGGAGCTCCTTCATAGAACTCTTGTACGGCTGAATCTAGAGACAAGTCTTTAACCTGGGAGGACAGCTCCACATCCAGGCAGCTGGCGAGATGCAGAGGTCCATCCCGATCAAGGGCGTTTTCCTGAGCGGAATCTTCTAGATGGTACCTGCAGTCCGGTGTGGGCTGGAGAAGAAGAAGCTGATCACAGGGCTTGTTTGTCCAACCGCAAGACCCTTCAAGTTCTTCTTCTGCCATTTCCCGGAGGCCGTTCCTTTCACGCTTTGTGACTAATCCATAACTTGCTGCATCATTTCTAAAACCAATACACAAACAGAATGGATTATCCCAGCTGGAGCGGACCGGAAGGGGAGTAGATCAGGTGCCGGACGATATGTCCATCCACCTGGCTGTCTTCAGAGGAGGGAAAGGCAACAATAGGCCTCTGGCACCGTGGGGGAGGGGCAGGCAATAGGCCTCTGGCACCGTGGAGGAGGGACAGGGAGCATGTGACTTCCTCCCCACTTATAATTCCCTCTTTGTTACCTTGGTAACCAGCAGCACCTTGCACAGCAGCCCGATTGGTATGTCTGGGGATGCAGAGATAATATGAAATGAGAAACGGGTCATAGGCTCAAGCCCAGCAACGGGAAATGTCGCCTGGTCAGCCGTAGCAGAGCACAGAAGGAAGCGATGAACACACACTCCCGCGAGCTACTCTTGGAACGCAACCGGAAGTTCTACGTGGAACGCATAGCGAACATACCCTACACAATCACATTCTCAGAGCTGTCCGTGTGAAGCTGAGGCGTGAAACGCAAGCTTTGCCACTGCGCGACAGGAACATGGAACACAAGAATTTCCGGTGTCAAGCTGAGGCGTGGAACACATAGGAAGTTGTGCACTGAAACCTGCCGGAGACATGCGGGGTTGGTTAGCGGGCGGACCGTCCTCTGCCGTGGAGGTAATAAGCCGGGATATGCGTGTAGTCGGTCACCTCTGGGTTCCAGCTTGGCTCGTATCGCGGTGCTCGTTGTTTCTCCGCCATTTCTTTGGTTTGTTACAGCGTCTGATTCTAGACATCCACATTCCGGTGTTACCATGCCTCCCAAAGTGTCACAGCTGGGACTGGGTGAATACACTGGTGTAAATGGTTAATCAGCAGATCCATAGCACATATATATATATCTCATATAGTGCAGCAATTGGGGTTAAAACAAAGGAAAGAATCATTATGGTTTCATGATACATCCAACTGGCATATAAAAGTCCCTATATTAGTCACCTTAGAGGGACACTCCAGCCATCATAAGCACTTTAATGCATACAAAGTGCATTATATGCTTATATGTTCATGGCGTCCCTGTCACAGATGCATGGAGGTATTCTCTAAAATACCCCCCCCCTTTGCATTTACCATTTACCCTTTTCCCCACCCCCAGGTATTTGCCACACAGGAGATGTGTTCGAGCAAACTCTTACCTGGCTCATGATATACGCCATGCCGCCAGCTCAAACATTGGTTTGGCTGACATCCCAGGGGGTCCCTTCCCTGTGCAGGTGCGGACAGCGCTCCTATTTATTTTAATGCGAGTGCTTATCTGCATCTGATTGGCTCATTCAAGCAGCCAATCGGAGGCAAGACGTGTTGGGTCCACAGAGGGGTTTATATTCATTCATTGTTTAAGGGACTCCCTGTGACACCAGAGTGTCTCGTAAATGGTAACGATGTTAATAGATTTATTCTTAATTTTACACCTTACACAATAAAAATAAATTTTGCAGCGTCCCTGATTGTGAAGCCCAAGAGTGTGTATTTCATTGAACAAAACTATGAAACAAGTCTAATTTTATGTTTAAAAAGTAATGTCTCTATCTCTATCCTTCTCTTGTTCCAGCATGAAGAGTTGGAATAAGCATTAGCCGCCTTCATCTCCATCAGCCGCCGAAATGCCGTTTGCTGATTTTCTAGCGGCCCTGAAGGACAATCCTTACTTCGGTGCCGGGTTCGGCCTGGTCGGGGTGGGCACGGCATTGGCTTTGGCCCGTAAAAGTGCCCAGATCGGCATGGTGGCCTTCAGGAGACACTACATGATAACGCTGGAAGTGCCCAGCAGAGACAAGAGCTACCAGTGGCTTCTGAACTGGATCTCTCACTATGCCAAGAACACGCAGCATCTCAGCGTGGAAACCTCGTACCTGCAGCACGAGAGCGGACGGATCAGCACCAAATTCGACTTCGTTCCAAGTCCTGGAAACCACTTCATTTGGTATGTGAACAATAAAGCTGTTTGATACAATATCCACCAGATTTTTTTTTTAATTATTTTTGTAGTCTTTAAGGTCTTTCTGTTATGGCGACACGTTTAAGGCTATTTATAAATAGTGGTCCTTGTGCGGAGGCTATGTGGTCTTATCACCATGGCAACCATATTAAGACAACATCGCTTTTCGTATACACCGCGCTTTGTATAGGAGTTCATTTCCCCTACACCAGCTTTTTTTTTTACGTCGGTGTATAAATAAAAGGGTTGTTCAGTGGTTCCTCCATCACAGAATGCAGCGCTCGTGAGCTTTGGTCCATTCAGCGACACATGAAATAACTTTTGGTTAATTATTTCGGGATTTAAACTTTTGGTTGTATGCGTCAGGGTTTTAAGCTTTGCCGCGATGTCATGATACTTTGTATACTCTACGCCATGATGTCACACTTTGCCTGTACCTTCCAGAGTTGTGTATTTCTCTCATGTGATGAGTTCCTAAACATTTTCTTGCACAAATAAACCATTTGGCTGATGAAGAGTTAAAATATTGCGTTGATCTTTTGTTTTTCCTCTGTCTAGCGGATGTCGTATCGTTGACCACCTAGTTATAGTGCAAGCCTTGCTCTTCCGTCCGCAGGTATCGAAGGAAATGGATCCGCATTGAGAGGAATCGCGAGAAGCAGATGCTTGACCTGAACACGGGGATCCCCTGGGAGTCCGTCACCTTCACTGCCTTCGGGACCAATCGGAATATTTTCTTTAACATTCTGCAGGAAGGTAAACTGGGGGTATCTGTAACGTGCGAAAGGTCACCTGTGACATGAGAATAAACCGTGACTTATTGTGGGGAATGTATAAAGCAGAGAGGAGTTAAGGCTGTATGTGTTTCACTGATCCATCTACCAGTCCAAGCAGCGGAAATTCTATGCTACGCCATCGTTCAAAAGTTTGAGGTCACTTAGAAATGAACTTGTTTTTTGGAAGAAGCGCAAATGTTGTCCATTAAATTAACATGAAATGGATCAGAAATCCAGCACAGAAGGGGTTAATGCTGTAAATGTCTATTGTAGCTGGAAACGGCTGATTTTTAATAGAATCTCTTCATAGGCGTGCAGAGGCCCTTTATCACTCCCATCACTCCTGGGTTCCAATGGCCCTTTATCACTCCCATCACTCCTGTGTTCCAATGGCCCTTTATCACTCCCATCACTCCTGTGTTCCAATGGCCCTTTATCACTCCCATCACTCTTGTGTTCCAATGGCCCTTTATCACTCCCATCACTCCTGTGCTCCAATGGCCCTTTATCACTCCCATCACTCCTGTGTTCCAATGGCAGGTTGTGTTCGCTGATCCAAGTTTAAGTTTAAAAGGCTAATTGATGGTTAGAAACCCTTTTGTAATTATGTTACATAATATAACCAAAACCTCTCATTTATATTATGTTTATATATTTGTTGCCAACTTTATTAGGGTGAGAAGCGCAGACAGTTTTTGTTTTTTGTATACATTGTACAGCCAATACACTGGTTTTGCAGCATGCTTACACCTGTTTGGTAGGCCTCGTATTATACATTTGTATTATTTGAGCCTGAGACTAGCTCAGCGCACCGACATTTTTTCTTTTCCCTGTAATTATGTTACAGCCAGAAATGTCCTTATTTTCCATGCACACAGTGAAGTGACCCCAAACTTTTGAATGGTATGTGTGCGTTGTGTATATCGCTCCACATGTGCACTTGGAACACACACGGTGCTGTCCGCTCTGTGCTTTGTTGTTGGGTAGGAATGAGGGGATTTAAAAGTTCAGAAACAAAATAGAAACATTAAACAGAGATCCCTCATAGCTGTTCCTGTTGAGACTTCTTTTCTTTTTCATGCAGCCAGGGAGCTGGCTTTGCACGAACAGGAAGGTAAAACCATAATGTACGCAGCAATGGGGGCGGAATGGCGGCAGTTCGGCTTCCCTCGGCGCAGGCGTCCGTTGACCTCGGTAGTTCTGGAAGAAGGAGTTGCAGAGAAGATTATCCAAGACGTGAAAGGATTTATTGATAACCCCAAGTGGTACAGCGATCGAGGTAAGAAGGATGTCTGGTTTATCCATCCAATCCCTGACGCACACGAGGGGTTGCGTTTTTATCTGAAGACGCGTATCGATCTTTCTGTAGAGCGAGGTTTGACATTGGGGGGTCCTATGTTGCTTTAAAATGAGAACTAATTAGATCTTTAATCTTATGAATGATTTTAATCTTTCCTCAGGGATCCCTTATAGAAGAGGTTACCTGCTCTACGGACCTCCAGGGTGCGGAAAAAGCAGTTTTATGTAAGTAGAAACATTAGTCTTAGATGAAGACATTAGAAGAGGGGCTACTGTTTTAAAAGATGATTTATTAGCATAAAAGAAAATGCTGTTGACTTTGAAGACCATGATCTTCTGTCCTTATCTTAAAGTTTTGCTGAGAGTCATGGGTGTTGTAGTTAAGCTACAACTGAAGAGGTGCGTATCGGGATAATTAATAAGAGGACCCGTTATGGCTTTTTAGGACAATTGGGGTGGGAATTTCTGAGAAAACCCGTAATTAGCGTCTTATGTCTCGCCTGGTTATAATGAATCCCTTCTCTACCTGCCCTCAGCACGGCCCTCGCCGGAGACCTGGAATACAGTATTTGTCTGATGAGTCTCAGTGACAGCAGCCTCTCCGATGACCGCTTGAACCACCTGCTGAGTGTGGCCCCGCAGCAGAGTATTATCCTTTTAGAAGACGTGGACGCTGCGTTTGTCAGTCGAGATCTTGGCAAGCAAAGTCAGTAGCGCGCATCACACAAAGTCCCCCGACTCCATGCTTTAAACCATCCGATTTAAATAATTCCTCAATAGAAAAGTCAACGTATTAACCCTTTCGGTCTTGATGTAAATGGATTAACTTGCATTTCTTCATGTATCCATTATATTCCTTAGGCGTTTTATTAAAGGTGCAGTTCCACTTCTTAGGCAGATGAAGCCAAACGTAACACACTTTCGATTATTTTTTCTTTGCAGATCCAATTGCTTATCAGGGCATGGGGCGTCTGACCTTCAGCGGCCTGCTAAACGCATTGGATGGCGTGGCTTCCACAGAAGCTCGAATAGTGTTCATGACAACCAATCATATTGACAGGTAAGCAGATAAATAACATACGCAGTTTAATGTATGCAACTATTCACATATGCGCTGGAATATAGGCTGCACCCTTATATTTTTGGTTTACAGAAAGTAAAGTCCCAATTATAAGGCTTGCGTTACTTTAATAATTGCTAAAGTACATTAGACATTGTGTTGCATTGTGTTACACGCCGGAGTGTGTCGTTCGAGGCTGTTCATATCCGCAGCGTAGGAGAGAGATCTGACGCTTCTGTATGTTCCTATATGTGATTGCAGATTAGACCCAGCGCTGATCCGGCCGGGCCGCGTGGACGTGAAGCAGTACGTGGGGCATTGCACGCGCTGGCAGCTGTCCCAGATGTTCCTTCGTTTCTACCCGGATCAGACGCCCTCGTCAGCCGAGGAATTCGCAAAAGCAGCTTTATTGTCCACAGATAAGATAAGTGCGGCCCAAGTACAAGGACACTTCATGATGTATAAAACTGATCCTGAAGCCGCCATAGCAAATGCTAACTCTTTGATTGTGTGACGTCCGCTTAATATGTTCCTGCATTCCCGGGATCTACTAGGCATCCGGCGCCATGTTCCGCTGGGAAATTCTGGATTGTACGAGGGTTCATACTTTCTCTGGTGCCTCATAATGAGGTTTAAGATAGGGATATATATATATATATATATATATATATATATATATATATATATATATATATATATATATATATATATATATATATATATATCTCCCTATGTGATGTTTAAATAAAAGGCTGATGGTTTTAAAATGAATAATGGTGTCCCCGGTCTGGTGAGTTCAACCGTATTTTGTGGGAATGCTACGCGGTCTTCCCTGTGTTATATTTTTATTTTAAAAAAAGACCTCATAAATCAGGATAATGTCTAATACAATATGAAAACACATGTTTATAAAGATGACTTTTATTGTCCTGTAAAAATAAGACAATGAAACATTACAACAGAAATTAAAAAAAAAAAAAAATCTTTAATGGCGAGTGATATTAATGCCAAACCAGCTCCTGTACCGAGGAAGGGTTCCGTTTCTATGCTGAAGTTCTATGTATGATTTCTTTTCAGGAGGGATTTGATTTTATATTACCGGTAATTATAACTAAAATATGTTTAAGAATGTGGGAGAAAATGGTAAAAAAACCCAAAAAACTACTGGGGGGGACCGCCTGATCTCTTCTACATAAGCAGGTAATGAACGGGCGGCTATTGAAAGAAGTAACGTTACGTGCCCAGTCTTTAAGGTGTTAAATGTAAGGGAGTTTTTTGCCACAAGGGGTGTCAAAAAGCAGCATAAAGAAGTTTCCAGTTCTTTTCCACTATTTGTAGCTTTGTAACTTCTTGTGAAAATCCTGTCCAAATTTGAACTTAAATAGGTTGAAAGCAAATGTCTAAAATAAGTTACGGCATCTTAATTATCCTTAGCGTTAAGTCCTTAGCGTTATCCTTCAAGTTGTTGCCCATTTTCATTAGTTTTTTCCCCATTTTTTTAAAATTGATTTATTCCAGAGAGGTTATTCATCCAGTTGTGTAACGTTCATTAAAACGATTCACGATAGCGTCAGGGCTTTCTGTTACTGTCGTTCGATAAGTTTCAGGTTGATTGGCTTAGTGGGTACCAAAACCACGCGGTTTTTAGCTTTTATTTCACCCGCTTCTGGGTCAGGGTGGACCTCGAACGTCTTTATCATCTAATTGTGGGGGGAAGAAAAATAATTATTGATTATAGAATTAAAATGTAAAACACGTGTCTCGGAGAGTAATTTACAACACAGAAGAGCAATCTGCTCCGTATACATAAAGCTTTTACCCTCGCTAATGCCAGGTGCATCTCCAGCTCCGCGATACGCCGCCCCAGGCACGATCGGACGCCATATCCAAAGGGGATAGAGGCAAAGGCATGGTGCTTCATCCCCGAGCCCCGCAACCACCTCTGGGGGAGAAACTTCTCAGGCTCAGGGAAGCTTTTCTCATCTCGTGAGATCACGTAGTGGCAAAGGATAAAAAACGTCTGAAAAACCACAAAAAGAAAGGTTCCTGTAAGAGTATCTTGGCCTGTTCTCACTTGATGGGACAAAAATACCCCACAAGCATTATTCCATCAGTGGGGCCAAAAGCCTCCTTGTGTGCAGCTAGCTCCACCCCCTTCGTGAAGCCACGCCCACAGAAGAGGTCACCTACTATGGGAATTTCCCTCATATGAATACAGTGTAACCAAACCGTACATTTTTGGGGAAAAAATAATCCTGTATAACAACATCGTTCTCTACAGCAACTCTTCCGTTTTGAGGAACCACGGGATACAAGCTGGAAAAAAAATGTATAATAAAAGAAAACCAGTTTAAATTAATATATTATTGAATTAATCTTTTGTAACATTTTTTTGGTTGTTGTGATTACTTTTCCCTCCCTTGTAATCCGGTAATTAGTATTATAAATAGTTTTTTCTATCCTACATTTTTTGCTAGAATAAATAACCCAGTAAAATTGCTTCATGGAAACAACATAGGAGGTTTTATATTTGTCCTGCGTTGTTTTCTTAAACCAGTTATAGTTTTTGCCCCATAATATGTTTTCACACAGCTTCATATTAGCCTTTTTTAGGGGTTCTTGCTCTGTTATCTAAGCCCCAATCTACTAGACAAACACCCTGACTCCTTATAATACTGCCTGTGGAAAACTATAGAATGGCTCGGCCTTAATCATCAAGTCTGACACTCTGGCTAATGAAAGTCTATGGAGGAACGGACTTCATTAGCATCGCCATAAAGCATCAGCTCAGTGTGGTGTTTGAACCGAGAAAGTCACCCAAAATATCACATGACTGACGGCTCCGGGTCTGCAGATAAAGGGAGTTATTACTGTATATAGCACTGGGGGTCACATAAAAAATCAAAAGTCCAACATGCTTACCGTAGGGTTTCTTTGATCACAGCCCTGAGCAGTTGCATTTTTGAAATGTCGTCAGCGCAGGGAATGGCCTCCCCTGGGATAACCCGCAACACCTCCTCATACAAGGACTTCTGGATCTCTTGGTGTCTGGCCAACAGGTACAGAGCCCAGGACAATGTGTTGGACGTCTGGACGAGGCAGAGAGTTAACATTTAAATGGAGCGTTAGCAAACACTCAAAAACCCGCAGCGTACGGAGGTATTACAGGGTTCTACAGCCCTAAAAGCCCTGATAATGTGCTTTATAAATTAAGCGAGGTAAATAAAATGCATTATTTCTCTATATTATTATAATTAATAAGCTATCAATAGGTCACATAGAAAGTATTGGTTAAGCCCCACCCCAGCCACACCTCTAACCACACCCCCTAAAACAAACATTTCCTCCTCTGTCCATTTAAATGTTGAGTGTATGCTACGGGGTTAATATTGATCACTGGTACCCTTTAAAGCACTTAGTGAAATGCCCATCTCCAAGCTTACTGCCGTCCATTCCTGTTCCAAGGCTAACTGCCCCGTACCATGTGTACGTACCGTGTCCACCCCGGCCTGGAGCAGCTCCGGCATGCTCCCGCACACCTCCTTCAAGCTCAGCTTCCCAGTGGACAGCAAATACGTAAGATAGTCGCCCTCCACGCTTTCCCCTCTCTCCATGCTTTTTTGAATGTCTTCCATCTTCCTGTCAATCAAGTGATTTGCTGAGAACATCAGAAAGAGACAACAAGTTGGGTATGAGGGTATCGCAGGGTTCTACTGCCCTAAAAGCCCTGATAATGTGTGTTGGTGATACCCTCCACGACACTCACAGTATGTAAAGATGGTGTCCCATGCGTCTAAGTACTGGTACCAGTGCGGAAGTAGCTTCCAGGACCATCGCGGCATGTGCTCCAACACCAGCTGGTTTTTCAGCATTATTCCAATGGAATTGATAAATTTCTCTGTCTGTGGAGCGATGTCGTTTTTCAAGCAGCCGATTCTAGTCTCAAATAAAAACGTGCAGACGCCTGAAGGCAAAGTTGTGAGAAACTGTTTTAGGTTCAGCAGCCACCTCCACAAAGGATCAAAGTCGGCCTTCAGCCATATCTACACCCGATTGCCAAAACATAAAATTATTCAATTAAGGAGAAAGAGGGAAAGGAGAGAATGAAGAGAGAGATGGAGAGAGATGAGAAGAAAAGAGAGGCAGTAAGTAAAGAGGGAGAGAGAGAGAGAAAGAGAGGGAATAAGAGAAACGGAAGAGAGGGTGAGAAGAGATAAAAAGAAAGGAAGAAAGAAATAGAAGAGAGAGAGTGAGAAGAAAGAAAAAGAGATGAGAGAGAGAAGGGAAACAGCAGAGGGAGAACATTGAGAGGAGAACAGAAAATGAAAGAGGGAGTAAAAATAAATACATGAATGCTAAAGCACACATCATTAAAATATTAAATATTCGTGTTATTTTATGTTAATCTACCTTTTTGGGTATTTTATGTTAATCTGGGCCGTGTACTTGCAGAGGAATCATTTTTTTACTCTTACTTTCAAACGCAAATCTGTACATCAAATCATTGATGTTGTTCAGCATGACTCCGCTCGGACTCTCGGCCCTGATTTCCTTAATCTTGGCCAGCAGATCGGAGATGACCTCGTTGAAGGCCAGCTCGTTGCGCATGGCCTCCTTCGGTTTCAGCATCCTTGGGTTCAGCACTGAACGGAGGGCTTGCCACTGGTGGCCTTCTCTGTGGGCAGCAATGGGTGAGGATCAGTGGAAATTGGTAAATCTCCTTGGCACTTAATGGAACAGGAGTCACAATCCTGGCAAGCAATGGCTCGGCCTACTCTACGTTCAAGATGTCTGGGGCTCAAGCAAACGTGATGCCAACGCTTTCGAAAAGTATCAAGATGTCAATTGATTAGAAATCTGATTTTATGCTTTTAGGGCCAAAAAGTTGTAGACCTATCGCCCAAGGTAAAGATGGCCGACGACTTGTTTAGGGTGCAGCTCCTACTCACTCAGACAGCGGGCCGTATGTGTGGTCCCTGAGTTCCCGGTGGACTCTCCAGATGTACATGTCCGCCCTCATTGGGTACTTTCCTTCTTGTCTCAACAGGGTCTCCAGAATTTCGGGGCTCCCTACACTCACCATGGCGTCATTTCCAATAACCGTTTTCCAAATTGGGCCGTATTTCTTTTTCTCCGTGAGCTGAAACGAACGTTAAGAGGGAATTACAGCGGGCGCAGCGTGCTGCAGGGCAACATCATTTATATCACAACATCTGCCTAATTAGAATATGGATGAGCACCCTCGGCGCGGCAGATAAGAGCCACTCGGCCCATTTAGTGTTCCTGATGACATTATCTCACCGGGTATCGTAAGACTGCAAACGCTTCTTTTAAGGAGATTTTCATTAAATCATGCCCTGTTTTCGTGGCCAGGGGTGTTATTTATGATTAGTTGGTGCCCATAGGCCTGACACAGACCCCCAGCCGGACCCTCCGCGTCCCACTGTCCTTACTAATGAGTTACGGCATATTGCATATATGGCATATCCTGGAGCCTTATCTTGCGGGATGCAGGCAGGACTGCCCACTGAAATACCCCCATTTAAAGGGCAAATGGGCGGGGAGAGGGGCGTGTCATGACCCTGCGACCCGGGGGATCAAGATGTTGACCCGGTCAATCCCGGAGAGTTCCCAGGTATGGTCACATCCTGGCCGTCCATGTCTTAAGGACGTGTGGCGCCGGGTACAGTGCCATGGCCACGCCTGAGAAGGCTCCAGGATAAGCGTTGTTACTCTGGGTCTCCGTCGGAAAATTCCAGGTCATTGGCATTCTGACATGCGCCAATCCCCCCCCCCAAACAGTGGCGCGTCCCGTGATGTCAACGACATTAGCGGGACAGCCCACTGACATCAGGGGGACTTCTTGATCGTATCCTGCAGGGGGGGCTCCGGGGAAGACCAGCCTATTAGCACTAGCAATATTAGCAATATGGCGGCTCCCACAGAAAGCACAAAAAAAAAGGGAATTTTTCTTTTGTGTTAACCATGGAGAGGAATTCAGGGATAATCTGATAATAATGAGTTTGGAAAAGAGTTAGCGGCCAAATATCAGGAAAAACAAAGCTATGGATTATACCGGTTCAGGGGCCGGGAAATGGAGACGTCCGTGTCCTTTCTCTTGCGTAATAATCCCGGCCGCGATTTGCATAAACAGAGTCGCTAAAACCCTGAACAAAGTTAAATATCAACTCTTACACTCAGCCGACCTCTGGGCAGCGGGGACTTTATCCGAACCCGGAACCCCCGGCTCGGTGACGACTCGTAAAGACGCAGAGGATTCCGGCAAAACCCAGAACTCCGTTTATCGGTTCCGCGTGAACCTCCCCAATATTAATTAATTTATTTTAGAAACAATTAAGTGTTTTTTGGATACACAAGGACAGCGGGTCTTAATTAAAAACCCACCTTATAGGTATCGTAACTTCCTCAGTATCTGCTTGATTATTCCTCCCCATTAAGTTATCCCTCCCCTGGTGTTAAGTTGCTGATTATTGTTGATTGGTTGAGCAGAAGAAGGGAGAGATCTGCAAATTATAATAATAATAATAATAATAATAATAATAACAATATAATAATAAAAAAATAATAATAATAATAATAACACTTCGACCAATGCTTCGGCGGCAGCAGCCCCCCCCCCCCATTAAATTAATGGTTTCTTACAGCTCATAACATCTGGAGCTCCAGAGAGAGCAGCAAAGATTCGAACGGCGGAACCTGGAGGACAAACGAAGCGACCATCAGGGAGGTCTGGACCTTCATCAACAGATCCGCCGACCAGATACCGTCAACAACACCAATCTTTGGGGGAGAACGTCCCAACTCCCAGCGGAGGATGAAACCAGGAGGAGAAGATGGGACTGGAGAGGCCACGTTTTACGTCAACGTCACCAGACACTGAGCCAGAGAGGGAATGGCCCAGGACTCTGGGGGTCTGCGATTGGGGGTCCATACCCTGACATGGGTGACGGGCAGAAGTAAGTGAGTTCTGAAGGAACCGTAATGTTGGTTTATGCCGAACACCGGGACGGAAGGGAGTGGGGCGAGCCGCGGCACTGCTCCTACAACACGGAGTCTCCTCCCGGAGACCCGGAGAAGCGGCGATTCCCCCGGAGACTCCGAGTGAAACCTGGAGTGTATGAGTATGCACTCTGAGAGTAACTGTTACATACAGAGTACGGGGCAGTTCACGGACTGATATACAAGATAACAAGGAATAGACACAAAACCTGCTTATTTGTATTGTTAACACTTAAAAAGAATTTCTACCGTTCTTAGCTAGATCTGTGGCTGAAGGCGGCACAACTAGAATACCCGATACATTCTCTGTCCGGATCTGATCCTTCATTTTAAATCAGCAACCTGATTAGGGTCCCCCACTTTATACTCCTTATAACCTAGAACCTGCCAGCAGGTCGGCCCCATTCGGCCCCCGTCTAGTTTGCTGTAAAGACTTAAACCTTAATCAGTCGTTGGTCTCGTCTTAGATTCCTGACTATCCAATGCATGTTTATATGCCCTCACTGTATTACCCTCTACCACTTTTGCTGGGAGGCTGTTCCGCTTATCCACCACCCTCTCAGTAAAGTAAAACGAGTCTTACCCCTAACTCGTGCATATGGAAAAGGTTTCCTCTAAGAAATATCCAGTACAGAGCGCTCCACTTGCTGGGGCCGGGAAGGTCTTTCATTGTCTTCAGAGTCTTCTCCTTGTCCAGTTGGGCCCCGAGGGCCCCGAGAGTGGCTTTGGATCTCGCTGGTGCGGCGCAGGTCAGGCATGTTTGCTGCAGCCGGGCAGTTTTCGCTGTTATCAGCCGCCCCGTTAACATGGTTTTTTTCTGATGGTTTAGGACTCGCGTGTAACAGACCTTTATAATACCGGCAGTTCCGAGAACACGCCAGATTCCCTCCCTACAGCAGGAGAGGCCAGACACGCCTGTTACATGCGAGGCCACAGTAAGGAAAACTGTCTGAACCGGTAGGGTGCAAATCCCTCACCTGAGCCGGCCCCGCAATGGTTAACACACAAAAAAAACCATATGGTTAAAAGTTAATGTAAGAATGTTTTACTTAGAGCGTGGTGGATAAGTGGAACAGCCTCCCAGCAGAAGTTGTAGATGTTAATACAGTTAGGGCAAGAAGATCGCCGGGGCATTATCCAGGTGGCTTTTGGCTTTTAATACCCCCCCCCAACTTTCCCAATGTGTGCCCTATGGCAAAAGCCCCTTTAAGTCACCCTATG
Organism: Sceloporus occidentalis; assembly: GCA_023333645.1. Lineage (NCBI taxonomy): Eukaryota > Metazoa > Chordata > Lepidosauria > Squamata > Phrynosomatidae > Sceloporus > Sceloporus occidentalis. The sequence goes on along the minus strand of JALMGF010000136.1, from coordinate 706,596 downwards.
ACTAAAAACATGACAAGGACCTCATGACGGTGCCTAATATCTCACGTTTAATGCAGGCTCTGGAGGTTGTATCAGATCAGCACATAGGGCCACTAACCACTCGCACTATGCCTCCTGCCTACAACCCCCATGATGCACAGCCAGCCACGAACAAACGCCTTTGCCTTTCGGATGCCGTCTGAACGTTACATATCTCCAAGTGCATCTCCCCCCCCCCAGCAGAATATACTCACCTCTTTCCATGAAAGGAACAATCACTATACTCACAGCCGGCCAACTCCAACGCTGGGCTTCCAAGGCCTGTGCGAACAACTATCTCATTGCTCTCAGTAATGTGCATTCATTGGTTGAGCTGCATGTGGGCACCGGGGTGTCCCTTTAATTCAGGGGATCGCTAGGGCAGGTGCGGTGGGAGCTTATGTGTATGAATGACTAAGTGTATAGTGTTAGAGTGAGTGTGTGTGTGGTGCTCCCCCTAGTGGCAGGCTTTGGTGTTTACAGCTCTTCATGTACATCCTCGATTATGTTACTTTTATAACCGTTCTCGTTCCCCTTGTAGTCTGAATCAGGCCTCCATTTAGTCATATGACACAAGAAGAGCATGATCATAGATGGACATTCTTTGTTGCCATAGCAGCATAAAAATGTTATCAGCTACGAAAAATATCTAGCATTACCTTCAATAGATGACATCACTAACTCGGGAGAACAAAAATAATCGAGTAGAGAGTTTTGTGTAAATATCATTCAATTTTATTGTCAATAATCCGATTTATTAACTCTTATATTCACAGACATTTACATTGTAAATAAAATCCAAAGCAGAGAGGTGATTATAAAACGGCAAATAAATTCCACATCGATTCATTTCTCTCTGTAGCAAAAATAATAACTTCTATCAGAATTTCTTTATACATTAAAACCACTGTGTGTGTGATGTAATCGACACTCTGCGCATGCACACGCTGTGAGGTCATGGCCACGAAGCGCTCACATGCCCTAGGTCCTAGATTTTGAGTCATACGTTGATAAAGCTGGCACATACTAGGTTACTAGGTTACGAGGAGCTACGTATGAGTGGGTCCTGGGGGCCCGTGTTCAGGCCGACGTTTTTGTACAGTTGTGAACATTGAATATTTTGTCCATGTACAAAGATCTGCGTTTCTGTGATGAGCGGGGCGGGCAGCGGCGATCAGACAGACCTGGGGGACAGCGGCTTCCTCTCCACAAATTGCAGGTTTATGAGTTTGTGAGGGGTCAAGACGAGCCGGGCCACGATTTTAATCTCCCCGCCTTGCGGTTCTGGTTTAAGTAAATACTTCTTCATTAGCTGGAGGTCAAAGAAAAAAACAATTCAACACAAAAAAAAAAACAACGCAGACTATTACCAGACCTGGCCAAAAATACAGAGGCAAACCAAATAAAAGTTGGAATAGATCCCCCCCCTACAACAAGTGGTTTGCTCCATGTGGGCTTCCTGTCAGCAGCATGAGCAGGGAGTGCTTCCCCTGACAGGGAGTTTGTCTCTCTCGCAAACTCCATAGGGGCTGTCTATACATAAGGGCAATATAGTGAGTGAGGACAGTATACTCTGCTCTGATTGCCGCTATTACTAGGACCGTGGTTATCATTCCCCCCTATCTTTATTGTTGAGAGCAACTTTTTTATGCGAATTCCAGTTTCTTACATCACCCCCCTGTGATAATGAAACTCACGGCCCGCACTTACCCGCGCTATCAGCAGGTGCATTTCCAGCTCCGCGATCCGACGCCCAGCGCAGGCACGAACGCCGTGCCCAAAGGGGATGGAGCTGTAAGGGTTATTCCTTACCCTCTGTTCTCGAAACCAGCGCTGGGGAATGAATTTGTTTGGCTCGGGGAAATTGGCCTCCTCGCGAGATATGAGGTAATGGCTCAGAGCGAAGAGGGTCTGCAGAGAGAAGCCGGGAGATCGCAATAGGTGAGTTTGTGACATAATAATTCGATTCAACCCTACCTTTTTCTAAATATTGAATCCGTCTATGTGTTGAGAATCTTGAAGTATTAACCCTTCCGTGAAGACTTGCCAAATGTGTTGCCCAAATGGCTCTAATACCGGTCGTCATTGAAACCTTGACTTGTTATCATTTAAAGATACACTAAATTCGGTCACCAGCATTCAAGCAGGGATATCAACCAACACATTCTGGGAGCAAAAGCACCAACTCGGAGGCTTATATGTGATTATAGTGGAGCGGAATAGGAAGGAGTCAGATCCAGACCATGTGACCTAGCTCTCTATTGGAAAACTGATAAAACCAGAATTTAAGGTTTCATTTCTTTGTCATCCTCCAAATGGTTGAGAACAGGTGTAGGTTTTCCGATAACAGAGTCTAATTATTTTTGGCTTCCAAACAACACCCCATTAATGCATTAAACTTGCCCATTGTCCCTCAAGGTCGCCAATTATTTCAATGTGAAGTGCTGAAGGCAGGGATGATTGCGACTTACATCTTTCGGGAAGGAATAATCTCCGATTATAATAGGTTTCTCAACAACAATTCTGGAATTGGTTGGTACGGCGGGATACATCCTAAAACACGGGAGGAGAACGAGTTGTGTCACAATTGGAAATATTGAAAACCGCCAGGAGACAACCAACAGCTCTTATAACACTTAATTCCTGCGCGTGGGTAGACCCTGCCAATGTACGGCATACATGAGAATGCAACAACCCTTATACTATTCCAAAGGTAGGTTATACCCAGACATAGACCTCGTTAGTCTTGGCAAACAGATGAGAAGATCCAACCCCATCGTCGGATACGTACAACGTTCAAGTGTGCGTCCATAAATAACAAACAACCCGGTGGCGTAGCAGGAGGACCAGCTCTGGTTAGCACCCAAGCCCTTCTGGCAAGCCGAGCCAAGTCATGGTTTGGCCCCAACGCAACACGACCAGCTCTATTATATCGTCTGTATTAGAACTTCCTACAGATGGACGCTACGCTCAATGAAAGAACTGGATTTACCGCAACGTTTCTTTGATCACAGCCTTCAGCAGGGGCATTTTGGAGATGTCCTCGGCGGTGGGTATCCCATCTCCAGGAACGACCCCTAACACCTCCTCATACAGCGCATCCTGAATATCGAGGTTACGCGACAGTTCATACAGGGCCCAGGATAAAGTGTTGGAGGTCTGTGGACAAAAGAGGACTTGGTGGCAGGAGAAACAAAATGTCGCACTATAACCATTCATTTTAATCAAGTAGTTCTTATCTTTATCGGCCATTATTCTTCTAGATACGACCTGTTTTTGAGGAAATAAAAGAGAAATAAATAAAAAGAAGCTTCTGTTTTACAAACCGTGTCAATGCCGGCCAAAAGAAGTTCCACCACGCTGCCGTAGACCTCTTTATCTGTTAGCTGGCCGTTGGACAGCAAGTACGTCAGATACTCTCCTTGCACCTCCTCACCCTTATCCAAACGTTCCTGGATCTTCTCCATCTTTTGGTCTACGAGCTTCTTCCCTAAATAGTAAATTTTGACCACTAAACAAGAGATGTTTTTAAAAAGAAATAATTAACGAGGTTATTCCATAGTGAAAGCACTCACCAAAGTAAAAGATTTTGTCCCAGCTGCCTATATAGCGTTTCCAGTAGGGCAATATATTGTTGGTCCATTGCGGCAAAATATGCACATAGACGGAATTCTTCAACATAGAACCAATAGAATCGATGAACTCCTGAGTCTCCGCGGGGATCTGCCTCTCCAAACAACCGATCCGCGTCTCAAAAAGTATGTGTGAAATACCTAAAAAAATATAGGAAAAAGGGACAAAATGTACTGGAATGAATGAGCCAGCTTCTCCTTCCATGTTGAGTGGCACGTGGAATGGCGGAGGTAAATACGCAGCCCTTCCATCCACCTGCCCGTTGGGAATGTGTCCGACGGGCCATGGGGCCAGTCTAGGTTTGTTAAGTCTTGGCTTCCTTGGGGGGGAGCTTTATAATACATTATTATACAGAGTATACATTGTTATTCATTGCTATACGTTGTTACATTATTACCTTCGAAAGAATATCTATACAGGGCGTTTGCTACATTATTCACCATATCCCCAGACGGTGAGTCTTTTCTCATTTCGTCGAGCTGTGCCAGGAAGTCCGTCACCACCTCGTTAGTCGTCTCGGCGTAGTGAACCACCTCGGCTGGGCGCAGCATCTTCTTGTTCAGCACGGAGCGCAGCGAGCGCCAACGCTGGCCCTCCCTGAAAGAAGAATTCATTGTCCATAAAGTAGTAGTTTCCACCTACAGAAACCCTCGTGGGAAGAAACCCCTGGCCCCCAAGCTGTTTGATGTATAAGCCACGCGATAAGTAGTGACATCATGATGTTTTTTTACAAAGTGACGTTTGTGATGCGACGTGACTGTTATTGTTGGAGCTACACAAGACACAAACGCCAGGACCACATAGTCATCCCTACTCCAGCCCAGACGCTACGCACTCACTCTGTAAACGGACCGTTGGCGTAATCCCTCAGCCGTCGGTGGACCTTCCATAACTCCATGTCGCTCCTTACCGGATATTTCCCCTCCTGCCGCAGGACGCTCTCCAACAGATCCACATCACCAATGTGTACAATTTTATAACGTCCCAGAGAGGTTTTCCATATAGGTCCATACTTCTTCTTGAAAATAAACTGAAACGCACCGGTAGAACAATAAACGGAACGCGAGGGACTTCTCAGTAACACAATATCTTAAAGCGAACGCATCACTAAAAATGACAACGGGTAGGGAGGAACATTTTCCGTTTTTCCCGCGGATGGTGGGAGCAAATGTCAGTTAGCGGGACTCCTGTAATAAGGGGGGAATATATAGAAACAATATAAGACATAGGACTTAGTCTTGACAGTAAAAGGGTTAATGTTAACCATGTATCTGTTCTCAAGCTGTGTATCCTTACCCTTATATCTCTAGAGCAGAGGTCGGCCAGCCGCTGAGCCCCAGATCTCTTGGACTTTTTGCCCCTTCTCCTATCCCACGATGATAATACGATAACACTGCGAGTCTTATCTTTACACAATGATTATAGAGCTCGAGGTTAGAACATTAATATACATTACAGGTGTAACACGGGACAATATGGGGTCTGTCTCTGCGCCCCCCTGTGACAGGGCCAGGCTAGCTGGCTCATGTGTCATATGAAGTTTAGCCGGGTCACGGAGCACTTTTGTGTCCGGTTCCGTATACCGTGACCCGGTAATATATTATATTGTGTTTATTGTGTAACCGGCCCAGAGACTGATGTGGATTCAGCCCCAGCCTTCAAAGAGACGATCCTATAATCTGGCTGGGGCTCTTAATCAGCCAGCACAGCCCTGTCTGCCCAGACGGCACCCGCACTACAGGGGGGATAACACAGGTGGGGGAACCCATTGTATTCTGTAATCCCCCTCACTTGATACATCCCCTGTATACTGATGGGATTTGTGATGGGATGTGGCTGATGGGATTGGGGGTTGGGTTCGGTGCACATTGCATTGAGATTGTATAAAGTTCTGTGCGTTTGTAATAAAGAGAGTTCTTCTTGGTTTGCTACGAATGGTGGTCTGGATGATCCGTGGATAGCTGAGTGCTATCCGTATGAGGGACTGACTGGTGATTCCTCAGCCCTCAAACAGGGGGACCCAGCCTTGGGTACGGTGACCCTGTAACACCCCCGGCTACCTGAATCATCTCAGATATCAGAAAAAAACTGAAGCCCTTTAACCTATTGTATTTATTTATTGTATTAATACTTCCTTCCCAATTAATCCCTGATTAAATATTTGAATGTGTTGCTACATCTTTTTATTTATTATTACATGTTTTAAGTATTCTTCCATCTTTGAGGTGACTTGGAGGTCTGGTGATTAAATGTCCAATTCCATCAATCCAAGGTTAGTGGGTGATCAGCGAGGTCGCAGCCAGAAGGGAGGCACCAAACTGATCATGGGTGTGCAGGGATATGGCTGAGAGTGATGTGTGCGGCTAATATGCGTGTTGTGAATATTGGAGTGTGTGTGGCTGAGAGTGGTGTGTGCGGCTAAGATATGTGTTGTGATTATTGGAGTGTGCGTGTGGCTGAGAGTGGTCAGTATGGATGGAAGGAATCCAAAATGGGAATTCTCTCCCAGAAATGATATTAAATTTCAGTTTTCTATTGCGCTGCTTTGATGGAAAGATCTTAGAGCATCCGACTTTTAATATTACTTTCTAATAAATAAACAAGTGTTTATATACATATATATTTACACACTGACTGGATCCTTTCCATTAGAACTATTGTGGGTAGCGTCCATTCTTGTGGATTCCCTGCCAGATTTGTATTTTGGTTGAACAATGCATTAGGGCATTTAATGCAGTTTAATGTAAATTATAATAAACTGTATTTCTTTAACTGTGAGTATAAATATTTTGGTAAACCAAATCAGACAGATTTTGGGGTATTATTTGCTTTTAACTCTCTCTCTCTCTCTCTCTCTCTCTCTCTCTCTCTCTCTCTCTCTCATTAATTAAGATTATGAAGGAGGCAATTTTACAATTTCAATTTGGTTTGGAATTCCAATGCAGAATGGGTGGGGCATCGTAGATTAGGGGAGGGCTTAATAAAAAAGGCACACCCATCTATGGGGGCAATAAGACACCAGTGACCCTAGGCATATTCCCTCAATACATAATGAGACTGATGTGTGCGCCTCAGGCCCTACGGGACCTTTGATATATGAGGGAACTGAGCATGCATTGTGACAGCCCCAAAACTGAGTGACCTGGTAGCTTTTGGGAACCCTGATCCCCTACTGGTTGAAATGTGTATTGCATTTTGCCAATGCGCCCCCCCCCCCCCATTTCCTGGAATCAGATGAGTTAAACTTACTTGCAGCTCATGGGAGTACAGCAGGTATCCTCTCAGGAACACCCAGTACATATTGGTGAGCAGAGACGGTCCAGGGAGATCCTGAAAGCTCTTCATCCTCTTCTCTCCTTGGACCACCCCAGCTGCAGCCCCTGCGATTGTCCTCCCCTGGGTCACAGCCCCCCTGCATGCCTGCAGCAGCAAGAAGCCCCTTCCCCTGCTCAGAGGGGGCAAGCAGCTCAGGGATGCAGGGGTTAACATGGCTGGAGAGGGGCTGTTTAAGGCCAGCCTCAGGGTGCTAAGGGCAGACAGGAGCCTGGCCATGGTTATGGGAGGCAAGCCTTGGTTGTACTGTCTGTTATACAATAAATACAGTGACAATGCAAGCAACTCCTACTTGTAGAGTCCCTGCTATGCCACACATGTCACAAACATGTCACACCTCCCACAGGGACTGTACCAGACACATAGTATCCATCCAGCAATAAACTCCTCCATATGATCCATGGACCTGGTATCTATCTATATTGGTCCTATAGATAAACACCCTTGGAGGTTACTGGAAGTCATGTCTTGCTCTTTAAACCAGAATCACCTCGGAAAAAAACATAATACAAAAAAAAGTGAGTAAAACAGATCAGGACGTGGAGCATCAAACACCCCAAAATCATTAATCAGGAGCAGAGACTGTTTAATCTACTAACTACCGTATATATTTAATGTTTCATGAGCTCATTTTGTTTAAAGCTATATTTTTGTATATTGTATCACAAAGAGGAACAGAGATGATGACCCAGTTGTATTTTATTTTTATCTAGGTACAGATAAAGCACTGTGCTAGTAACAGATTTAATAAAAGTATCTTGTTTTGTGTTCTGTATCTTTAAATATATGATGATGTCATTCATTACTATTTGGCAATTGTTAAAATGTATCAAATAAACAGAAATAGAGAATACTGGTTCTATTTTGTTTTTAACTATTATAGCTAATAGCAGTTAATGTGTAAAAAATATATGATTGGACCAAAAGCAAACTGCGTAACTGTTCACTTTACCATGTGAATACTGCTACTTACTCTAACCAATCATAATAAAGACAAAGCACTGTTTCTATACACATTATTGGGGCTTTTAGGGCTGTAGAACCCTGCGATCCCCTCATACCCAGCAAACATTCTGATCTCCTAAAAAAGAGGGGCATCAGGAGAGGGGAGAGGGACTGTCCCTCTTAGAAAAAGACACTTGGGAGGTATGTACAGTTTCTTTTGTATACTGATGCCGTTGAAAAGTGTCATTATATTACACCTGTCACCTGAAAAAGTATGTACAAAGCACCTTAAAATAAAGCTGGAACGTGCGCTGCTCCAACGCAGGGTTTAATAAACAGTAAATATCCACAGTTTAGACGACAGGTTCCCTTTAAATACAAAGTTACTGCATATTTACTTTGCAAACTAATGTTATTATTCTCCGTACAAAGTGCAGTTTTTCCTCGTAACCAAGGCGAGGTTGTTATGGGCCATAGTCCCTGCCCTAGAAAATAGAGCAAATGGCATAAAAGTTCAAAAACTTTGATTGTGAGAGGAGATCGGAGCCCAACAGCTTTGCAGACCGGCGCCTGCAATATACGTTTAATATGTAGAACGTAGATAGCGGGCAAAGTGCTGGGCAGATGGTCAGCCGGGATTGGAACATCTGCCCAATGCTCATTAGAGAGGATGACCGTCTTGAAGACTTTACCCAAAGTGCATGGTAAACATTCCTAATCAATGTTAACAGCCAATAAATTAAAGTATTCACTGTCTGTCACAGATACCGTTCACCATCTCAAGGCTACATTTGACCTTTTTTTGTATATCATACAGAAGACAGACTGTGCTGTAGAAACTGTAACTAGAAACTTGCCCTAGGCCCCTGACTTTACCAAGCAACATATGGAGGCTGAAAAACCACAAATGGGTGTTTTATTTACGTGATTAAATCTTTAGAGGAAAGAATAAAATGACAGCTGTAATAAAAATGCCAAAAAGAGTCCAATAAAATAAAATTCTTACGTCTCTTTCACCGGGGACAGACATTTAAAAACTTCTATTAATTGCTGCAAACATTTCCCACCAGAATTGCTACCCTTTTCTTTTTGTTAAATTTGGTCCACGTTTTCCTAAATCTTTAATCCAATTATCACGGCAAATGAAAATTCTTTACACTTTTTTTTATTGTTTATTATTTTTTAATTGTTTATTTTTGTTTTATTATGGGATAACAATTCATAGATAACAGAGAGTTACTGTTTTCATCAAAAATATTAGGAAATTGATAGTTACGTTAACATGGAGAGATTTTTATCTTTTCCGTAAAAAACTAAATATACAATATTGTAAAGACTCATTATCAAAAACCCATGTCTTCCATCAAAGGATCAGTTCGGCAGGAAGAAAATAAATATTTTTATTCGTCGTAAGATGTAGTCTAGACACTGCTAGGCTTTCTCTCCAAGAACTGTAAGTTAATCGGCTTGCTAGGGGTTAAAACAATGCGTGCAATGGATTTGATGTCACCCCCTTTAGGGTCTCGTCTGACCTCAAACGTCCTGATTATCTGAAGAATCAAACAGAAACGAGAAGGGTTAATAGTGTTTAGATTTTACATTTAAAAAAAAACTTTTTTAACAAAATTTTATATTTTAATAACAACATCCCGCTGGAATTATGGCGTACAATGAATGGGAACCAAGTTATACTTTTAATTCTAAATAATTTTCCCCTTTAAAAAACATATTAAAGCTGATAATATTTCCAATTAAAAATATCTGATTAAATTCGTCGGACGTTTAGAAGCAACTTACTCGAGATAAAGCCAGATGCATCTCCAGCTCAGCAATCCGCCGGCCCACGCATGCGCGCACCCCGTAGCCGAAGGGAATGGAGCTGAACGGATGGTGTTTCATCCCTCCGTCTCGCAGCCACCGCTGGGGCAGATACGTTTCGGGTTCGGGGAAATTTGCCTCATCTCTGGCTATTGCGTAATGAGCCAAAACAAAAAGAGACTGCAACCAAAGAAATACATTGTTATCAATCGGAAAGCGCCCTTTACTCATTAATTAATATCAATGAATGATTAATATCTGAAGGATAGCATCACAGTCCCAGCGTTATCTGTGAACGAAGCATGAAAGCTTTTTAAAAGTGATTTTATACATTTAAAGGATTTTGCATAAAACTTTAACTTAGAGAAAAAGGGCTCGGCTCGCAAGCTCAAAATTAACATGGAAAAAAGGATTATCATATCTGAGATCAGCCTTGGATAAAATCGAGCGCTAAAAACCTTTTCTCCTTTTATTTCATTCCCGTTTAGCCACCCAATAGATTGTAAGATCACAAGAACAATGCCCTCTTCTGTACCAATATGTCTTTACCTAACAATGTAAAATATTGTTATTTTGTGACAGCGCTACGGAATCTGCAGGCGCTATATGATCAATGTAAGGATATATATCACCTGACCTTTTTAGGAAACAGATAATCCCCAATGACCACTTCCTTCTCGCTCGCAAGCCTGGCGTTGGTTGGCACCACAGGATAAAGCCTATCGGGAAAGAGAATTATTTAGAACGTGATAGAACCTCATCATGAAGATAAAAGCGTCTCTGCAGCCACGTCGACGTGGGTCGGATCTCCACTTTCACCTTAATATCTGAGGATTACCTGGGCACAGGAACCCACCCCATTCCAAAAACTAGAATGGGTCCAAGATAAGGACTTTCATAGGCTTCTGCTGATTGGACGATTCTATTGCTTGATACATTTATTAAAGCCAATTTTCCCAGTTGTCCCCATTCAGAAAATATAACCAGGTTTAGCACTGACCCCGTTTCACCCCGTTTAGTCTTTTAGCTCTTTTAGCTTTGTGTCCGACACCTCAAACCAGCTATGGTCACGATATTGCCCCTGACCCCCTGACCTACCGCAAAGTCTCCTTAATGACGGCCCTTAGCAGGGGCATGTTGGTGATGTCCTCAGATGTTGGGTTGCGATCCATGGGGACTGCGTTAATGACTTCTTCGTACAGGGTCTGCTGAAGCTCTGGATCCCGTGCCAAGTGATACAACGCCCAGGACAAAGTGTTGGAGGTCTGAAAAAAGTGTGATAAAATACAAAAAAATATATATTTATATATATATGCAAATCATACAAAACCCAACGATTTCAGCATTCCATGAACAAGTTGTAGGTCTCGATAACACCTTGTCATAATGGGGTCTGTTCCTTGACTCCCCTATTAGCAAACTGGGTCTTAGTCAAAAATGAAAACTTTTATTGGTCCAACATGAAAAAATATGTAAAAAAACCCAAGACTTTGAGAAACCATGAAAAAGAGTTGCATTAAGGACCTCTTCTTCAGGTCGAATGGCCCACCAATGTTGCCAATGTTTTGTTTGTGGCAGCGTTCCTTGAAATTTCTTGCCCTCTTACACTAACCCTTTAGCGCGTTACAAAGTATCAGAGACATACACGTTACCGTCTTACCGTGTCCACCCCCGCTAGGAGCAGCTCACACACGCTGCCGTACACCTCATCGCTGGTGAGTTTGCCGCTGGAAAGCAGGTAGGTCAGATACTCTCCTTCTATCTCTTCCCCCTTCTCAAGCCTGGACTGTATCTCACCCATCTTCTTGTCTACTAACTTTCTTCCTGAAGTGGAACGATCAAGTAGTGAGTTATTATTTTCTAAACACACATATTATATTTATAGAAGAAATATTACATGGAACCTCCATCCCGCTGGGTACGTGATGAGGGGTATGGGGTACCAAGCTTGTCTTCATTATATTTTAGCTCTGTCACACTGGGGACCATGATAAGAGGGATCAAAAGGAGATAATAATAGGTGTTGTACGCCCCCCCCATTATAATTAAGCCCCATCCTATTACTTGTATTATCTAGTTGCCAAATGGCTAGAGGTCCAAGGGCCAATCTGGCATTCAAACAATAGTACAATTTATATCACATCAGGTCAAACAAGCAGGGCTGGGTTGAAGGGCCATGGAAATGGCTCATTCTTAGAGCCAATACTTGAAAATAGGTAGGGCTTGGAGGAAAGCAGGTAAAGAACATCGTGAAATCATTATTATGCCCCAAATCTCATTGAAGGATGTAGTTGTGTTCTAGACAAGGAGTCCCACGAGAGGATTGAAGGACAGTAAGGAGAAGGCGACACGATCGGCACTCACCGAACTCAAAAATGTTATCCCAGCCTTCGATGTACCGTTTCCAGTACGGCAGAAGTTTCCACGACCACTTCGGGGTATACGTGACAAACACGGAATTCCGGAACATCAAGCTGATGGAGTCGATGAACTTCTGGGTCTCAGGGGGGATCTGTTCGTCCAGGCATCCGATTCGGGTCTCGAATACTATGTATGCCACCCCTAGGAGCGAAGAATAAACACAAGAGAGCCGATCGGTCAACCAGACAATGGGCGTGAATGCGATTTTTCTTGGGTCGGCCCCCAGGGGTAATGATTATTTTTCGGGGTATTGGTTACCTTCAAAAGCAAACCTGTACATTTCGTTGGCGATGTCGTTCACCATGTCACCGGAAGGACTCTCCCTGCGCCTCGCCTGCAGACGCTCCACAAAATCCGTCACGATGTCATTGATGCTCGGGGCGTAGCTCATCGCTTCCGCCGGCTTTAACATCCTCTTGTTCAGAACTGTACGGAGCGTGTGCCACTTATGCCCAATCCTGGGGAGGAAAAATATTTCTGGGATTCTACTCTTCTAAGTAAATCCTATTAGATTTCTGAGCTAAAGGGGCTTTTGAGTAGAATAATTAATAATTATTGCTGTCGATATGAAGATATAACTTGCGCCAAACCTTTTAATGTTACCATTAGATAGGGGGTAACGCTATTTAAACACTGCGGGGGGGGGGGGGGGCAGAACAGACATCCTCTCCTCGTTTTCTGATATTCGTACGAAATAACGAATTAAGCAAAATTTGTTAAAAATCGAAATGTGTACGAATCCGAATGCACAAGTCTAGCTGACACAAAAGAGGACGGCAGCATTATGGGGAGGAATAACTATGTGGCACTAAGTAACTGACTACACTGTTACACTGGATCACTGCTAATATATTGTGGACCAGGACTTTGTACACAATCCACTCCAGCGTGATAACATGGGGAAAAAAAGGGGTTAACAGTTCCAGGTGACTTTAACTTACTCTGTAAATGGCCCGTAAGGAAGATTCCTGCTGTCCCGGTGAAGCCTCCAGATATCGATCTCCGTTCTCATGGGGTATTTCCCCTCTTGCCTCAGCATGGCCTGCAGGATCTCGGGGTCGGCTATGTTCACCATTTTAAACGGCCCAAGAGCTGTTTTGTAGAGCGGTCCGTAGCGCTTCTTGTATATTAACTGATATAAGAAGATACCGTGTTACTTTAAACCCGTCAAGCACTCAGCTTAAATATATATATATAGTGTATTTGCTCTAGCAACCATCTCCAAACACATGCAGTTTCACAATAAACACCAAACATATTCTATATATTTCACACTTTAAATACTTAATTCTTATAAATGTCTCAAGTTACAGAAATAGCCATGAATAAATTAAGTTGCATTTTCTTTTATTTCTAGAGATCCCGAAGCGCTGTAACAAACTACCAACAACACTAAAGTTGACCAAATCAGCCGTAAGATTCACATGTGATAAAGCAGACTTCAGAGGGCCTTGCCCTGGTGAGCTTACAATCTATTCGTAGTCTGAAGGGGATATTTGGATAAATCATCTTGTTAGATTGTGAGCCGGGTCCGCCTCGCCTGTTGTTTCTGTAAGTCATATGGTTATGTTATACACTACTTTATATGTCCTGTCTACCCATTGTACAGCGCTACGGAATATGATGGCACTATGTTAACCAATAAATAATAATAATAAAGCCCTGATCCTAAGTAACACCTAATTTATCCTTCTTTGGGTATTTGGAATGTTGACAAGACTCAGGAATTATCTTAACTCTTAACATGCTGGTTTATGTAAAATCTTGCAACATTAGATATTTAAAACTTTAAGGAGGGAGGGAGCTCTGGAATCGTCGGGGGTTAAAATAAGAATGTTGTCCATAGGAAACCCGTATGTTCTAAGAAGCTATAATGCCTTCCATGCGTTGGAGGGTGTGCCGGTAACGTGCAGGAATTTCCTGATGTTTGCTGCATGAGCAGAAGGTTAGACAGATAACAGTCTATGAGACAGTTCACTGACTCCATAAGGTAGGATTAGCCATAGTCATGTGTCTATTAGAAAGGTGGGCACCTATGAGTTATTGCAGGGTCCGGTATGGCGTTATGTAGAATATATGCTAAGCCAGATTTAAATGATGTCTTTAAATACCTCTAGATTGTAAACTCCTTTGAGTCGGGCCCTCCTCACCTGTTGTTTCTATAAGTCAAATTGTTATTTTACATATGTCCTGTCCACCCATTGTACAGCGCTACGGAATTTGTTGGCGCTATATACAACAATAAATAATAATAATAATACAGTTCATATTAAGGGACACCTCAGTGTCACAGGGAGCCACCTTAACAATGCATATGAAAGTACATTATAAGTACTTTATTGTTGTATTATGTATTTATTGTAGTATTGTCCCAAGTTTCACACCACTGATTGGCTGCAGACAATTAACAGCGGAAAAGAGCTCCCATTGAAATAAACGGGAGCACTTTCCGCATGCGCACATGGGGAGCTAATTAGACCGCCGTCTGGAGCACTCGCTGATTCCGAGCTGGAATGGAGATGTCTTCCATGGGGGCTTTTGTCGGCTGCAACTCCCACCATCCTCAGTCAATTAAACTATGGCTACATATGTCCAATCAGAAGCAAGCCAAAGAATACACACATTCTTTCTGAGATACAAAATATAGTTTGCTATGTATATCATACCAATGCTTAATATAGAACTACATTTTCAGGAAAAAAAAAGAGGTTCCCGCTATCTGAAAAAGGTGAATGTATTTATTTGTATTTGTATCCTGTAATGATTTTATTTGTAAACATTGTGGTGAGAATCTGTAAACAGATGTGGTGAGAGATAATCCACCAGTGCCATGTAGCAGCATTCTCAATATATATATATCTTCTTTTTTGAGTTTAATGTCCTTCTTTTAAACCAAATGTTTAAATAGAGAGCAATAATATAGAAATCAACAAAAATCCTTTTCTAATAAGTTTTAACATTTTACAAGCCTGATTAGTGAGCAGACAATAGGCTAATGAGCCATCAGATATATAATAATTGTATTTATATATATATGTAAATCAGCTGTAATGTTAGCAGTCTGAGTGCGATGTCAGTCTGCATCATGAAACAGTAGCAGGACTTGGTAACAAAGTTTCTTACTTGTAACTGGTGACTGTGAAGAATGTATCCTCTCACGAAGTACCAGTACATGTTGGTGAGAAGGGAAGGTCCAGGGAGATCTTCAAAGGTCTTCATCTTCTTCTCTCCTTGGACCTCCTCAGCTGCAGCCCCTGTGATTGTCCTCCCCTGGGTCACAGCCCCCCTGCATGCCTGCAGCAGCCAGAAGCCCCTTCCCCTGCTCAGAGGGGGCAAGAAGCTCCTAGATGCAGGAGTCAACATGGCTGAGGACAGCAGTGTTTTGTTTTAGTCTATAAAAAAGACGAGGAACTAGAACCTCCTCCTGCTTACTGGGGGGGAATAAGCTGATCCTAGACCCAGGGCAGGATGGGCTGATCTGAACTAACATTACAGCAGACAAAGTCCACCAGTCTCTGAACACATTTTGCAATAAATGTTATATTTACCCAGTTAGCTCCTCGAATGCACCTAGAATGATATTAACACTTTTTCAGTAGTTTAGCAAAGTGAAAATAAAGTGTGGGGAATGTATATTGAAGAACACAGATGCTGCTATAATGTAAGCAAATGCTTCATCTGGGTAGAGCTCCCATTCATCTGCCGGGCTCCTCAGAGGGAAGAGAGAGACATCTCATGATACGTTTGTCCCATGGTAATTTAGGGTGAAAAAAGACACAAATCCATCAATATAAAATATATTTTCTTTTATTTATATAGCGTCAACAATTTCCGCAGCACTTCTTACAGTCCCTACATTCAAAGGGTCTGACAGACTAAGAAGAACCAATACATTAAATAATAATAATAATAATAATAATATATTATTAATTACGGTATTAAAACTTGCAAATATATATTGCATTTTTAGAAGAGTATTTTTTCGTATAATTAAATCCTATATTATACATTCTTAGGGACCTTAAAAACCAAGCTGTAGCCCACCATATAATTGGCATAGAAATGGAACAGTGCCATCCAGACCTGTTACTAGCTACCAACAGTCCTGAAATTGTCAGGACTTGTTACTTATTTTGTCCTCATCAATGCAATAGTCAGCAGGTAGGGAGATCAGTGTGATAAAAGTGAGAGACAAAGTTTGTTTCAAAAATGAAAATAATAATAAATAGGGAACTTCTGTGATGTCAAAATTACTCTGGAAAGACCCCAAGATTATTTTTAATCATGGTGCACACATGAGTTGGACCCTAAGCCTGAGTCAGTGCGATGCCCATCAGAAGTAACCTTTGGCCTAGGCCACACTGTATATCACTGGGTCAACTGCTTTTAGATTAGTGATAAAAAATCTAAAAAATTTAAAAATGGGGAAAAAAATCCCAACACCTTTAAAAAGAACAATAAAATAAATAATGGAAGAAATCCATAGCACATTTGAAAATTGTATGCAAAAAAAAGGTCAAATGTTAAAAAGCTTAGGAAAAAAATTATACGCACCTTGTAATATTTGCAAAGGACTTGAAAATTTTAAATATTTCCAAACTCAGGACAAGAAAAAAATGATTTGATTTTTTTTGTTCATTTGTGTTAACTACGGTATATACAATTTATAATGGGTAACACTTTTCCCACTTTTATATAAATGAGTCATAATAAAGATTTTGTGAATTATTAAGTACCAAAATAGGTGGTGGGGGGGTTAATTTTCTGTACATTAATTTAACCATCTGGTTCCCAATCACATGAGGTTTGTACAAGGCTACAGGATATATTTGAAGCAAATATTTGCACAGGACTCATCTGTGCAAGGCCATCAGCACTGTAAATAATAATGTGTTATGTAGTGGTGGATAGATGTAACAGCCACCCAACTGATGTGTTAGAAGCGAATAAAGTGAGATAATTTTACCATAGAAAGGACTGGCATAAAACTACCAACAAAGCGAAAAAAAGACATATAAAATCAATTTAAATGCTGTGATGCATTTTCGTTGTAGATGCAATACCTCTGTTTCAGACATAATGGTTCATTTTTACTTTTTGTGTCTATGACATCATTATAAACAGTTCCATATCCTTTATATTCCTTTAAAATGGATAGATTTTCAAAGCAACCATATACCATAGCAATGTCACTGTTCTGTTTCCTTCTCTAATCCACACAGTGCAAGAGAATCCACCTAAAGGGGTTTCTCATAGAAACTCAAATTCTTCTTTGGCTTCCAACAATTCAATTACTTTTTCAAATAAAAATAATAATATTTAAAGAAATAAGCCATGACCGTTCCTTTAAGCTACTAATAAATGTATTTTCTACATTGGCTTAAAGCTGATAACCACTTTTTCCTATAAAAAGTAATTACAACTTTTTACCATTTTTTTGTGTGTTGATCTATATTGTCATTTCTTTTATTTTTGTAAATATGAATTCTCCAATAGTTTGTTATACAAAATAAGAAGGTAAAGTCAGTTGGAATATGTATAATTATATATATATATATATATATATATATATATATATATATATACACACAGATTATATATATATATATATATAGATAGATATATATACAGATATATATATATATACATATATACAGAGATATATATATATATATATATATATATATATATATATATATATACTTTTTTCATAAAAAAAATATGTAAATATTAGCCCTCAATTTTGTCTCTCATAGCCTTGGACTTTATCTCCTCTCTCTCAAGGTCTCAGTAACTATCCCTCTATATTGCCAGGTTTACCTATATAGACCTTTGATCCATTGTATAGACATCATCAGGTTAATGGCTCTTTGGACCCGCTCTAGAAATGATTGCTGTGACAGTTATTCGAAGGACAGAGACGAGGACGCAGCCGCCATTAAATAGAAATAATTCATAACTTCATGATAATTGTGTAATTTAGACCTTACGTGTGCAAAGCTCCTTACCAGCTCCTTGTATTTTTTCTGGATTTTTTTTTTTTTGGTTTATTACCATTTGTAATTCAGTAAAACATGTTGTTTGCTATACATACCTCCCAACTGTCTCACCTTAGGAAGGCCAGTCCTGCTTTTGGACCCGAATCCCTGATGCCCCTCTTATGGAGATGCTCAGAATGTTTACTGGGTATGAGGGGATCGCAGGGTTCTACAGCTCTAAAAGCCCCGATAATGTGTATAGAAACAGCAGGATATTGGATTATACATTAAACTGTTCACATAGAATGCATTACTTTTCTTTTAAACACCTAATTCACCTTTATTCCCTACATATACATTTATTATTATTATTATCATTATTATTATCTTTTATTTATATAGCGACAACAATTTAAGCAGCGCTAACTATGAGGTGCCGTTAGGGACATTATTTCACATATATCATATAGTAAAACACATATATCATATACCGAAACGTATATATCATATAGTAAAACGCATATACCATATAGTGAAACACATATATCATATACTGAAACACATATTTCATATACTGAAACACATATATCATATACTGAAACGCATATATCATATAGTAAAACGCATATACCATATAGTGAAACACATATATCATATAGTAAAACGCATATATCATATACTGAAACGCATATATCATATACTGAAACACATATATCATATAGTGAAACGCATATATCATATACTGAAACGCATATATCATATACTGAAACACATATATCATATAGTGAAAGGTATATATCATATACTGACATTTTTCATATATCATATGCATTTCAGTATATGATATATGCGTTTTAGTATATGATATATGTGAGATAAAAAACTGAAATAATGTCCCTAACGGCACCTCATAGGAATGCACTTTTTTAATTTATATTTATATGCATTTGCTCCAGGCTTTTAGGCTAGGTATCTGGTGTATACATTAACTTTTTTTTTTAATCACGCCAGCCTAAAGGGCTGCAGCTTCTATGGGGAATTCTTTCGTGTAGACAGTTAAACACGAATTGGGCTGTTTTTTGTGTTGTTCACATGTTTTTTATGTGTGCGAAAAACATGTGAACAACACAAAAAACACAGAAAGCACAGAAATTAGCATGACACCGAAAATGACATGATGGAGCCGGGTCCCCAACACGACTGGGGGGCCCCCCCCAAAAAATCAAGAAGGGACCTAGTGTGCGCTATAGCCTTTTGGCACGAATGGCACCGAGCAGCTTTTCTGTTTTTTTCCACAGCGAAGCCGCTGACCTCTGGGCTTAGAAATAAAATGTTAGTGTTAGCGTGTAAATATGCACAGCAAAAAATAGACAGAAAGGGGAGCGCACCCTAAGCAGCCTTCATAAAGGGGGCTCCCAAATACTCTCTGCTGCTACCCCCGAAACATTCTGACACCCCGATTTAAGTTGTTCTGCCCTAAGTTAGTAAGTAAGCAGACGACGTACGTTCTGTAATAAGATGGGTCGTCATTTCTACTGTACTTTCCTCCATATAAAGAGAACATTTCCAGATCCGTGCGCAGACAGAAGGAGAATAAACCTGACGTGAAGTGTTTGTTCTTTACTCTGTACTTTGCGCCGACATCAATGTCAATATGTTTAAGAGATTATTTAGGGATTGAGGTGTGAAAGGGCTCATTAGCACAACCATTTGTTAAATGATAATATAATACTTATTCCTCCCCACCCCCAGGCATCAGACATCATCTTAAATAAACCATTGAAACAGGGGGTAGCTGGCAGGCAGCTGACCTACAACTCCTATGACTCTTAGTCACACATTGACTAGTCTTTATTCATAGTTAAATAATATATTTTTTTGCAATTGCATTTATTATATCAAATCCTATAGAATTTTGGTTGTTTTGACCATTATTGTATAATAAACAATTATATGCATTACATTTTTTAGATATACGCAGGAGAAAAGGTTCATCATTCCGGGGGCGGGGGGATCTAAAAGTGGATCTTTTGGGATTTTTTCTTGAATCCTATGTTTTACAGAACAAACCGGTTTAATCATGTTTACGCATCAAAACCAGCAATATATGTGTGTTGGAATCCCACTATACGTGTATACTATGTCATCATATATAGAAACTTGCCAGGGTGGGCCACCCAGAGCTCTCCTTCTTTTGGGGGGCTGGTTCGGGTGGGGTCTAGGATTGGGGCAGGAGTAGATGTGCATATGGCCATTCTAGCCCCAGGCTGCCTTAAGACGGGTGAGTATAGAAGGGAGTTGGAGTGGGTATAACCAAACGACTCAACATTGCCTGGAGAAAGAGGAAAGTGACCCGGAGACCCAGGGATCAGAGCTTCACCTGGAGACTCCGGGTCAAACTCTGAGAGTTCCCAGGTATATGACTACGGAACCCTGAGAAACAATATGTTTTGTTGTAACATTCTATATCATTCATAGACTTTACCTCTAGATCTTGCCCTGACCCCATCCATTGTTCTCCTGATGGTAGCCCTGATCCTTATTACAGGAGCCTCGCAGCACAAAATTATTTCATCCGCTTCGAAGAGTGAGGTCATTGTTGGCAACATTGGCCAATAAAGAAAATGGCGCATCATCAATCACAGCCTGTTAACGGGCACAGAAAAGCAGCTAATGATGGACCAGGCAGCATTGCAGCGGGTTGGCGTGATAGGTGTCTATATTAAAGATTAATGGTGAGTAATAAAGGACTTGCGTCTCAGCCAAATATTTTGGGGCCACAGAGAGCAAGTGGAAAAAAAACCACGTACTCAACAAAATGACAAATGTAACCCTTTGTGGGAAGTACAAAATAATTCACCCAGCCTCGTGTGCTACACAGCAACCTCAACAGATCCACTTGCAATGACATTCCAAATAGTTTCCAACAGTCCTGCGTTTTCCAGGACTGTATGAAGAATCAGTCATATGTACCATATGCAGTGGGACAGCTGGTAGCACTTACATGCACATTGTCTGCATAAGGCACTGTGCATGTGAATAGGTGGGAACTGCGTTCACCTGTGTTCAAGTATTTGACTGCATAAAGTTTGTTAGGATGCATGCATGTATTTTTGCAGAGCAATCCTCTCCTTGAACAGTGAGCTTACTATTTTTGTTATTTAGTGTTTTATATAGCACTATCATACTCCGCAGCGCTGTACAATGGGTAAATAGGAAACGACAAATAGTATATAGCACAACAATTAGACTTACAGAAGAAGACCCTGCTCAAATGAACTTACAATCTTGCACTTAGATTGTAAATTCTATGGGCCAGGGTACCTTCTTCACACCCTTTCCTACATGCTGCCTTTTTGTACTTCCCCCTTCAGTGAACTTTAACATGTAAACCACTAAGAACATATATTAAAAAATATATGTACAAATCTCTAATTCCTGTCCCTACATGACATGCAAAGTACATATTTTTTTCCAAAACGGTGCCACACATAAAATAATCATAATTGATCTTGAATGAGGCAAAGACTGGCATGTTATATGATGTCAGCTCCTAGAATTTCAGTGTTACTTATCTAAAGGAACATTGTAACAGATCTGTGCTAGCTGTACCCCAAATGGGCACTAGGGGGCAGTGCAAGCTGCAAAATGAAACCATCCATTTCATAGTGTGATTGCCAGCGTAAAAGATCTATAGCCCAACACTCTGAAGCCATCTCTTGGTATTAGAAGGCTAAAGACTAAGCCATCATTATTACAAATAATACCGTAATATATGTGACAAACTAACACCTGGGTAAATACAGAGAGATAGCACAGGGTCTGAAGGGATACAGGTAATCCAAGAGAGCAGGGCTGGCTTCACAAACCATAGGTACCAGATGACACAGATTTCTGGCCATCACTCAGATTGTATGGTCAGCTCTCCCCCTTGCTCATTAAGGACTGATAAACATAGCAGTCTCTAGTTGGGTTGCTGAGAAATGCACCGATACCATGAACTGCAACCCTTGCCAGGTTTCTTTGACAATTAGCAGATTATCAGTCTGGTGCAACTCTGATGACAATCTGCCCTTTGGGACACATTGGCCATTCTTTTGGGGGAGACATATAAATTTCACATGTTATTAACCAGTACATGTAAAGTGCTGCCCCCTGGAGTATGCGGGATGTATAACTGAGTATCTGATGAGTTTATCCATCTCACTTACTACAGGGGGCAGCGCTTTCTATGTACTGCTACCTGTCTAAAGGGAACCACTTCTCCATCCTAGATTGGAAATTCCTATTAGGAATTTAAGACCGTTAGTCAGGCATATGATACACGAGGGGTTAAACCCACAAGCGACAGTGGACGGCACTATCTTTGGTTGCTGCGGCTGGGATCTATCATACCATGGACTGGATAACAATTTTGGTTTATCGCCCTCTCACAGTGCAAGCTTAGAGAGATTAGCAGGGGCTGGGTAATGTCTTTTAATGAAAAAGTTCCTGTCTGTCTTATCTTTAAGGCACGGTTAACCCGTCAGTTGCAGAGGGCGAGACAGTGATATACATTGTGATGCCATGTCCCCTGGGCATCAAAGGGGTTAACTTCCTGCAGGCTGAAGCCACCGACTACTCACTGGTCTTAAATGATTAAACCAGGATTAGCGCAATCCTCTAATCTCTTTACAAAGGTACAAATTGTAACAGCGCGCTCCGTGTATCAGGACGGAAGCCACGTTTCCGAATGTGACACGGTGTGAGCCTCCCGCCGTCCTCAAACTGTTAAAGGAAAAGTTATATAGTCAAAAATAAATAAATAATAATACCGTTACCTGCAACCTCCCTGCGCCCTGCAGAGCGTTTCCACTTGAAATGTTCTGCAGAGCTGCTCGGGCCCAATAGGGCTCCATGGACTAGAGTTCTAATGGCATGTACTTGACGGCCATTCATAGAAACATATAATTAGCAGGCAGATCGGCCCCATTCGGCCCCATCTAGTCGCCAGTTTCTTGTCTTAGATTCAGGAACCATATGCCTATTCCATGCATGTTTATATTTGCGGACTGTAGTAGCCTCTACAACCTCTGCTGGGAGGCTGTTCTACCTGTCTACCACCCTCTCAGTAAAGTAAAACTTCCTTACATTCCTTTAGATAGACATACAAAATCTGTAATTGCTGAACCCATACATAACATTTATGTATATGGCGCCAGCAGACTCCGTAGCGCTGTTTTGTTCTAATACTGTGTTATAATATTCATATGCAGTGTGCATGGCCCAAAAACCACAGGAAAACGTTACTTAAAAGCTGGACTTTTCTGTACACAAAAACATGAAACTTGGGAGTTTTGTACGTTGATGTTTTACAGCAAATACTAGCAATGTATTGATAAAGCTCCCCATATACTGCAGCGCTGTACAAATATTCCGGTCCGGCCACTAAGGGGTTACGAGCGTATTTTCACGTTTGCCTATTGTGATCTCAGCATGGAAGGCCATGGGAACCCCTCCTGTCCTCACCTCCTTCACCTAAACCCTCTCCTTCCCTCCGCGAGCTGCAAGGTCACCCAGATACGCCTCGGACCGCGGCCGAGAGAAAGGATCTGGACTCAAAAGATCTCTCTGTGACGGGGAAGCCTCGCTCAGGAAAAACACGAGCGCGGACCCCCAGCGTGAGACCAGTTGGGAAAACATAGCAAAGCGAGGGAACGTCGCTCAGCCCGTTCCCATGGTCCGCAGATCGCGCCTTGAAAAATATTTCCACGGTGAGAACAGCTTTTCGAGACCCAAAGCGCGTCCTTCTGAAAAAAAAT
Organism: Sceloporus occidentalis; assembly: GCA_023333645.1. Lineage (NCBI taxonomy): Eukaryota > Metazoa > Chordata > Lepidosauria > Squamata > Phrynosomatidae > Sceloporus > Sceloporus occidentalis. The sequence continues at coordinate 682,649 of JALMGF010000136.1, read as the reverse complement.
AAGTGTTATCTCAAACTTTCCCTGTCGTGACGACATGAAGCTTAAGTCAAGGTGCAGACGCTTGGCACGGAGACGCGGTCCTTGCAGTGACCAAATATGTAACCACGTGCATTGAGGGCTCTGGCACTTTAATAGTTAATATAGCCAGTGGCCTTATCCTGGCCCAGGGTGGCCGGTCTTGGAGGCTTCAGCTCTTTTACCCTATAGGCACCTCCTTCGGGCGACCGACTCCCTGCTCAATGGGTTAAACGGGAATCTATGATCTCCCTCACCCGCCAATAGCCTCCATAGATTCATTAGCGCCCCCCTTCTTTAAAAGGCAGCGTGCTGGGATATGATGTCACTCAGCATTAAAGACAGCGACGTTGAGTTTCAATATATATTTTTACATTTTTTTCAGACTTTTCCCCCATAAATAGAGTAAAAAGTTTGTTCGGAACTGGAGCACCTTTTGGTTTTTTTAGGGTTTCAGAGAGGAAACACTCGAGTGGGGACTCCGGGTGAAACTCCGCTTCTCCGGGTCTCCGGGTTTTCAGTGAGAAACTCTGGGTCGCAGGGGAGGCGTTGGGACACGTCCCACTCCTCGCCCCATTCCCCGCCCCACACCCCACCCACTCCCAGCCCTCTCCCGCCCACTCCTAGCCCACTCCCCGCCCCACTCCCTGCCCACTCCCCGCCCACTTCCCCCTCCAACCGCGCCAGTTTTCTTGCATCATCAGCGGAACGGCGGCCGAAGCCAGTGGGACCGACGTTTAAAAGCACTCAGATTTCCCAGGTGATACATTGTATGTGTTAATGGTGTTTATGAATTTGTATATCATCCTCCTGTTCTCAGGATATAAATTATTATTCCTCCCCATTTGTTCTGTTACTTTAACGCTATCTCCAAAACAAAATGACATTGATTGACAACCCAATGAAACCCCCGCAAGCTTTGGCTACGTTTAATAAAGGAGCTATGGAGGTTATAGGTTACCGTGTAAGTATGCCAAGTCCTTGTAAAAAAGTGCAATAAAATTCTCAGGTATCGCAGTCCGAGGCAGGTACAAAAATACCTTAAATACAGCCCAAACATTTAATCAAACCGCCATTTATTATCCTGTATTGTGATTAACGCACATGCTGTGTGTGGAGGGCCACGTTTCGGGGTACGGTCTCCGTGGCAAAAACTCCTTGGAATTCTATGTTCTTAAGGTTGGCAAACGCTGCTTTATTATTATAAAAATGTTAGATTGTAAGCTCTTTGAGCAAGGCCCTCCCTTTTTATTTCTTTCCAAATTGTTATGTGATGCACTACTTGTTATGTCTTGTTTTCCCATTGTACAGCGCTGCGGAATAGGAGGGCGCTATATAAATCAATAGCCAATAGGAATGGAGCTTTGGTTCAGCGAAGTAATATCCAGGTCCCCACACTTTGCTTCCCGTGGGACGATGAAGCCTCAGAGATTAGGGCTTGAGAAACGATAAGGTCCCGGCTTTGCAGGAGATGCCACTAGTGGGTAATAAGTGCTGATAAAACCCCCCGGTGGAAAGCCGGACGGCGGATGTGAGAAGGCTCATCGGAAAAGATCTTGCTCTGTTCCCACCGTCACACCTCCCGCGCAGAGATATGCAGTAAAACGAGGGCTCTTCTGGTTTATTATATTCTACGTGAATTTCGGTGCAGAACAGATAAAGATGGGGTAAAAAAATAGTGATAATGTTTTGGAGATGCCCCTAAAGCCCAGATTCTGAGCTAAAAACCTCCTGCAGAACCAGGGAATTATTGGTCTTCATCTAAGAAAGATTAGTAGCCCTAGAGGAGCTGATTATACTGCCCCCCGCTGGAGGGTAAGGGTATCAGCCCAGAGATAGGTGGCCCTCGTGAGACCTGCAGAATATCATTTTCTGCCTTTTCATGGGTCAATGAAATTAAGGTAATAAAGGCGCAGGTTCATCCAGACGTGGAGCTGATTATTATTCTATACACAATATCCTGCAGACGCCATTGCAAGAACGAAGCTAGAGGATCGTTTTAATGTAAAGGAAACGGGCTGCCAACCCAGCTAATAATGGGTTAACGTTCTGGCAGGCTGAGTACCCCTGGCACAAATTGCATGGGGTGAGTGGAGGTTATCAGGAGCCCAGGGATCACTCTCTGGAGGATGGGTGTTGGGCGAGTGTCAGACTGTGAGCAGGAAGAGAAAGTCACCCATCGACCTTCACGAGAGACCCACAAACTATCGCATACACAGCTCTATGAGTGCTTAGATACGCGATACGTCTCGGATAGGAATATATTAGCTCTAGAGCTGGCACGGCTACTGGGGAGAGAGGTGCCGGGACAAATGGCGTCAACAAATTTACCATCACGAAAAGTAAGAGGATAGGGAGCCTCTGACCAGGTCTAATAATAATAACCTTTGGGGAATGTGGGTTGCAGAAATATATATGGTATATATATAAATTACGACCATTATATGATTTATTTCATGTACTGAACCAGGGCCAGACTGGTGATGACGAGGCGGCTCTGTCACTTTAAGGCCAGCAGCCGTCTGATCCGGCCAGTCCGGACTCGTACTGAACTTCAGAATGTAAGGTTTGGGAAAAATAACAGTGACGGCGTATAAACTGTAAGATCACAAGACCGAGCCCTTCCTCTCCTTCTGCCCCAGAACGTTTTAATGTATGTTAATATTGCTGTGATTTTAGATTGTCTTTGTTACATATTTTCACCGTCCCCAGCGCTACGGAATCTGCTGGCGCTATATAAATAAACGTAAGGTATAACCTTTTGTTAGTAGGGAGCACCAAGTCTGCAGCAGGTAAAGCGAAATCCAGGGGCATTTTTTAATGGCTAATTTAGACAAAGTGAACAAAAGCGGGTAACATTCCAAGCCGAGCCCTCTTTACCTAATGTATCAGTTAGCCTATCGGTTCTAGTTTTGTCAGAACCATTGAATATATGGACTGTAAGAAGCGCTGCGGAACTCGTTGGCGCTATATAATAGAAAAATAAGAATAATAGGGGTGACAATTTTTTGTGTCTGAAGGCTAACACCGAACTACCATCGCTGTACTAAATCCCACCACTAGGTGTCACTGTCTGCAGTGCAATTCTCCCAGACCCTATTCTACTGCCAGAATTCTGCTGTCACAAATATATTAGTTATTGTTGCCCTAGGGGTGGGTTTAGACGTTCAGACAGGAGCCAGTAAGCCCCAGTCCATCAGAGTTACAATGTTAAACTGTCTTCAGTGGAGGTCCAAGACAGACAATACTCAGCTTTTGCTTTTATTACATTTCCATTGCTTTACTTTCTAATCCCAACCCTGCCATCCCAACAGGAATAATTCTAGTAAGAAAAAAGAAAGTCTTTCTCATTCCCCCAGAACTTTCTCTCATTTGTTTAAAGAATGTGTTTATCATTATTGCAACAATGTTTCTTACCAAGCAATTCAAACAAAATAATAATAATAATAATAATAATAATAATAATAATAATAATATGAGGCTGAGCAAATTAGAAGAAAGTTTTTTGGGTGTTGAGTTGCAAATTGAGTTGAGTTGCAAATTGGTCTAAAATGTATGCATGAAAACCAACAATTTACCATTTAGTAATTCCACCAAACCTCGTCTCACCATACCTCACCTGTAATCAAATAATCAACAGGTAAAACTTAGATTTAAAACTGGTTCCTGCTACTGTGAATGGTGACTTTTACACTAGGAAATAAAATTATGTTTTTGGGAAGTTTATAATTGAATTTGCAGATAATTAATTTATATTCAGATTTTTAGTTCAGTTGAATTATCGATGGTTATACTGTAACACCTTGAGTTTGTGAGCTAATGAAGAAGGGTGAAAATCAATATATTCTTTCAGCGTCCATTTTTTTTAATTCTAGTATCATAAATAGTGCTATTTTTTCATTTTTCAAACCAGTTTTTGCCCCATAATATAATGTTTTCAGGCAGCTGTTTATTTGTCATTTGTATGAGTTCTCGCTCTGTTATCTGAGCCCCAATCAACTAGATAAACACCCCGACTTCTTATAAATTTGCCTGTGGAAGTTGGAATGGCTCAGTCTTAATCACCCAGCTGGACTCTCTGAATAATGAAAGTCTATGGAGGAATGGACTTCATTAGAATTGCCATAAAGCATCAGCTCAGTGTGGTGTAGAGCTGGGAAGCCACACAAAATATCACATGACTAAGCCCATAGTCAAAAGCAGAAAAGCCAAAATCAAAATGCAAAGTCTTTCCACCCCACCTGCATGCCCTCCATCTTTTCAGTTCCCTCCTAATTAATTTCACTCTTATCTATATCTCCTTTCATTAAACAAACTACCGTTACTCTTTTCATGGCTTATATTTCGGATAGGGCTCCTTTACATCTTTTTCACTTAATTCCCCTTAAACCTGTAAGCCCCCCCCCCCCATGCCTATTTTATATGGCTGACCTGGCCGTTCTTTAACTGGGAACACTTGCAAATAATAGATCACGAAGGCAGCAGTTATTCTAGGGTCTTTGTAGGTTAGAGGAGACATCAGGTCCCATTAGTCTAATGGCTAATATTTCCAAGATGATAGAAGAATATATCTTCATTTTCTCCTCTAGATAAGACACCCTTGACTCGCTCAGCTCTAGGTTAGCGCCTCTGGAAAGGTCAGCCCCGAGCTCCTGCAATGCCCTTCTCCTGATAACGAAGCTGGTGGGATCTTGGGAATTTTAAGGATGAGCAGCGCTTTGTCTGCCTTCCGGGGGCTTAACATCAAAAGACCTTGCATCTCCCGATAACGTTCCAGGTTTGGAGGCCTCAAGGTGATTGCACACAATTGTCTGCTATGGAAAAGGAATCCTGCAGCTGTGCTATGATTCGACACATAGGATCGCGCAGCGGCTTCGCAGGAATTTGCTGGGCTCGAGACAGGTGTTCCAAAAAACCCCCAAAAACTATTATTGCGAAACCTTTAACCCTTTTTGTGCGTGCGAAGGGTTAATTCAACCAATAGCCGTCTATGGACACAAACAAGTCACTTTAACTTTAGTATTTTTTTTTCGCCAGCAAGACAATAATCCAGATTTAACATTTAAAGATTTAACACCATTTTGTAAGTCTCATTTGACCAACATTCACTTTTTATATAAAATTCTATTTTTTAAATATTTTTTATGACCAAGAAGGTAGAGGGTAATACCAATAATTTAAACATGCATGGGATAGGCGTACGGCTCCTGAACCTAAGACGAGACCAACGACTGATTAAGGTTTGAGTCTTTACAGCAGGAGAAACGGGCGACTAGACGGGGGCCGGATGGGGCCGATCTGCCGGCAGATTCTAGTTTCTGCGTTTATTGAGTTGTTATAAAAAAACATAAGGTTGAACTTGCTGGACTGGAGCCTTTTTTAGGGACAGAACCCGCCACCCACAAAGCTGCTTCAATGTTCTCATTGAAATGAGATGCAGGCTGTGATGTCATGCTGTGACCTAAATGCTTGTCCGCAGGGCGCTGGTGGTTGGAAACTACTACTCCGCAGCCTAGGACTTTCCACCTCTCCTGCTCCTCGCGGCTCTTGAAATGAAACCCCCGAATCTCAGACTCACATTTTTTCATATTTGCGGTTTAGAGAGATTCCACCATTTTTAAAAAATTCATTTAAAAGAATAATAAAGTTCCAGTGCCTCGTGGGTTAAAAAAGAAAAAAAAAGGCACCCCATCTCCCCCCAAAGAGGTACAAGTGTTAATTATTCCAAGGGGTCATTGGGTCAGTTCATTTCGAAGGTTCCCAGGTATCGTAATCAGATACAGAAGGGACAGAAAATGAAGAAAGTCAAGACGGAAAATAAATGATTAGTAATTTCAGGGATGGGCAGGGGGGGCTCTGACACCCCCCGAAGTCGAATCTTTAAATTAAAGTCGGGGAGAGTTTTCTTATCAGTGTTTTCCAACAGTTGTGCTGCGGGGCTTGGCAGGGGGACCCTCTCGCTCACCCAGCAGTCTCAAAAAATAAATACATTAAAATTCTTGTGCAGGGCTAAAGAATGCAGCGAGGCAGGAAATAATGGATTTATAATTTATAATAACATTGTAACAAAGAGAGGAGCACAAAGTCATGTTATGGAAGCAAAAAAGGAACCACAGACACCCGCTCTCCGGAGGGATCATTGCAGAATGGATGTCCTCATGTCAATTAATACATTTTTAAAAAAAAAATGAAAAAAAAAAAAAAAAAAAAAAAAATCACAAAAATTTGCCTGGATTTGTTAAAGACACAGAAGTGAAATAACAGTAAAAAAAATAATAATAATAAAAAAAATAAATACATTTGTCTGGATCTGTTAAAAACACAGAAGGGAAATACCAGTAAGAAAATAAAATAACAAAAACATCAAATAAATAACAGGAAATCAATAAATGGAATAAAAATTAATAAAAAAATTGAAATTGTTAAAAACTTGATTTAATTCACCAACTAATTCATTATCTGAGACTGTTCCACCGTAGCCACGAGCACTTCGCAAAATATTAAATTTAAATTCTGTTTTAATTTAAAATAAGATCTCATTACTAATTTCCATGCAAATAACACGCTGCTTTATTTTAACCCTTTGATATGTTGAGAGATAATTCTGAATTATGTTCTGAATCTCTGTTTCTTATTAAGGCAACATGGGATACTGAAAGTTATAAAAAAAAAAAAGATATATATATTTTTTTTATTATTAAAATGGATTTGAATTTTAGGATATCAGGTCATGGTTGGGGATTTGTAGAACTGGCAGGTGCCAATGAAAAAATATAGAGTATTATTATCTGGAAAGTTACATTTTTAGAAGTTGGGATAACCAAGAAGGAAGCGAGTAAATCCAGCTGGCCGCCCCAATGAAAAATGGAATTTATTTTTTGGGCACCCTTTAGATTATTGGAAAATCCAAAAAGAAATTGTATAGTTTGCTAAATTAAAAATTTCCAGAAGAACAAACCTGATAAGGACTCCGAGGGACTCGTACATTATGAGGTAACTTTCAGTCCATTATTAGTCAAAGAATAATAAAAAAAAAAACATTTTAAGAACTCCCCACTATTGGTTACTATAAAACCAAACATGGTAAAATAAAATAAAAAGTATTTTTACTAAAAAATTAAATTATGAGTGGGAAACCCCTGCACGACAGGTTCACCGCTTGTGTGCCTAGTGTTTTGCTGGAATGGAAGGGGTTAAAGCTTATACGCCATGCTTCAACAGCCTTCGATCTCTTCCACGGGGGCCGCACAGCACCGAGGAATACGGAGCTGTAACAGAATATCCGAGACCCTTGTTCATACCCCAGCAGGACGGGTGGCAGGAATGATACGACTTTAGCAGCGCCGCATGTGTTGGAAGGAATTGGCAGGCGCCGCTGTTTTCTCTGCTCTGTTTAGTTTGGACAATTTGATTTTCTTCAAGTTACTGATATTAATAGATGCATCCTAATTAACCTCAATTTTAAAGGAATAGTCGTGTCAAATTTTTTTTGATTATCTGAAAAAATCTAAAAACTTCCCATCCCCCGGCCTTATATATATATATATATATATATATATATATATATATAAAGCTTAAATATATAATAAATAGGGATAGACGATCACACAAGGGCAGCAACACAAAAATTAATGTGGCTTTTTTTTCTCTTTACTGTCCCTTTAAATGCTATTAATGCTTCTTAAAGGGGAATCATCACAAGTTTTATGGCAACCAAATGTATTTACTAAACATATCTTTACCTCGTTATTTTATGTTTAGTTTAATTTTTCAGAGCAGGTTACAGGGCCTTTGGGTCACTCAAGATCACCCCACCCACTCCCACCAAGGCCACACCCACTACCTGCCCTGATCATGCATTTTTCAGTTCTCTTGGGGGCTATTTCTCTCCCTATCCATGGTAAGTCTTTCCGGGCTCTTACCATCCACCATTTCTGCCTTCTTTAAAGAGCAGGAGAGGGAGACCCCAATAAAAAGGAAGTGATAACTTAGGGGGGAGGAATAATCATGCAGATTCTACATCAGTATCGCAATCGATGCCGAGTAACCGACACAGGAAGCAAACATTCATTAAACCGCTAGATATAAAATAGCAGACCGGTGGAACTAAGGTTGGTAAAATGAAACGGCTCCTATATATGTATACGCTAGATTGTAAGCTTGCGAGCCGAGCCCTCTTTCTGTAATGCATCAGTTGGTCTTAGTCTCTCAGTTGTAGGTTTGTCAGACTCTCTAAATATATGGACTGTATGAAGCGCTCTGGGGACTGTTGGCACTATGTATATATAAAAGATAAAAATAATAAATAAATTGAAAATGATAATATATATATATATATATATATATATATATATAAAAATGGTCATAATAATATATATAACAGGTGATAATAAATATATACAAGATAATAAATATAAAAGGTAATAATATATAAAAGATAATAATTATAATATATATATATATAAAAGATACAAATAATAATAATAAATTATATATATATATATATATATATATATATATAAGTTAATAAATATATAAAAGGTAATATATATATATATATATATATATATATATATAGTTTGAGCGCTGCTTGTCGGCCCCTGCTCCCTGTGACATCTGTTTCCCATCAGTTTCCATCCCTCCTCACTTGTCTCTTTGCTTAATGCTGATTTCTTAGTTGGGATATTAAAAAAGTCGCAGGGGTAACCGAGGTTTCCTTTAATTAGTATCAGATACAACGTGACGTCTGCATCGCTCAAAGACATGGGAGGAACGTTACCCAAAAGGATTCGCTGGCAGCTGTCTGATCCCAAAACAAATGATTCACGACCCGAGTCTCAGGCCGCCGGTAGCCCTCGCACTCTCGCCACAGGCAGGGCGGAAATCTAACGGAGGTTTATTCACTAAACCGGAGAGATCCAGGTGCTCATCGCTACGTGTGATGAACGCTCAGTACGGGCCGGGTTATTCTGCAGAATGTATCGTTCCGTGAGCTCTCACTGATTTAACTATACATTATACAGGGCCAGCTCTGCCCTTCTGCCGGAGAAGCCACTGAGGTCGACCCTGCACGCCCCTTTCATTTCTTTGATTTGATTTGAATTCATCATTCACGGGACGGCTTTAATCTTCCTTCACATCTCTCTCCCACCCCGAAACTGTTGCTTGGTTTGAATAACGTTGTATAAAAACAACATTTCTCTCCGACTCAAACAGGAGTCTCCCAGGGAATGTATAATTAATAGCTATTTACTAAAGTTAAAACTATAATTAATTATGTTCAGGAGATGTGATGTTTCACACCATTAAAAGCCAATTTATATGGATAGGGGCTAATACATATCGGGGGGATCTGCTGAATCCCCCCCAATACATTTGCCAGGGAGACACCATTAAATTAGAAAGGGACTGCGCAGGCATCATACGCATTAGAGTGCCACAGAGAGCTGGAGCGTCTCTTTAATCGCCGAGACAAGGAAGATAAGTTTTTTCATGGATGGGACGATCAATAAAGAGAATTAACAGAGCATGGAAACCAAGCGGTAACACTTACCCCTCCATCTACCTCACGGTTCACTCCCATCACTCTGCGCCAATAAACAGAAAATAAGTTAATAAAAGTTAAATTAACTCTTAAAGGGACCGCATTCCTTATAACAACGCGCTGTTCTACCCATCAATCTGTCCTTTATACCGCACGTAACCCACTGCGGAGAAGACGCTGTCCATGATGATGGGTGTTATCTTCACAGCCATTATGAAGCCACCCAAGGTGCACCTGCCATTATCTTCTAAGCGGCGCACCGCCCCCCCCTCCCCGAAAACCCCCTGCATGGAAACTCAAAGAGATTATTTCATGCTCTCCTGCTCCTCTTCTGTAGATCTGATAAGCGTTAAACACCTGTCCCCCCCCCCCATGCCGCTCGCTGGAAGGGAGCCCCGCCAGATCCAGGGATTTCAGCACTCCCAGCCTTCAGCCCATTACGGGGTTATCTGACAGCCGAGGAAAGATGGCTTCTCAGGTGCACAAAGATGATTTGGCAGGAAGAAAAGGGGCCGCAGCCCACCCGTACCCTTCAGTGATACTCTGTCTGGGGTAAAAAGCACTGAAAATGGTTAAAAACACCTTGACGTTAAATATGAATATCTGATAGCCGAAGGATTTTATTTAAGGGAATTATTACACATATTCTCTACATGAAGAATTTCTGCAACCTTTTTGTTATAATACCAGGTTTTAGCCCCATTTTGCAGAAGCTAATTATACGTTGGAGGTTTTGCGGCTGGGTGACGGCCGACAGGAAGTGCCAGGTGTAACAGGAAATGCCTTCCCCCATGGCACGGGCCGTTTTAAATGTCTTAGAGGGACAATAACATGCAGAAAAGAAAAGGCTGTTCCCTGGGCAGCGGCAGCGGCGGCGCGGTGAATGATAAGCGGACAGTTTGTGGAGAAGACCCTTGGCCTCGGTTGAGGGTCCTGTCCTGGTTACGGTGAGCAGACAGGAAACCCATGCGCAGCTTATCTGGGGCGCTGTGTTGCCAAAACACACAGACCAATAACCCTGCGAGGAATTTCCCTTCAACTTACCGCAGGTGACCACAAGCAATGTCCCAAAAACACAGGAATTTCGTTACCCGCCAATCACTCACGCCTTTAAGGCGAAAAAAAAGATGGAATGAGCCGAATTACGCCCCCTCCGACTAAATGTATCGATCAGACGTAGAAGATAATCAGCATGATGAGAGCATGAGCTTGGGACTGGCACAGTGATTAATGTCAGTTGTCATGTACTGGCACAACTAACGTCAATACTGATTTTGTCCTTTTTTTAAATAAATTTCAAACATTTAGAACTTCATAATTTGAGATTAAGAGCCATTCGGTCTGTAAGAAATCCTTCTGCTTCTACCATCTCTGCTGGATGGCTGTTCCACTTATCTACCACTCTCCCGGCGAGGAAATAAATTGCAACATCACATCTAAGATTCTAACACCAAGTAACAGTTTTAAAAATGATAGCAAACAATAAATATATATTGAAAATTCTATTTGTGTTCCGTGGGAGCCGCCATCTAAACGTCCTGTAAGATAAAAAAACCCATAAGAAATGATACAGCGCTGATTGCAAGCTCTTTGGTCAAGTGACTTCTGGGATTGTTAGAAGAAATCTTGAATAAAAGGCCACTTAACGGTTAAGCCCAGGAATCATAAAACACGCGCTAAATGGAGACGCGGGCAAAAGGCGTAAACAATTTATATGAATATTTCGTAAAGTTCAGGCGCGGGACATAAATCGCGAGGCGGAGAAAGATGGCGGCCGGCGACAGGAGTTTACTCGTCTCCGTGGCGATGCGAGGCTGTGTTTGTGTTACGGAGACGACGAGTAAAAGTTTTCTAAGCGGATTGAGTGGAATCTCCGATCGTTGCGTGGCGAGAAGCTACGATGTATTGACGCGATTCCGTCTGATGTGTTTCATGTATACGTTCTACAGCGTTCTACGCAACGGGGGGGCGAAGGAGGTCTCTCCACCCAGTTACCCGATAGATGAGGGGCAGCTGCCCCGGGAACTGCCAGGCGAGGGGCAAACATGAGCCCCTGCCTCATCCCAGCGTGATGTCAGCAGGGGGCAGAAACACCGCACCTGCCCCGGGCACCAAGAGTTATGGCTCTAGAATAGAGATTCGGGAGATGGGGAGGAGGGGAGAAGCTGGAGAACCAAAAACTCCTCCACTTTAGTTTTTGGGTCCTCTGGGCATGCGCGAGGACCAGAACTCTACAGCTACCTGGGGCCTACCCTTGCGGGACGCAGCCAGGACTGGCATTCCCATCAGTGGGCGTTCCCATCGACATCAGTGGGCGTTCCCACTGACATTGTGGGAATCACCCCCATTTAAGGGGAAATGGGCGGGAAGTGGGATGTGTCGAGACACCGCTACCCGGAAGATACGGTTGTTGGCATGGAGATCCAGCGCTTCTCCCAGAGTTCTCCAGGCCAAACCCGGAGAGTTTCCTGTTACGGGGGGGGGGGACCCAACATATCGGCCTGCAAACACCTCAAGCATTCCACTAAGGGAATTTGGCATCGTAACCGGCTGGGTATACTGGGAGTCATAGTCCAAACTTTTTATTTATTTTGTGCCCTCGTTAATTACACGGCATCCTGGACCTCAATCAGCCGCTGAGAGATCCGGGGGAACTTTGCCTTAAGGCTCGCAAGATGTTTTTATTTTGGCTACCGTGTGAGTGTACGCTAAACAAAGAAAATAGTGCCGGGTATCTTCATACCTGCCAACTCATCTTCATTTTTACAAACAGTCCCTATATCTCCTCCCCCATTCCCAAAGCCTGCAGTTCATATATTGACTCCCAAAACATTAAAATTTGCATAAATTCTTTAAATTTTTAATTCTGATTTGAGCTGCTTGAGTTCTAGTTACTAATGGGTTAATAGGTGATGATCTTCGCTCCTTTTCGTGTTCTATGAATTCATACTATAGTGTTTTGTTTTGAAACTATACATTCTACGGGGTTCTACATAGGAATGTCTGAACCTATGGCATGTATGGTATGGATTTAATAACTAAGCGCCAATATCCCTTTCTCGAAAATATCCATTTATATCATGAAACTGAAATTCTGTGCGCACCTGTCTTTCATTTCCTATAATCTCCCAATGCCTTAGAATGATTTTAAATAAAATATATTCCACTTTACTTCTGTTTTTCCTTTTTCCCCAAAAAAATATTATCAGTTACCTTAAGATAACGTTATTAAAAACAATAAATACATAATCCTTCAATGGAAAAGGTAACCCTTCGCCTGCCAGCTACACTGAGCCGCAGTGACCATCGTTTTCAACAAGCCTGATGGGAGTGGTAGTCCAAGCTGCATCTTTTTCTATTGAGAGCGGACCCTGAGATTCTGGAAAAATTAACCCATTAATAGCCCATTGTGAACTCGCCATATGTGTTAACCAAATGGGTCTAAACCGCGACTTCATTGGGTCACCTGTATGCAAGGAGGGATATCAACCAATAACATACTGGGGGCAAAAGTACCAATTGGGAGTCTTATAAATGATCACACCTGGGGGAGAATAGGAAGGACTCGGCTCCAGACTGTGTGACCCCGAGAATCTACCCCTTCACCCTGAGATTGGGGCAAAACACCTGGGACTCAGGGTCAAACCTTGAGAGCTCGCAGGTGTGCCTATGGCTCCTAGAACTAACTTTATGGATGTACGGCATCTTGGCCTGGGCTCCTATAACGATCAGATTGGCCTCTAAATATCCCTGTCTGGCTTCTAAATTCTAAAACCCTTCATGGCTTCCTGCGCCTTGATCCTCCTCGCTAGGTTGGGCTTCTTCTTTCATCTTGTGTTTGTTTAGCGAATAAAACCTTCATTTCCTCGGTTGGAAATTCTATGTTTTTTGCTCAAAGTCTCCGATATCCTGTCTGTTATCTCTTATTCCCCTCCTCAATCAGTTAATAGCCACCTGGAGGAACTTCATTCCTTAGACATTTCTTCTCCACCCCAAACATGTACCTAACCCCCCCCCCCAGTCCTCTAACATACAATTATTTCAGATCTGCGATCTAACATGTTACATGTCTCTACTTCCTTCCCAAAAGGAATTTGCCTCGCAATTCTGTAGCGATGTGTTTCTGCATAGCATTAAATAAAACCTACGCACAAGTAGTACCAGCGAATGTATAGATCAAATCAGCTATTCAGTCTTTCTGAACTCAGCATGCGACCAGGTTACTTACGCTTATTACCAACATAGCTAGGACCAAATGGTTGAAAAAAACTCTTGATCTATACATTGGTTTCTATATACACACTTACACACACCACTGCATTCATTATATACAGTATATATATATATATATATATATATATATATATATATATATGATTTTTTTTAATGGTTTTGGAGATATTTTGATTATTTTATATCATGGATATAGTTTTTTTATGGCAAAAGGTGGCAAAACAAGCAAATTCAATCAATTTGAGACTGAGACGCAGCTGTAAGTTTGACTATGACAGCATGTGGAATTTCAAAACTCTAGAAAGAATAAACCATAAAATTAAAGGTAGAAAACCAAAACACACACGTGGGGGGGGGGGGTCCCTTTACCTGTGACTCAGACATTAGGATAGGGAGGATGAGTGACTAATACCCCCAACACCACACACCTGCCCCCTGCTTCCTCCCTCATACCCCCATATCCTAATGCTGATGTGCATGACTCACAGCCCTATATATATTTATCAGGTGCAAGGTCATCTCTTCAGTGTAATTCCTGCACCTTGTGGCTGCTGGGGCGGAATAAGTCTGTAGAGAGGGGCATTCTGGTGCAAAAGAAGGTACTTGGCCACTCTTCCCCATCATCTGCCCTCATGGGCTAATTAGTCCTCTCGCTGTCACCTCTCTCTTCCCTTCAGCACTTTGCCTCTCCTCTCTGCCTCCTTCACCTCCCTCTATCTGTTCTTCCACTCCTCTCCTTCACTCCTCCCCCGACCCTTGTGTGTCCCTCCCAGCCGGGTTCCCCCTGTCTATGCTCAGCCTGCAGGACAGTCCATGCCCGCTGCCTACGCTCTGATGCCCCCAGCTGTCCTCCCCACCTGCCCCCCAGCACATGCCCAGGGGCAGCTCCTGCCTCCTCACTGAGTGAGGTCTGCTGGCACTCCCGGGAGTCTCCTACCTGTTGATTGCACTCTCTTGTGTGTTCTTGGCTGCCTCCAGAGACTCATCTGCCTCACCTCCCCAGAGCAAGCATGATGCCCCTGGCCAGGACGCAGCTGGGGCTATTTTTCATCCTCCTGTGCCCTGCAAACATCATAGGACTGTGGTGGTGAGTAGCCTCAGCCCCTGACCCTGACCAAGGGGTACTTCGTAAGGGTTTGGGGGGTAAATCGGGTGGAGCAGAAGGAATCTGACTATATTAAGGCTTTCCTTTCACTAGTAATAGTGATACAGTAATAGTGTAAATCACCGTGCGAGTGCAGCTGTCTCTTTAAATGTCTTTGAAACTAAAAGGGTATCATTCTCTGCATCATTCGCAAACTCAATCTTCAGCTGTTGTCGACTACGTCTCCCATCACTCTCAGCCATGCTTTGATTTAAGAGTTCGAACTCTTTATCTCCCCAGCCTGGTTGAGCATCATTGGCTTCCAGCAGCTGGGTTGCCAGAGGCTGCCTAATGCCTTTAATCTTCCATGCTAACCCCTGGCTGACTTGTCCCACAAGCTCCCACTTGCCAAATCCACATGCCCAGGATTTTTGGGGGCTGCTTGTCAGTGGCAGCAGGCAGGTATCAGCCCTGTCCCGAGTGTTTAGTCAGTAGCTGGGTGTCAAACCCCAGCACAAGGCACCAGAGACTCGGAGATGTTTTCTTAAGCAGTCTTGAAATGCAACCAGACATTTGGCTGATGACAGACTCAGGGAGCAGGGCTCGGTGGGGTTTTTGACAGCCCTGGGATTATATATGATGGGCAAAGAAAGACAACAAGCTGATTGCAGTTGATGGAAATAAACCAACATTGTGCAGAGCAATGTTTGCACATCTTATGCATGCTCTGGACTGACAGTAAAGGGTTAAAAGTTTACATACATACATACACACACATACACACATATACATACATACACATATACATACATACATATACACACACATACATACACATACATATACATACATACACACATACATACACATATACATACATATACACACACACACACATATATACATACACACATTCATATGTCCCTATGTCTAGGTTCACTTGCATGCATGCAGGAATGATTATGTATTATTAAGTATTATTTTCACTTATTTATTTCTGCAATAAAATGATGTGAATTATTGATAATTGAGATGTATTGATAAATGTATGTATGCATAAATACTATTCCATGCATACAAGCACATGCATGCATACGGTACTCTATATTACACCATACGTATACGCACATATATATATATATATATATATATATATATATATGCGCATAGCTCTGTATTAATAAATACTACTCCTCTATACTCTACTGTTACCTTAGTACTAGGAAGATACAGTATATATATATATATATATATATATATATATATATATATATATATATATAATCATTTAATAAATGATTTTGTTAATTTGGAACATTTTTGTTGCTCTCAGAAAAGTAACATTTATTAAAGGGAAAAGCTAAACAATAGAATACTTGAGGCAGCCAAGTATCCATCTTTGTTACAAACTGCCCCAGTTTGGGTTATATTGTGCAGTAGTGCCCTGGGGGGCTTTGGCAGGGAGTGGGTTAATGATTTGGGAGAAGGCAGCCCCAGCAGTGTCTGTGGATGACCCCTGACAGGTCTCTTCCTCAATCAGCAAGTCTTCATTTGGGGGAAAAAAAGAGAGGAATCCAAGGAGGCTGCAAATCAAAATCCTGCCATCTGTATCTTGAAGACTGGTTTTGCCAGAGCTACTGGTGGGCATTCCGGGGCGCATAGATTATGGATGAGCGTGATGGGAGTTGGAGTCCGCAGCAGTAGGAATGCAGGAACCTGCCTATCGCAGGTGTATGTGACACTTTACAATATATGCAGTTACCCCCAAACTGACCCCAAGAGCTTACAGTTGATGCTCTCCTATTTGTTATGTGGCTATAAACAAATGATCAGAACTTTTTTTTTTTTTAAATACTTTTAAAAACTTTTTTATACATTTATATTCACTCATGCCCTTGCAAGGTTCATGTTTAACTCTTTGAGAGCCGATGGGGTAAGCAAAACGTATTAAGTTTAAGGTGCTTTTTTTGTTGAGCTTTTAGGGCTGTGGAGCCCTGCGATACCCTCATACCCCGCAAACATTCTAGAGAAGGGGGGTCTCAGGGGATGAGAGATGGGTTCAAGGGTTTGGGGCTCAAAAGGGACTGTCCAAGCTAAACGGAGACACTCGGGTGGTATGTTTTTGGGACCCCTTTGTGCATTTTGCTATTACTTGTGCTGTTGGCGACGATAACACCATGCATTTTGTGGCTTAAAATTCAGCATTTTTAAATGTAGCTAAGATGTGGAATTTTTGCTACTTTGTATGTATTAATTAACTCTTCGGAGATACATTTATACAAATGCCCAGGTGATTAATTTTATTACAACACATTCATTTTGATATTGACGCTGAGCATACAATCGGTTGTTTGATAACATGTATCCAATCGAAAAGATCTCATAGTTTTAAGTAAAATTTGTAGGTTTTTGTGAAAACAGAATGACGTGCTGAAAAAAAAAGAAGCTGGGGGGCCGTTTTAGGATTTAAGAATAAAGGAAATAAAAAGTTTACATGACTGTTCCTTTATTTACCTGTCCCGTCTCAGGTACTGAGAATTATATTAAAGAATGTGAAATTAAAGCAGATTACACAAATCATAGCCCCGGGATCACTTGTGCGCAATACCTCGAAAAAAAACAAAACCCTTTTAATTACACGGTTAAAAACATCGTGTAAGCACATTTTTTATTCCTTGCTCCTGGCGTAGATCTATGTACGATTTAACAAGCATGGAAGAAAATACACTATCAATTATCCGGGGTGATAGAAACCCCCAAATTCCTAGGGGTTTAAAGCCCCATAGGATACCCCACCCTGAATATATCACATAGAGACAAGTCTGATGCCTGCTATGACCCTGAATGTATTAAGTATGATTAAGGAATGTATGTTGTTGTATCATGTGATGGTATTTAATACAACTCTAGACTCTTTTTTGAGTCTTTTTACCCATTTTTTACTATGTACCATTTATTTCCAACCTGTGCCCTGCCCACTTTCACATTATTTCCAGCCCTCTCCCAATTTATGTCCTGCACACTCTCACCATATGTCCTGTCCATTCCCAACCAATGCCCTGCCATCTCCCACCATATGCCCTTCGTAAGCTCATGCTATGCCCACTCCGACTCTATCCTCTGCCCACTTTCACCATATGCCCAAACCACTCTCACCCTCTGCCCTGCACACCATTTTTTGGAATGGAGGAGCCGCATCGGTATTTAATGAAAAGGAGCCTTTGTATTTCAGAATTCAGATACTTGAAAATGTATTATGCTGTCATTCATTTGTATTTTCATTTAATATTAATTCACATATTTCTGCTTACTCAAAGGGGAGCAATAACTTAACTGGGGGGTGCAAAATCCCGAAAATTAGAACCAGAAGTTATGATTCCTACTTCTATGCCACATCACCCTCTAGTGGTGAAAATGTGTCTTTGCGCTTACAAAAGTTATCTAAAGCAGCCTCTTCTTCAATTCCTCAATAGTTCATGATTATTTAATGCTCAGATCCTTGTATTTTTACTATTGTAATCTAGAAAAAAATATATAGGTATATTTATTTACTGAAGTTTATGAAATACTTGTCGGGGTCCTCCCGAGAGAAAGCTGACTCAGAACCGAGTTGGGAAATTCGTTTCCTTCTGAGCTGGAAAGAGCGTGACTCACACAACATTTCCATTGTGTCTGACATTAATACACCTTCAGGGAATGTGAAAGGGGAAATAATCACTAATTGTAAGACTTTTCCTTGTGAACAAATGGGAAATGTATTCCCACTGCTGTGATAAATGTCATTTAATTGTGATGATAAGTGCAGTACACCTCACAGCCTTCGTGTTTGGTGGGGGCGCTATTTGCAAAGTCAAAAGGCTTTGGATGGCCATCAGCTGAGTTGTTCACAGTAGTCCAAATAGCGGAGCTCTCGTGGACTGATTCATGTCTAGCTGGCCAATGGAGAAAAACTAGAGTACAGGATCCAAAGCTTCATTATAAATACCCCTATCATCTTAGGACCACTATAGAAAAGGAAGGGAGGTTTAAATTAATGTTAAAGGACCGAAGGTCATGGACCATCATTCCAATCCCTTCAAATAAATAAAAACAAATGGGAAAGGCAGGTGGCCAGTGGAATGGGTTTTACTGACCCTTGGGCTTGTGGTTATAAAGACTAATGACCCTTTCCAGTCTTTGCCTGGAGGGAGCGCAACACTGGAAAGGGCTTTTGAAGAGCAAGGAACGTATAATCATAATTCTTCATGTTATCATTATCTTAAGACCCAAAACTAGTACTTATTTGACTCCTCTGAAGGGTTAAAGGGTTAAAATCACTCTCCCCCAAAAAAACAACCATGGCTTCCATACGGATGTGGGGTGAAATAAAGTCTCAGGAATTATGGGAAATGTTTCTTCATAAATAATCCAAAGGAGTTATGATTATTCCTAAAGGGGAGGCACAATTTACACTCCTAATCAGTGTAATAGTTTTAGAGATACTTGGTTTAAAGGTAAGGGACTATTTAACCTCAGCAGACCTGCATAACTAATCACTTCCTTGGCATGAACATTCAATTCCCTTCTTAATCTAAAGATTCCGTCAAATGGGAGACATAAGAAAAGGAGAAGAATAATGAAATAAAAGGTCATAGTTGACTGTGTTAAGCGCAACTGCACATTTTCACCACTAGAGGGCTTCTTCTGCCACCCCATCCACAAAGATTAAAACGTCTTCTATATAAAACCTCAATGATAATATGCAGAATTATTATTATTATAATTATTATTATTTTTATTAAAAAACTAAATTTTAGGACACATAAAGAGTGGATATGCATCTATACATGCACAAAAATGTGATTTGTATATAAATATATATATTTTTTTTAATTCATTTTTTTTAATGGGTTTGCTTCGGAATTTGATATGTGTTATAATGTTATAACCCTCTGTCCAATTGTAAGAAAGTATTACTTTGATGAAAGGGTGGTAGATAGGTGGAGTAGCATCCCAATAGAAATGGTACAAGCTAATAAAGTGAGGGAATTTAAACATGCACGGGATAGACATACGGCTCCTGAATCTAAGACGAGACCAACGACTAAGGTTTGAGTCTTTACAGCAGGAGAAACGGGCGACTAGACGGGGGCCAAATGGGGCCGATCTTCCGGCAGAGTCTATGTTTCTATCCCCCTGTAACTTATTCCGACGTGTTTGACGTTCAGACCTTAGAAGAGTTAAGTTTCATCTAAGATTCCCGTGCTATGTCTTGCCTCTGACTAAGAAACCTTAGGATCTTCAGGATTAAAACTATACCCTGAGTCACCTGTGTTCAAGTAGGGACTTGAGCTGTGTAATTCCAGTAAATGGTGCAGCGTTTCTAGAAATGCCCCCCTGCCGGTGAATCAGGAGAGGGCACGGAGAATGCTTACAGGTGATAGAACCAGAGAATCTGCCCCTTTAACCCGAGTTAAAGCCCTGTGTTACTGGGGAAAAAGGGCAAGCGGCCGTCTAGAACTATGGTCATAGAGGGCGATCCACCCGAGGTTTGTTCTGGATACCCGTCATCGGCATTACACCAAAGTATCCTCAGTTATACTAATACCTGATGGCTTACGAAATAAGTCCCCCCACCCAAAACCAAAAAACGGTCTAATGGATTGCGGGAGACACATGTTACCCCGCAGGGCGCAGGCAGGGGCTGGAGTGCGGTGACCAGAAGGAATATTAACTCTCAATAAGGGCTTTAACTGTCACTCACCCACATCTTACAGTTCATCAAGGTCACGGCAGGAATTTGCTAGAATAAGAGGTCACGTTCTGAAGCACGGTGGGCTTCGGAGAATGCGCAGCGTGTCTACTAGAGGGCAAATCAGACACATAAAAAAGAGACACCCGCTTTTATTTATGGGAAGGGATTCACCTTTAAAAAGAGACTCTATGGAGAAAAAAAAATACATTCCTTTTGGGGGAAAAAACTTAAAATTGAAAATAAAGGGTGAACCAATCAGCAGGGGACATTTCATCGGTTTCTATGGTGACTGCATCCATTTAGAATTTTTTTTAGAATCCTCTTAACTCTAAAATTCCAGTTAAATGTTTTCATCCAACCAACAATTATTAAAAATTAAGGGTCATTCATGACGAGCCAGGAAATCGACACATTTGGTTCAATTCTAAATAATATCAATAATAAGAATTGCACTATAGCTAGAATGTACAGCGCTACGGAATATGACGGCGCTATATAACAACAATAAATCCTGATAATAATGTTGATCTATCGTTTTATTTAAATCGCATTATTATTTTGAAACGCATTAAAACGACGCAAACTTTTAACAAGCTTTTTCAGTTTCTATGGTAACAAAGCAAACCAGAGTGAATTAGCCCCAGCAGGTATATTCAAATTACAAGGTAGAAAAAAGCATGAATGGGGGTAACCCGAAGATGAACCGAAAAAAGCCCAAGATTATGCTGTAAAATAATTTAAATACAGCTTTTAATACTATATTCAAGAAAAACCCAATGAATTGGGAAGATGCAAATAGTCATTCAAAAAGAGGAGAGAGAGAAGGAAAAAAAATTACTTATTCACATCTTCCCAGTTTGTTGGGTTTTTATTGAAAATAGTAGTAAACGCAAATTTAATTACCGCTAATTACAGTTTTTATGGAACAGCCTATCAGCGCCTGGGTTGGTGTCACATGACATTTAAGCATTCCCTGGAAAATGATGAATGAGAGGAAAGTTGACCGGATTAAAGAATTATTTCTAGGAAGGGCTTGAACGCTCAGTACTGGGAAGGATAGGAATGATGCTTTTTAATCTTGTATTTAGTTGTAAAAATGTCAAGTGGTGTACAACTAAGAATGCAGTTTTTTTAATACAAAATGTAATAATAATAATTAGTAATAATTCATTAATAATAATTATAATAATAATTATTATTCACTGACTGGGGCAGACAATAAATATACATTTTTTAATATGTACACGATTAGTGGCAAATGGTCAATTTTTTGCAAATTATTATGTAATTGAAAAGTAAAGTAATTGAAATATTTATTAAGAAAATCAAAAGAGGCGTGGAAATGCAAAATAATGTGGAAATCCCAGTTTCTCCCGCTGTAAAGACTCAAACCTTAATCAGTCGATGGTCTCGTCTTAGATTCAGGAGCCGTATGTCTATCCCATGCATGTTTAATACCCTCTCTGTATTACCTTCTACCACTTCTGCTGGGAGGCTGTTCGATTTATCCACCACCGTCTTAATAAAGTAAAACATCCTTACATTATATCTAAAGGTCATCAGTGTTACTGACATGGTGAGACCCCAGCAGGAAAGAACTTGTTAGGAATAACTGGCAGCCATAAATATGTGCAGCTTGGAAGAAGGATGGGAAAAGATGACAAGATAGAAACTCTGGAACGAGAGGTAACGCTCAGCATAATAGAAGCGCCTGTGTTATAGTTTATACCCCGTCGGGCGCGCTGGGGTTACCTGGAATTAGTTTCTGGAATGCAGACTCCATAGATTCTGTCTCTATACCTTCCGGACTCTAGAGATGCTGCGTCGGTGCCGTGAACGTTTCAAGAGCTGTTCGAGAACTTTCCGGGTTATACAAGATTCTCTCCATTGTTATCCTATCTATCCAATAGGGAGTTATCTACGCTCTGCCCGGGGCTGGTCGTAGCACCTGACATCCCAGGTAGCCTCCTGGGGTCCCTAATGGGGTCGGCAGGCAGCGCCCTATTGGTTTTAGAGAGATGGGTCCAAAGAGGTGGCCCATTTGGTCTGGGACCGGTCCTGACTCTGAGGTTCCATCTGGGTTGTATCACCCAGGAGATCAGACGAAGTTGTACTCTGGGAGGCCGATTTAGAACTTTTTTGGGGGGGGCATCTTCATATCTTACAGATACGGCTCATATGCCCCCCCCCCCGATCTACTAATTTTATCTCCAGAAGACCCTAAACCTGGTTAGTTTTGTATTCGATCCAGGATAGCGACGTGCTAATCCAATGAGGACCCTCCATGTAGTAACCCCTACCCATTAACAACACTTAAGGTCTCATAGTCAATATACTATTACTTTGTAGTATATACATTGAATAGCTGCCCTGTAGAGGTGCCGAAATAAATACATTTAAAAAAAAGCATAGAATATGGATAGAGTTTCATCACAAAAGAGCAAAAGAGATCAAATCGGGTCAACAACAGAGCCCAAGGTGGAATAAGAAAAAAAAAACAAGGTGGGGCGATTTCTTCTTATCTGCTATCAAATTCTGTGTTTCGGTTAATTCTCTGCCTCCCCGACGCGAAGCGGAACGCTAATGTGCTAAAAGCGGAAGAAACTGCCTTAAATCCCCGCTGGAAAGAGGGGGAGATGGAAAATTTTCCTAAAAGACAGAGATTTTTCTTATCGAGGGTCATAAAAGGCCGCGCCGGTAACGGGCATTTGTCGAAACTTGCAAACTTTAAATCTATTGAGAATTGGAGCCGCTCTTCCAAGATTCTCCAGATACAGCCAGCGATGTATTATCTCCTTCTACAGATCCCGGCTCCGTCACACGCTTCCCCTTCCCAATAAAACCGCTTAACCTTTTTACATGACTTTCCTCCCCAAATGATTTATTTAATGTTATTTTTATACCACTCTTCAAAAGTTTGGGGTCACTCAGCTGTTTTCATGCAAAACAAGGAGATTTCTGGCTGTAACATAATCACAAAAAGGGTTTTCTGACAATCAGTTAGCCTTTTAAACTTAAACTTGGATCAGCGAACACAACGTGCCATTGGAACACAGGAGTGATGGGAGTGATAAAGGGCCATTGGAACACAGGAGTGATGGGAGTGATAAAGGGCCATTGGAATACAGGAGTGATGAGAGTGATAAAGGGCCGTTGGAACACAGGAGTGATGGGAGTGATAAAGGGCCATTGGAACACAGGAGTGATGGGAGTGATAAAGGGCCGTAGGAACACAGGAGTGATGGGAGTGATAAAGGGCCATTGGAACACAGGAGTGATGGGAGTGATAAAGGGCTGTTGGAACACAGGAGTGATGGGAGTGATAAAGGGCCGTTGGAACACAGAAGTGATGGGAGTGATAAAGGGCCATTGGAACACAGAAGTGATGGGAGTGATAAAGGGCCATTGGAGCACAGGAGTGATGGGAGTGATAAAAACCTCTGGCTAATTTGTCCCCGACCCCTTCGCTCCCTTGTGACCGTCCTCAGAGGTGTATCAGTCACCTTTGGCAAAGTCCTAGCAAATCCTTTAAAATACCGAAGGGCCGAGAATGAGACACTTAGTTTGAAGGAAAGGGGGGGGGATTTGGGACGAGGAAAGCTCTAATAATTCACAAATTCCTCCAAGCAGACAAAAACAAACCGGCCATCAATGTGTTGCGTTAATTTATGTCGTATCGATGCTTCCGATGTAATTCACTTATTTAAATAAACAGCTCTGTGCTGAGACAGAGGGCGGCTGATCCTTCTCCAGACGGCTGTCATTTTAATGGTTAAGACATAAAGAACGGGGTCGGTTGTCCAATGCGGAATCTAGACTTTTAACCCTCTAAATCCAGACTTTTAACCCATCGAGAAACCCACTAAGAGGCAATGTGTCCACCAGACCCCAATGTCCGTCACAAGGCTTAGAGAAGTTCACGGCGGATGAAGAACCTGCGTTCAAATATCACATTTTATAAATCTTATTTAAGCGGAGGGTCGTGTAGTCGGCTTTGAAGGAAAGGAGGAGTAGGATGCACACGGTTCAGCCAACAGCACAGTTCTCTTAACTTTTGAGAGATCCCAGTTTTATAATAAGAAGACATTTTACTTTAATAATAGGGTGGTAGAAATGTGGAACGGCCTCCCAGCAGAAGTGGTAGAGGGTAATACAGTGAGGGGATTAAACATGCATGGGATAGACATACGGCTCCTGAATCTAAGACGAGACCAACGACTGATTAAGGTCTGAGTCAGGAGATACGGGGCCGAATGGGGCCGATCTACCGGGAGATTCTATGTTTCATTGGGGTCTTTGGGGGTTTATTAAAAGGAATAATAGATTTTAGCTTTATAGGTAAAATGCTGTTGAAGGTGAGAGCATCTGACGTGTGTTTAAGTCGAGATAGTCTGTTACAGTAAATGATTGGCAGGTTCTACGTTTAATGGGATCCCAGCTGAAAAGCTTTGAGAGCCACCAAACCTTTGTTTTTCAATTGTTAGAATTTTCAGAGTAGATAAGATACACCTCGTTTCTTGTAGTCGTAAGACTGACAGCTGATGATGTCAGCGCATGTTTTCAGCCAATCAGTGGAGACTCTCCCATTATGCTTCAGTTCCACAAATAGTATAGGGAATACAGCGACGGTCGGCGACCAGATCTTCCAGCATGCAGTGCCAGCATCCCTGAGAAAGCAGCGTGTAACTTCTAAAGTGCAGGCTGCTTTCTTAAAGCTTTAAGGGCTTCTTCAAAGAAGCCAAAGTCAAGTCGCGGCCATCAGAAAGCGGGAATTACGTGTTTTATTTTGTAATTATTTATTCATGAATAGAGGAGGAATGTTGGATATATTTCCAATGCCAGAATAAATATGAAAAAACTGTTTTAAAGGGTATTTATAAGGAGATTGCGCTGCAGCAGGAGCTGAAATGGTTAATGGGTCCGCAGCCAAAAAATAACCCCCCTCCCCCCAACGCCACCTGTAATGTGCAAGGGGTTAATTCCTTATTAGAAGGGTGGAAAGGCTCAGCGAGGGAGGCGTTGAGACAGGCTTGTCATGATAATTATAGATTTTGGATGGTTCCTAAAATCGTGGCAGAGAGAACAAGCTTAGACAGACCCCGAGCTACTGGTAAGAAAGAAGAAGTTGGCAGCTGTCCTGGGTCCCCCCCCCCTCGGAACATACATGTACATGTTACACACGTACAGCCGCTGCACACGCTCGTATACAATCAGCCATTCTCGCGCATGCACACAGATGTACCCATCCAGGCACAGATACATATGCATAGATCCATGTATGCTTCATACATACCTGCCTCTGTTTACTTTGGCCAGTCCCTCTTTGGTACCCAAATCCCCCCAAGCCCCCCTTTTCCTCTTCTGAAACGTATTATTCGAAATAGTAACAAAATATCCGCTCGGTGACATCACAACGTACGTTCTGACTCTTCTTCTTTTAATGTTACCTTTGTGGCAATTTTTTTCCGCGGATGATTTAAATTAAGATGATTACAAGTATCTCGCATCCAAAATCTCTGCTTGAATACAGGTGACTTCATTCAGAATATTTTTGCCCCTAGCCTCTTGACAAGTCATAGTTTTCATAGGAAGGAGATAATGGGTTTATCATGGGGTAGAAAAAGGGGTTATTTTCTGTTATCGGTTGGAAGTAAAGGAAAAGGATGAGAGTGATGGGATTTGGACAATGTAAATTGCCGGCCCCTGGCTATAGAAGAAGGTGCTTTCCTTGCAAGCTGCAGAATCAAACACAAGTCTCAGGGTAATTATTATCCCGCACGTCGGCTAACGGCTGCTCTTCATGCCAGCTTTGCTTGCCTCCGCTGAGAGGTAACATGCCATTAATCTTATTAAACAGTAGATAGGCTATCCTCATTGTTTTACTGCCAGGGAATGGAGACTCATGTAAGGACATGAAAGACTCATTCCCACAGCTGCTCCATATACATTAAAGGGCACGGCTTTAAAGATCTCCCCGATGTTAACACTGAGTGGCTCCGGAGAACCGAAAGGGTTAATCATTTCCCGGGCAGATGTGGGAGTTGTGTGACGAAAAGGGTTAAAGCTTGGCTAAGCGAATCAAGGAGCTCTGCGGCGAAGGGGTTAATGACTTGATGTGTGGGTCTGTGAGTTCTGTAGTGAAAGAGTCAATAGATCTATATCGAAAGGGTTAATGGCTTACTGGGTGGACCTGGACTTTTCTTGCATGCAAAGCATAAAAAACACTGTGGGTCCGGCAGCAGAAGGGTTAATAGACTGTGCAAACAGACGCATTGGCAGCGCGCCCGGCCACAGCGTGAGTGACTGAATGCATACATGGCATACACTGTATACGCCATATAATGGCTGTGAGTAGTGAGATTTGTAATCCAGAAGAGTGAATAATCAGCCCCAGAATCCCCGCAAGACATCACCTGGGTTTGCTTTCCATTCAAAACGCTGCCATCATGATAAAACGTCCTCTCTGCGTTGTGCTAGCCACGTTCCTGGCCACGTTCCTGGCTACTGTACATAACTGTTACATTGTGTAAAGTCAGAGGGCTCGGCTCGCAAGCTTACAATCTAGTGATGCATTACAGGGTGAGAAGTGGTTCGCTGCGGGCACTCTCTGCCCGAGAGAAGAATAAAATGTTAGGTAAGGGTATGATTTGACCTATACGTTTACTAGGGGGTCACATGACCAAATGTGTAGGTAAAACCTCACTCTCATCTTCTTCTTTTTACTGCGAGCAAATAAACGGTGCCAGAAATTGTATTGAAAACAGTTTTTATTAAATGGGGAAGGTTTAGCGTTTTGTGTCTGCTAGCAGGCTTGCATGAGGTAGAGGATGGATGATGACCACACCTGGGAACGCTCAGGTCTTTGCCCCAATCTCAGGATGAAGGGGCAGATTCTCGGGGTCTGAAACTGACTCCTTCCTATTCTCCCCCCACCGCTGGGATCATATAATAATACTCCCAGTTGGTGCTTTGGCTCCCAGTATGTTATGGTTGATATCCCTGCTTGAATACAGGTGACTCAATTAAGTGTCATGAGGACCGCGAGCCATTTGGCGAGTCACTACATAGAATCTTCTCAATGGGTTATTAAAGGGTTAATTGCTAGACTCTCATTTAGAAAGTTCCGAGGTAGGCTGATTATTACTGACGACAACGCGGGTGTTCTAAATAAAAACAAATATTATTATATATATTTGTTTTAAATAGACAATGTGTACATTTAATTCTTTGAATAATCACAGAATAGAGAAAAAAAAAAAAGAAACTTGTTCCTACTGAAGAAGAATGACTTCTTTGGGCGGAGAAAAGGAAGTGGGATTAAAAAGTAATAAAATCTGTTAAAATCTTGCTTTACAGCAAAACGTCTCCGTGCGGGAGATTCCGATACAAAAATATACATTCTAAAGTTCAGGTATTCCCTGGAATCAGTTGATTTCCAACAATAATCAGTTTGTATCTAAAAGATTAAGTTTGAGAATAAGGAACTTTGTTAAATTTGTTGCGTGTGTTTTTTTTGGGGGGGGGGGGGGTCGGTGGCAAAATTAAATTTGGATGAAGGAGCCAAGGCTTCTCTCTGTGTTCTCTCTCCGGCACTGCAGGGGTTAAGCGTGCGGCTACTTATTACTCCGTATACAGAACAAAGGATGAGTTCAGAGAAAGGGGAACCGACTCCGGAAAATAAATTGTTTTTAATATACTGGGAGCTCTTTATCTCTGGCACCAAAACGCTCCCACATTTTATTTTCCCTGTTGTTACACGTTTCTCCTGCTTTAAAAACTCAAACCTTAATCAGTCGTTGGTCTCGTCTTAGATATTTGGGTCACCATGTGAAATCATTGATTGGCAGCACCTTTCACCTTCACCACCAACGACCCGGGTGGCCCCCGCGGCTCCTTCTCAGAAACTCCCGAGTGTATCGGTAATGTTGGCAACCAAAATGGTTCCAAGTATCGTAGAAATCAAGAGGTAAAGATATTCTGAATGAAGTCACCTGTATTCAAGCAGGGATTCCAGCTGTGATATAACAGGGAGAAAAGCACCAATCGGGATGCTCAGATATCATTAAACCAGAGTATGACCCGAGTGTGACCCGGAGAATCTGCCCCGTCACCCCGAGACCGTGCAGCTGGGGTAAAAACACTGAGAATCTGCCCATTCACCCCAGGACGGGGGTAAAAGCCCAGAGATTCAAGGGGTAAACTCTTCCCACATACAGTTACAGCGGCCCAGTCAGTGGCCACTACTGGTATAGCTGACATTTAAAAAAATCACTGAAAACAGCCGTTTCTGCCTTAAAAGTGCGAGCGAGTCAGACGTCTTGTAAACACATTCTGGGTCTTATAATGGAATTATGCCATTTTTTTATTAGTATATAAAATGCTGACAGCTGGTCGACAAACAAAATACTTTAACTTTTCCCCGTCTTCGGAACAACATGGATGTACAAATATCGCAGAATTCCAAAAACCCAACTTTTAGCGCCTTTAGCCTCCGATCAGATAACCTGTGCGCATCCACGGACGCTAAACTCACCTGGAAACGGTTTTCCCCTCTCAGGAATCCGGGTGTGTGGGGGGTGCATAGGAATTTAGATTAAAAAAAAAGATAACGCCGACAATGGTCATTTTTAATGCAAACAGACAAACAGTGGCTGGCGGACGGCGGGGTCCCGGTTCCTCTGTGTATTGTCCATGTGGCAGAACCAGTATGATATATTCAGTTTCTGTCCCTTCTACTTACCCATCTTTACAAAGGCTGCCTGAGCCAATTAGCCACAGCCAGCAACCGAGAGATAACTGAATGGGGAGGAATAATCACACAGATCCAGAGAACAGGAAAGTACGATTTGGTCGCTCCCATGGGCTTTAATTCATATCTGTAGAGATTGTTTTAATTTGAAACATTGTTACAAAAGTATTTTTATTACCCACCTTTATTTTCGTGTTTCGCAGAGACCGACGTCTAATTACCCATTGTACAGCGCTACGGAATTTGATGGCGCTATATAAAACAATAAAACATAATAATAATAATTAGTTGTTTTTGTTTATAGCAGCCTGTGAATATCCATTGCTGGAGGCCATAGGGACAGCGCTTAAAGTACCTAAATTAGGTTAAAAAAAATTAAACAAAAATATTTGTAGAGTTAATATTTACATTTTTATTCACATCTCGTTTATTAGTAACTAACATTCTCATCATGCGCAGTCCGAATAACTGCATTCCATAAGACACTTACTTTCCAGTACATGACCTCCCCCCCAGCGTCGTTCTTAAAGGGTTAAAATAATTCCACTAATGGTGGCACTTAAATTACCTGCATTAACGGATCGGCCGCGTCTGGTGCGTTCACTGCAAACATCCCCCAAGGTGGGATTACGTTCTTACAGGTGGTCTCTGAGGCCTGCAGGACAATTGTGTAGCAATCATGTTAAAGTATTTTTTTAAAAATCCCAAATATTTCCATGGAGTTTATTTAAACAATTTGCAGGGGGGGGGGGGTAATACAGGTCCATGCTGATTTTGTTCTATAACCTTAAGAAATGAGTATATATTTTTTCTTTTAATATAGTTTTTGTTTAATACTAACTACTTTGGGGTATTGTTATTTAAGAAAAAAAAGTTTTTTGCTATGAAAATAATTTTTCTGTGTCTTGAAAAATATAATTTGGGGGTAATTTTAAAAAAAAGAAAATCGGGGTATTGTTTGAATGGCTACTGTGACATAAATTCAAGCCCTGTTTATATGTATTACTGTATACAGCACTAGGGGTTATATTACTGTATACAGCGCTGGGGGTTATATTACTGTATACAGCGCTGGGGGTTATATTACTGTATACAGCACTAGGGGCTATATCACTGTATACAGCGCTGGAGGGTTATATTACCGTATATAGCGCTGGGGGGTTATGTTACTGTATACAGCGCTGGGGGTATAATATTGCATACAGCCCTGGGGGTATATTACTATATACAGCGCTGGGGGTTGTGCTTTTTAACATGGGACTTCCCATGTAGGTATAGAAAGCTTTTGTCATTAAGGGGTTCCCCGTATTAAATGATGTTCCCCTCGTCATTCTGTCCTTTCATTCTTCTTCTCTTTTTTTGTGACTGTGGCAGGGCAGTTGGAAGCCCCTTGGTAATGGATCCAAACAGCATATGCAGGAAAACCAAGCGGCTGGCCGGCAAGCAGGCTGAACTGTGCCAGACCGAGCCGGAGATCGTCAGCGAGGTGGCCAAAGGTGCCAAGCTGGGTGTTCGCGAATGCCAGCACCAGTTCAGGTCCCGGCGCTGGAACTGTACCAGCCACAACAAGTATTTCGGGAAGATCCTGCAGCAAGGTAACCGCATGAAAAAAAAACCGTGTGAAAAATACAGATTTAAAAAAAAATCTACGGAACATAAAATGTATATGTTTTGTTCTAATTATTAACAAACTATCAGTCTGTGATTAAAGGGTTAATACTGCAAGAGTCAAAAAGCAAAGGTAACAAAAGCTGTAGGAAGCTGTTAAAGGAGCAGCCAATCAGGACGGAGCAGGACAGGCGCATGCTGGAAGATGTATATCAGCAGATGAGACGGGACGTTAAAGCGTTAAAATATATGAGCTTCGGTCTCCTAAGACACACTCAGGGTTTTCACCCCAATCTCAGGGTGAAGGGGCAGATTTAATAACATCTCAGCATCTCATTTAGTTTTTTTCTCACTGTTATACCTCCATTTCCTGCTTGAATAGAGGTGACTTTATTCATTCATTCATTGAAGCTCCTACATCGCGTCTTTGATGGCTGCTCCTCCGGTCCCACCCACTTTTGGCACTGGCCACGCCCCAACCCATTCCTTTTGCCACCGCCCCCAACATTTCAGGTGCCCAGGTGGGATATATGAACATTATATTGCTACTATATAGTGTATCTCTGCAGCGCTCACAGGGTTAAGACTTTTCTTCATTTTGTTGTTAAACGATAAGAAGGTTTTTCCTTCTCGTCAGTCGTTTGGCTTGTTTTTCCTCCCCTGCAGACGGGAATAAGATTTTTGGTTATATTTTATATAAGTCCGGGGCTTTACTGCTGTAATGAAGTAATTATGGACGCTTCTAGACAATCTGTGGGTTTAATAAAGAAAAAGAATGTTTTCTTGTCTGCTCCTTGATTTACTGTTCCCTTGAGGATTTATTACAAGGTTCTCGGAATCCTCAGCCTCTAGAATGTGCATCAGTCGCGGCCTCCACGCCATCTTTTCAGGGTCCTGCATCCCTCTTTTAAGTAGAAACTACCAAAAACTTGTTTTTTTAAATGGTTTCAAAAGTTTTGAAAAAATCAAAAAAATAAACGTTAAAAATTTAAATGTTTATAGCACGAGGAAGCCGATATCCGCGGCGGATGGTGATCCGGTTACTATTATCCAATTTATTTGGACTTCTCTCCCTGCTCCTCCCCTCAAACCTTTACAAAGGCTGCGTGAACCAATCAGAAACAACCAGCAACTTAACAACACAAAAGAGATAACAAGGAGGAATAATCATGCAGGAAGTTTAGATGGGTGCATTGCTGATATATATAACTTAGGTGGTTATATATTTTTATATATATATATAATTACATTTTTAATACAAAATTCTGTTTTTTTAATGATTTTTAAAAAATAATTTTTAATTTTTTTTTACATTTTTTTTAAAATATTTTTTTAATGATTGATGTTTAAACTCGGTGGAGGTGAATTAATACTTGAGACAAAATCCTTTATTCTGTGTCTTTAGTCCCAGTTTTAATAATAAAAAATGATCACTATGGAGGATGTAGGGGGTCGTATCTGAGCTCTTGAATTAGAAGTAAACTGTATTGCTCTTGATAAAAATATTACTAGTAGCAAAAACCTACAGGGGGTTTATTCGCTGAATGGCTGGCCGTACTCCCAACATGTCAAAGACAGGAGGTGCGGTTAGAAGCCGGGCCTGTCTGATGATCACTAGGCGGCCCTGGTATTATAGAAGAAGAATAATGGGGTTTATTAACCTGTTTAATTTATAAAGCCGTTTCCTGCTGTTTCTATACACATTATCGGGGCTTTTAGGGCTGTAGAACCCTGCGATCCCCTCATACCCAGCAAACATTCTGACCTCCTAGAAAAGAGGGGCATCGGGGGAGGAGAGAGGGGCATCAGGGGAGGAGAGAGGGGGATCAACGGAGGAAAGAGGGGCATCAGCGGTTTAGGGCCCCAGCAGGGTCACTAAGGAGGTGTCCAAAAGGTGATTTGCAATGAGAAGAACCGTTTCTCCTCACACTCACTGTTTAATGAAACGATGGTTTCGTGATATATTTGGTAAATACGCCACGGACTGGAAATAAAGATAAGAGACGCGCTGTAGTGGGAAAAATACTGATGGAGCAGGAAGTGGAATCCGTCTTATCTCCCATTGGCTGCTTTGCGTTCTATTTTGGAACTCTGACCTTCAGATACAGGAGTGGTGCGTTTCCTATGAAGTTAGGCCTAAAAGCTACCTATCTAAGCCTAAGGTGTGGCCGTAGGATGCGTTTTAAAACACGTCAGAAGCATATATATTCCTGTCAGTTTGTGGAAACGTAATATGTGTTTGTTTTTTTTTTGTTATCCTGAGGATCAACTTTATTTATAACGATTATTTCTAACAGCGAATAAACAGGCCACTCGGACAGTGAGAGCACCGCGGCCCCATGTTTTTGGCGTTATTTTTGGCTAGCATTATTACCACACCTGTGAGCTCTCCGGGTCGTGCCCACTTCCTCTCCAAAAATGGGCGGATTTCAGTAAGACGGCCCACTGACATCAAAGGACTGGGGCGGACATCAGCGGGACCGTCTACCCAGGAGGGAGGGCTCCATGTAGCCGGTATGGTGCCCAAGTATGGTGATTACCCTATGGAGGGCCGGTGATGAAGATGCAGGCCTGTCACTTTAATGCCAGCGGCCACCTGATGACATGAGCGCATCCAACGTCTGGATATGTGCCACTTCAAGCAACATGTTTATGCTCACGCGGGCATACCCTGCCGGTGGCCGCGGCACCCGATCCGTCGGCCAGCACCCTGCCGGGAATGTGCCTGCTGTGCCAGTCCTGGCTTTGCCCTGTGCAGTGACACCTAGAGAACTATGGACTGCCACTGTGCCCCATGACTGAGGTTACACATAAAGTATTAACCCCTCTGCAGGGGCAGAATGGCTTGGGAGGCAGGAAGGGAATATCTCAGGAAATATCCCCTGAATCCCACTTAATCCTAAATGTGGAGTGTTCTGGAAAAATAAAAGTCAATGGCATTGTAAGAATCTACATGGGTCGTGTTATTTCATTGGCTATCACCGTAGTATTAGTAGTATTAGTGATACGGAATTTGGGGGGGGGGATTATATATAATTTCCAAAAATATCCCCAGATTTAATCTTTAAAAATCAGATTAGTTGATTCTGGTAGTTCCTGCAATCCCCAAGATAAACCGCCACAGGGAACCTTAAAGAATTCACAATTCCGCAATAGGATTGTTTTATCCTCCGTCCACCAGCCACGGCAAGACCCAGCTTTTCTCATAATGAAGGACGTCGAAGCATAGAAGAGATTTTATCTAAGAAAAAAAACAATGTTTTTGAGATTTTATCTTAAAAGGATTTGTATTAACTGCCCTGTAGGGTGGAGGGTGGTTAAGATCTATGCTTCACCGTACTATAGCATAAAAAATAATTGAGAAGTGGATCCAAATGTATTAATTATTATTAATAATAATAATCATAATAACAACAATAATTATAATATTGAATTATTTTTAATAAATTATTATTAACATTATTATTAATATCAATTATTATTAACATTATTATTTATTTAATTTATATATATATATAATTTTTATTTACATTATTATTATAAGTAATAATATTACACTATTTTTAATAAATTATTGTTGACATTATTGTTAATATAAATTATTATTGTTATTATTATCATTATTATTATTTATTTATTTTAAATATTTTTTATCAACATTATTATTTTAAGTAGTAGTAATAATAACAGTTGCGCCACAGCATGTATTTCTTTTTATGCCTGCGATGAGTGTATGTTCTCGATCTCGTGAGTCCAGAGTGTTGATAAATTCTAAGTGTTGTGATGACAGCGGAAGAGATTCCGTGTTCTGGAGCATCCGTCATGCGATACATTGTAACACTATGATACAATCTCTTGAAGAACTTAATCCCAATAATTTGCCGGGACAGAAATGAATGCGCTCATATCCTTGAAATATTATAATGGCTCTGCCGTGCGGGGGAAGCTCTCATCCCGCTGCCTCTGCTCTGAACACAAGTAATAATTTAGGGTATTTTTAGCATCTTATCCTGAAGGGTTTGGCAAAGGTAGTATTTGATTTGGATGTCAAAGAATAGGTAAATTGTATAAAAGGAAATAATTTTCGTACATACACAGAGTCACAAACTTAAAAGATTGTTTTAATGAAAAGAAATGGCTGGTGACGTAGGAGCCGTGTCCTGATGTGAACGGTTAAGCTATTAAGAGACAGAAGTTTATAGAGGACCTCATTTTCTACATGGGGCTAAACTAGGACAATTCTGGGTGGTATCTGAGTGAACTGGTGTCTGATTTACCTCAGCGATCCGCAGAGGAGCCATTATCTACAAATGGAGAAGACTTGGAACGGTGGAGAACCTTCTCAAGAGCGACCGGCCGACCCAAATTCCCCCAAGAGCCCATCAACGACACGACCAGGAAGTCACAAAAGAACCCAGACCGACGTGTAAAGAACCGGAGACCTCACTCGCCTCAGTTATGGTTCACGATTCCAGAACGAGAAAGAGACCGCGCAAAAAGGGCATCCATGAGAGAGCTGCCAGCCGAAAACCCACCGCTGACCAAAAACAACACAAAGGCTCGTCTCACATTTACCTAAAAAACATCTTGATGGCCCCCATAATATTCTCTGGGCTGATGAGTCAAAAGTGGAACTTTTTGGAAGAAATGGGTTCCTTTACATCTGGCATAAAGTGAACACAACATTCCACAACAACAACATCATACAACCAGTCGCCAAGCGCAGCACAACCAGTTATTAGGTTTAGGAGGTAGTTACTTTTTCACATTAGTGATATAGGTTTTGATTAACTCTTTATCTTCAATAAGTCAAAAGACTTCATTTTGTGTTTCCTCACACTGTCTTGTCTAAAATATTAATTAGTTGGATGATCGGAAAGATTTAAATGCGACAAATAAGCAAGAAATAGAAGAAATTAGGCAGGAGGGAAATACTTTTTCTCAGTATTGTATAACCTCTACGTTGTCTTCTTCAGACCTCTGAGGCTTTGGATCGTTACGTGACCCCACGTCTCACTCGATGAATCTGTTGGCCACTAAAATGTATCACAAACTCGTATCTTCCCCGTAACAAATATAACATAAAAATATATGGTTTAGGGATTCTCTTCTAACTTCGACGACAATATGTGGAGCCATAAAAGATCTTAAGATCTTGTTTCTTCTCTTGGTCCAATACAATATGTTTTTGGTCACTAATGATATCTCGCATTAGGTTTGTTAATAGTGTCATTTATTAATAACAAACAAGGATGGTTATCTTCTGTGGACTGATTATAAGAGCACAAAAGGAAGACGGTTTCCGCTTTTTATTGGCCAAAATGGTTAATTCAATATATTTAAATTATTAAAAAAGTATTTAATATAAATTATATATATATATATATCCTGGATAATAATAATAATAATAATTATTATTATTATTAAATATAACCATTATTTTTAAACCATAGAGCAGTCGGGGAAAGCAATGAAAAATTATGATCATAAGTATTTTTAGTCTATTTCTGTAGACCAAGTCTTGCTACCTCTTCTTGCCTTTAAGGATTTCACCTTTATTTGTCCCAAAACATTGTGCTTGACGGCAGTACGGACAAATTGTATCATTATCTGTATTAAGCCTGGAATGCTGCGTTAAATGTTGAGTTAAAGAGTTCCACCCAGTCTGATCAAATTAACACTTTTTTAACAAATTGTATACACAATTCCTCGTACTGTTGAAGGTCTAAACCCTTCCAAGAAATAATTGTTTAATGACGTAAAATCGCGCCTTATTCTTAACCATTGACGGAAATAAGTGTCATGTGACACAAAAGCTGGTACGGATCGGTGGTTGCCATAATTTCTGTATTGTTTTTATATGATTAATCCTTTAGGTGAGCAAATAAAATTAGAAATCTGCTAATGTTTATTTGCTGAACATACTGGAGAGAGAGAGAGCTCAATTAATGTCTAAGTGGGACAGCACCTCTAAGGTGAGCTGAGAAAAAGCTTGGAGCCATAGACTTTATTCTCTCCGTTCTTCAGACTGAAGCTACGACGGCTCTTCCCCCGAATCCAGAATTTGATGGACGCGAAAAGTGAGGCCTTTGAGTGAATCACAATGTGAAAGGAATGTGACGCCTCTCCATATGTCTGATTCGTGACTTATACCTTTTGCCCGGAGGGATCTATGGAAGGATCTCTGCAAGACTGCAATCATTTCAGGCTGTCTAAGAAAAAAAGACAGGTACAGTCACAGACTCCTCGTAAAGTTCCTGGAATTGCTGGATTTGTTTTTTTTGGGGGGGCTCTGAACGGTGCTTTCTCAGGGGTGAACCGGGAGAGCCGGATCTGGCTTGTGAAGAGTATGAGCCGGAGTCCTCCTTGTTTTGTATTCTAGCCTTTCCTTAAGTTTAGCTTGGTTTGGGGGGGGGGGTGACTCAACAATCATGGGGTCCGACTCCGACTAGAAAACATGCGCTCACTCAAGAAACAAAGTAAACCCATGGAAGCCATAAATTATTCATACGGCAACCAGACCGGACCAAACCTGGTCTAACCCTTGAAGCCATCGGGTCTCCAGGATGTATCTGAGCCAGTTGGGTGCTCCTACGCCATGGAGTTCCCTACCTCGTTCTGTCAAGTTTCTACTCTAAACACTCATCGGTTCAGCGAGGTCCATCCTGTCCTGGTATCTAATTACATCCACTATCTACCCACAGAACCATTACAAGCAGCTCCTCTTTCTTGTCCGTGTTGTTAAAGCCACCTAAACCATTCGCCATCACATAGGCACACGCCTAAAGGTAAATAATTGTTGCGTTTGATGGGGACCCCGAGACTTTGATATCATTATCCAGGGTGATTGCACAGAAGTCACGTCCCACACTGACTATGGACAGCTATTCTCAACAATGAAAAACACAACTGACCGTTACTCCTCGATGGAGAGCTGCCTTGGGACCTTGATGGCCCATAGGCAAGATCCACCATGTTTCTGAGACGAGACTGGAATGTAAGTACCGCTCCACCAGCATTCACGAGTTGACATCATTGGCGAGGTCCTGCAACCCATCAGCCGTCAGAAGGATGACTCCAGAAAACGAGGGATACCTTGGTTTTCTGAAAATTCCATCATGGAATAAAATATTACATTAAATTCCATCGGAGAAGCTAAGGTTATGTTTTAAATTTAGTAAAAGCACCAGAATGTCCAAATGTATAATGTAAATAACTCATGGACACACCTGTGCTCAAGCAGGAGCATCATTAATGCCGCATTAGCTCAAGCAAACCCAAAAAAGAAAATTATATAAATCAATAACGTGTAAAAATTGTATTTCTGTTAAAATTCCATAATGTTTGCGCAGGCATTTTAAAATATCTGCATAGTAGCATATTTACGATTGTCTCTTATTTCTAGAACATATTTTCTTGTATCCTGATTCCTCATTCTGATTGGCTGTTCCCTTTGGTATTTTTTTTTGGGGGGGTTAACCCTACTTACTAACCTATCTTACTACTGGTGCAGGAATCAGAAAAAGAAACAGGTCAGGATTAGACTTGCTTTATAGCAGGCAGCGTGATATTTATTACTATAATATAGAATCATGCATTAAGGGTCTTTTTAATGCCGAGGAGACGGTTCGTGGGGGGGTTTCATCGCCGGCAGGTTTTGGCACCGGAATTCCCCACTCGGCAGCTATACGGACAGGTTCAAGGGCTCTCGCTAAACAAATAGGTATCTTGGGAGAATCTTGTTAAATCAACCAACCTAAGACCTTAATCCAAGTCGGATTCAATAAACCTGCTCTTTCTGTTTGCATTAACCCTCGGCTCGCCAGAGGGAGGGTCCATATTTGGTTCAACATGGTTCTTTTAAGAGGTTTTCACTGGTTTTACCTTAAAACAACTGATTTTTTTTTTTCTTTCCAGTTTTGTTTATTTTTTTCCCCTCCCCAAAATATACATACTTGTCATCTGCATTCAGGAGCGGAGCCACCACATAAACTCACCAGGTCTCCGTTAGGCTCGTAGACTCTCAGCGGATGGCGGAGGAATTGGACAGGTTCTAGTTATCGCTAGAATTCCCCCCCCCAAAAAAAACTTTTGTTCATAATGATTGCATTTTTTTAAGTATATATAATTATTCTTTTCATCACTTATGTTACAGCTGTGGACCCCGTAAAAAATATGTTCTCGGAGCGTTTGGAAATCTAGAGCGCGCCGGTGAAGGTGAATTAACGTGTCGTGTTTTTTTTTCTGTTCCCCCGCAGATATCCGCGAGACAGCGTTTGTGTACGCCATCACAGCTGCCGGCGTGATCCACGCGGTGACGCAAGCGTGCAGCATGGGGGAGATGCTGCAATGCGGATGTGAGGTCACCCGCAACTGGGGACCGCCCCCTCCTCTTGCTATTGGACCAGGAGCCGAGGGCTCCTCCTGGGAGTGGGGCGGTTGCGGAGACGACGTTCAATACGGATACGAGAAATCTCGCCAGTTCATGGACGCGAAGAGGAAGAAGGGGAAGAGCGACATTCGAACGTTGATTGATCTCCATAACAACGAGGCTGGGAGACTGGTAAGGAATGATAAGTCAATAATTGATATCCAAACCTTTGTGCCTCTCTTTCCTGCTCCCTGCCCCTCGCTCCTCCCCTGATGCTCCTGTCTCCTCCCCCGAGGACTGCTTGGTACAAAGGAATCACAGGGTTCTACAGCCCTAAAAGCCCCGATAATGTGTATAGAAACAGCAGGAAACAGCTTTATAAATTAAACGGGGTAAATAAACCCCATTATTCTTCTAAATACCCCCCTCAGTTACACAAATACCCAGCGATGGGGATTTTCCCAGCTCTGCCCCTGAGTTCACCCTCACGTAGTGATGATTGAGGAAGTCTGTACTCATAACCCGCCATCACTCCGGAGAGGCCAGGGCGCTGGGTCCTGGCTGAATAACCCGAGACCGGTACTTTCCTATCCGGGATCTCACACAAGTATTTTAATTAAAGAGCCGGGCAGTGCATGAATCACAAACTAATTAGTGGCGAGCGTCGTATCGGAGAGACAGGCATTCCTGGGGGTGGCGGGTTTAGCCCGAAGGGAACGAAGGT
This sequence comes from Sceloporus occidentalis, assembly GCA_023333645.1. Classification (NCBI taxonomy): domain Eukaryota; kingdom Metazoa; phylum Chordata; class Lepidosauria; order Squamata; family Phrynosomatidae; genus Sceloporus; species Sceloporus occidentalis. Next base: position 642,587 of record JALMGF010000136.1, on the reverse strand, counting down.
TCATTCCATGGAAGAAACATCTCGCCTTATCTCACCTATCTCCTCACCTCCTCCCCGTCTCTCTCGCTTCTCCCTCTCACCCCCTCCGTCTCTCGTCTTACTGTCTCCTTACACATAGGGCTCGTCCCCCCCCCCCTTTTTTTTTTCTATACGTCTGTTTACATTTATCTTCTTCTGTCATTCACCGTGCAGCCGAAGTGGATTGATATACCTGCCAGCTGTTCCGGGTTTCCAAAGGCAGTCCTAATTCTTGAAACTGTCCCAGGAAATGAAATGCAAGCAAAGCTTTTCACAATAATAGCAGCAGTCGTAATAGAACTAAGAAATCCTTCTGCCATTTGTTTTTAAAGGGTTAAAGTATTATTCTGTTTCCCTGTGTGTTTAAGGCTTCTGTCTGGAACCCAAAGGATCAGCTCCAAATTAACCCATACCTAGCCATTTGCTGCTCTTTTGCTCATTATTTCATTATATTATATCATTATATTATATAATTTATTTATATGGTGGCCACAATGTATACAGTGCTTTACTCTTTATAAAAAGAGCATGTATATATTGCGATCCTAAAGCACACACGCAGTGCATTGTGGGATGGCGATCAGGTAGACGCTGCCCACTCAGGTTATAAGAAGAGAACTTAAGGTTTTGTTTAAAGGTGCTGTTCCATTTTCACATTAAATATAACAGATTTGTCACTTTATTCTTTCCTTGTAAGGTTTCATCATGTCAACCAAAACAGAAACGTGAAGTTTATTCTATGGCAATAACCTATCAGCGCTTGCTTTTGTGTCACATGACCATTAAGCTTTCCCTGAAAAAAGATAGTAATGAAGAAAAATTGTATACCATATAATATAAGAATTCAGACATTCAGCGGTATTACGTTTCTAATACCACTTTTGGGTAAAAAACTGTTAAATTAAGCAGTGAAGGGGATCTCCATGGGATCTATGGAAGATATTTATTGATTCAGTGTTACTTTGTTTCATTCTCCAGGCTGTGAAGAACTACATGAGAACTGAATGTAAATGCCACGGGCTTTCTGGCTCCTGCACGCTGAGGACATGCTGGAAAAAGATGCCTCATTTCAGAGAAGTTGGTGACCGCTTGCTGGAAAGATTTAACGGAGCCTTCAAAGTCATGGCCGGTAACGATGGAAGAACCATCATCCCAGTAGGGCACAACATAAAGCCTCCGGACAAACAAGATCTTATCTACTCGGCCGACTCGCCGGATTTTTGCCAAGCCAACAGAAAAACAGGGTCCCTAGGAACCAGGGGCCGCGTGTGTAACAGCACGGCTCTGGACGTGGGGGGCTGTGACCTGCTTTGCTGCGGGAGAGGGCACAGAGAGGAGACTGTGGTGATGGAGGATAACTGTCTGTGTCGTTTCCACTGGTGTTGCGAAGTACAATGCAAAAAATGTACTGTGAAAAAAGAGCTCAGCATGTGCTTATGAAATGGACTCCGACGCGGAGAGAGACAAAAATTTGTCAATCCCGTTCGTAGACCTGAACAAATCCATCAGGCTACACGTGGATCGTTAACCTATAACACAAACACGGACTGCTCTATAAATGACCCAGACGACGTCTTTGCTGGAATTTGGAGACCTCAATATTATGAGCTGAGGCCACAAGACAGAATTATTAGTTTGGTTTCTGCTTGAACAAGGAGGTCTACAGGCTGGACCAGCACATCTACCAAATACAACCTGTACTAGAGATGGACTCTGCTGTTGGGAGGTAGAAGTTCTTCCAAAGGTGAGGGCAAAGTGTCCCATACCACAGCTTAATTGATGGTGTCCAAAGATCTGTAATGGACCATACCATCACCACCCTACCAACACATAACTTTCCTATCCAACACAGCAGAATTAATAGGTAAGGTAGGGTAAACTGTTGCCCTTTTCAGTTAGACAGGACCACCTACCGGTAAGAGACTACTAGGTGTGGTGGGCATTTTAGGTGAGCATTCACAATAGTTTCTGCCTTATATCAAATGAACATTAACTTCTGGCTAATAAATAAATAATGAGGGTCTACCTGTGGCTACAACTACCTTCACCCAAAATTATCTCATGGATCAAAAGGGCCGTAGTCTAGAAAGAGCTGCAAAGCCATAGATGTGGCTCTTGTGGTCCAAAGTCATCACTGGCCAACAATGCCCTGCTGTTTAATCGATTCCTGGGAATTACAATGTTACCAACACGAGGGCTAGTTAATTGCGCCTTACTTTCAAAAAGGCAACGATGGAAGATGAAGCAACTTCTAAGAAATAATTTTGGGTCTTCTCTACGCAAAACACGACAAGAGGCAGACAAAACTTCTAGAATCCCACTCATACACACAATACTACAAAATAATTCCAAGGGCTTGGTGTACAAAATAAAGCGAGGTCAACAAACGCAATACCATTCTGTATCTTATTTAATTGACCCGGCCCCCTTGGTTAGTTTTTGGGTCAGTTCGATGAAAGTTGGGTCACTGAAAAAGAAGTTGCTGTTGAGTGGAGAGAAGTTCTTTAAAACTTGAGGAACTTACTATTACCTTTACTCCTATATATATATATTGAAGCTTGGCATATGGTATCTTTCTAACCTCTTAAGTCAGTCTTAAGGACTGCAAAGGTCTGAGATACTTACTTTCCTACAGCAAGTATCTGAACGTTGATATATATCCTACCTAAGAAGGCTACTGTAGTTGACCCAAAGATAAGAATTTGCGGAGCGTGCGCATGAACATGCAGTTTTTATAATAAGATATAATGATAAGATTACAAATGCAACCTCTCTTGTACCCACAATTATACACGCGTAGCAAGAGTTAAAGTTGAACCGTATTTTTAACTCTTTACCTTCAAAATTCAAAAACAACTATACTTTTTCAGCACTTATTCTGTAGAGCGTGGAAAGTTCATTCTGGTGACAAATTCTGGCAACTAGAGGTTGGCAGATCCTCTAGGGATTGACTCGTGGCACCTTTATCTTGCACATATTTTTTTTTGTATATTGTACGCTTTTATTTCTTGTGAAATCTTCAGTTTTTCGACTGTATATTGGTGAAATATGATGGTTTATCTTTATTTTGGGGGGCTTTTGACAAGGGACGAAGCAGTCCCCCCAGTCTGGCATCCAGCAATGGAAATGATTGGTTGTTGCCATTGCCATGAGTTTGTATGACGCTCTATATGACTGGCGTGATCTCCGTAGCGATGCCCTTCACCCATCAATGCCAAACGAACACAGATATCTGTACAGATGCACACAGCGTAGGGTGGAGGAAATATGCCTGTGTGGTGTATAATATTTTATTTTTTACTAATAAAGTTATTTAAGGTGTTATGTTTTATGATTTTTTTGGTGAGCTTCTCCCAGAAGAAAAGGTTTTAAGGATGGAATCCCGCAACATTCTACAGTGGAACCAGTTGTGGTTACAGGGCACATGCGGAGGATGGTGACCTTTTGGGTGGGTGAATCATGGGTTTCAGGTGTACAGATACTGGATCTAAAACAGATACCTGGGAACACTCCCGATCTTGCCCAGATGTTCTACAAATCAGATCTGATTACCAGAGCCCCCTTTAGTGGGCGGGAATGTGGCATTTGGCCAAACCCACTCCCCGCCCAGGTCCTGCCCCAATCCTGCCACCTCCCAGCCCCTTTCAATTGTTTAGAGGCTATCTCGACCTCTATACAAGGCTAGCCTCGCTATCTTTACCCAAAAACACCTTCTTACTGCCTCCTTCCAAAACCAAGAGAGGGGGAAGCACCAAGGGGCAGTAAATTTGCACCATTACCCGGCGTAACCTACATTATCGGGGTGACGGTCTACATTTACCACCTTCTCATGCTTGGTGCAGAGCCTTCTTCTAGCCAGAAACCCTTGGCTATAGGCTACGTTGCGTCGTGGATAAGCCTACGATGGTTGAATCATGAGCTTATTGACCAAAACAGAAGGTGAACTTTGCAATGAATGAACTCTTATATGTAGAGCAGATTCCAAGTTAATACATTTGTTTGTGAGCCTTCAATCAATGAAAGGGTTATGGAGAATGACCGAACCCAACCCAAGCGCCATGTCGTCGGTTGGATTGAATACGGTAGATGGATCGGGCGATATCCAAAATTGTAAACGCTCTCCTTTTTTTCGGTTTAGAGAGTTGAAAGAGCACTATACAGTTTTGTAATAAAATCAGATCGGGTCCATTAAAAGAGTTCTTTATCTGCTTCTTCTAGAATGTTATGATAAATATCTAACTATCCATACAATCTTCAGCTATATCCGGAACACAAGGCGCCAGGAGAGTTTGCACGGAACGAGATTACAAACCAATAAACTCAATGGCATCTGGCCTCATGCCAAAAAAATGTTATTGTTGTGCAAAGTTCTATACTCTCAACCCTCAAGGTAATCAATGAATTAGCTGAAATCCTCCCCAAAAAACCCACAGAATCGCACATGCGCTGTGTTAGCTGGAGGTCATGTCCTCTGTCTAAGGAATATTATTTAATTAAGTTACCAGTGGTTGGCGTAACTTCTATTGATGTAACAATATCAATTGGTTTTTAATAATACAATTATTATTATTTATTGTTTATATAGTGCCATCTTATGCAGTGGTGCTGTACTATGGGACTTATAGATAAGTGTTACAGTAGGACAACCTGTAAAAAAATAGTATAAAAAAATACTGGTGGTAGAAAAAAAATGCCGTATGCATCCAGTGTGTCAGTTCCAGGGAATTCCACTAGAGGGCGCCCCAACCCTGCGTTTTTAATAATCATTCACAAAAGGGACGTCTTAACCCTTTTAGTGCCACAGGGGGTTAATCATACATTTCTGTTGAAACCCTATACTCTCAGCCTGGCACCGACACGGTTACATGCCTGGGGCAAAGAGCAGCCTGTACTCTGATCTGTTTTATTTTCTAGGAAAGTGTTAAAAGCTGTTGTTTGGAGAATCCAGAAGAACATACTGTGGGCGTTGTATCGAATGCAAACATTTTTTAATAAGAAAATAGAGGGTTTTTTTTATGTTAGGGAGGGAGACTCAAATGAGGTTACACAATAGGGGGGCCGGTGCCAAATCGCCACCGACAAACCCAAATGCTTATTTATATAAATGGGAGTTTTCTGGGGGTGCTGCCAAGACGGTGCAGTAATAAGACAAGTGACAGTCAGTGCTTCTCAGGAAACCTTCCAGATCTGGCTCAGAGACCCAGGACGTCGCCGTCCAACTTTCCTCATGGGGTGGGCCGCGTTCAGGACCACGCGGTGAAGGCTCAGACTGCATAATGTGATCTAACGCCGGAGATTCGGAAGGGTTCACAGACGGGCCATTAACGGGCAATTCTAAAGGACACTAAAAGCTTCCCAGCGTGTGAAGTGCTTATCGAGGGGCATTTTTCTTTTAGGGGGTGTGAATGTAGGCGAGGACAAGAGGGGGGCTTTAGCCAGACCCTCTGTGTCACCTTGTGCCCTATTGCTGGGTATTTGTGTAGCTGAGCGGGGCATTTAGAAGAAGAATATTGGAGTTTTATTTCCCCCGTTTAATTTATAAGGCTGTTTCCTGCTGTTTCTATACACATTATCGGGGCTTTTAGGGCAGTAAAACTCTTAATTAAGAAACAATGTAACAAATACAAAGGAGAACACCCCGTCTGAGAGTCAGAGGACCACGAAAGCTAATGTATTTGGAATAACAGTCTACTCCTTACTGCTCCTTTAAGAACAATGTATTCATATGCAAAGTGTGGACTTTAAAGGGACAGTTTAACCCCTTAATGACAAAGCCCGTACATGTACAGGCTCAAAATGCATTGTTTTCAATGGGTTTAGGGACCGTCCATTGTACTTAAAGGGTTAATGTCTCAGGGAGATATTCCAAAGAATAATGTGTATTCAACAACTTTAAAAAATACTTTAATATTAATTCTTAAAATATGTTTGTAAAAAAATAAATATGCTTACATTTTGCCTGCGTCGACGATTCTCAGCACTGATTGGCTGGTTGAAGCAGCCAATCAGTGGCAAGAATGCGCTCAGCAAGATTTAAAGAAACTTCTCAGCTATAATATATATTAAAGTGCGTAGGATGGCTGGGGCGTCCCATTCATGTTCTCTTTTAACCTGGGAGATGTGCTTGTGATTTCCAGACATATATTCGCCCAAATTCTTAATCACTTACATAACTCCCTAAAGTAAGCGTCACGCACATTGTGTTCTGCAGTATGCCATACAACCCCATCCCAAACTTATTACACATACGTGTTTGTGAACTGCACATGGGCCAAAAAAATTGAAATTGTAAATTAGAGAAAGAATGATACGGATCAATGGGAGAGATTGACTGTCGGGGTGCTAGCTGGAAAGGTAGGGAGCGTAGAGCAGGGTAGCACCAGATGGAAAGAATAAGCCAAATACAAAGTCCGAGTGATAAATCCGGGTCAGGGCAGGCAGTGAAGGAGCAATAACGAGAAACAAGCCGAAGTCGAATACCAGGAGGTCAAACACAAAAAGGCAGGATAAATGGGGAATCGCACAGAGCAGAACACAAGGCACTAGAAGCTCAATAACTAAGCCCAGACTGAAGGGTGAGCTGGGTTTTTATATTCTACAGGCCAGGTTCCTCCCACTGACTCACAGGTGTTACACCTACACCCGAGAGCATAAGTATTCCCCACCATGGGGGTTAATTAGGGGTTAACTTAGTCTGCCCTGCACTACCGTGCGGCGGCCAGCAGAGGGCGCCTGAGATTGGGATTGTGCGGGAGCGCGCCTTGCTGTAATTGCCGTGCGCGGCCGCAACAGCGTGGGGGCGCGCCTCGCAGCAACTGCCGCTGGCGGCCGTGATGGCCGGATGATCTGCCGCGTGGTTGCCGGCACGGGAGGCACCGGAGGACGAGGACGTAGTCCGCCCCGCAACGGAGCACGGCGTCCAGCCAAAGACCCCGGTAAGGGGCATGATGAGGGGCTGGGGGCCTGACATTGACAAAATGTGTGAATTTATTAATATTAATTCATTTATAAATGAAATTTATTATTTAAAAAAAACCCATAATATTAATAACTATTTCAACAAATAAAACAGATAAACAAATATGTGAAATGTTAGGTAAATGGCTACTTTTGTATAGTTTATGGAACAAAAAGAGAACGCTAAATAAATGATATTAAGATACAATGTAACGAATACAAAGGAAACAAAACAGCCCTAATTATTGCTGTCTGGGAGTAGGAGGACCCTTCAGAGGCTAATGGGGTCCTATATTAAAAGGGACAGTGCAGGGGTATATCTACTGTTATTATTTTATTTATTATTATTGTTATAATTATTATTATTATTACACTGTAACCATTCCATACAATCCCTGGTTTGAACCCAGCAGCAAAGGTGAAATGCATTGGGTGCTCTTGAGTATTTATTCACTAAATTAATAAATTAATTAATAAAATGCTGCATATTTTACACAAGGGGGGGGCAATAAAACTAAGACGGTGTTCTCTATTAAAAATTGGAAGAAAACTGCACTTTAACACCCCATGTAAAAAAAAAAACAACCAAGGCTTATATACTTATTGGGCATTTTATTTGTGTCCCCCCCCCCAAATATAATTCTCAATTCTAAGTAGAAAAAGAAAGGAATGTAATGCTATTTTAACCAAATTTCACGACCTCGCTGGTTATGTGCCCTCATCCCGCGTGACTCCAGTGGGGTGGGGGAAGGGCACGCCGTATGACATTGAATACATTGTTCTATTTACCATTGAAAGGCAATGCATGCAATATTTGGTGCCCCTAGGCTGTTAGTGCCCCTAAGGGTATGAACTTCACCTTGGAGAATTGTGGGTAATGTAGTTCTCGCTGGTACCCTATAGTTGTCTTCTATGACCTTTGCCCCATATACTCTTTTAGAGCCTGCGCTGCCTGCCCCTGGGTTAATTCAGACATGTATTAACCCTCTAGTGCTGGGTACGTTTATAGTCTGACAAGTTAATTGGTTAAACCGCGGCACTCACACGAGTCACAGGGGCCCTGCTCTTAAACCTAACACACAAGCAAAGTTTTCACCTGGCCTCGGGGTAATTTGGCTCCGGTGGTGAACCCTTGGGCTGCCTTTCCCTGTATCTTTGTAGGATTTAACTCAGGCATACTGTACATCTAATCCCATCCTCAGCTAGGATGGAAACGGGTAATCCTCCCACTTTGCAAACAATGGAAGCGGGAACAGCCTTGGCAGCGCTTCCTGAATAGCCTAACCCCTGAAGTGCCCCGGGGGTGGCCGCGCAATGTGGGCAAGACCCCTACGACTAAGAAGAAACCGTCATCCTCATGCATGGATCTAGGAGGGAAAGTGGGGTAGCTACCCGGGGCAGCACCCAAAAATCAGGACTGTCTCACAAAACACAGAACGCATGGTAGGTAACATAAGGACAGAATGTGGATAAGTGGGCTGAATCCACATTACTTGCCCTAATCGGAAGAAATATCAACACCTTCAATCCCGTAGATTGTAAACTCTTCTGAGCCAGACCCTCCTCACCTGTTGTTTCTGTAAATCAAAGTGTGTGTTATGTCCTACTGATTGTACAGCGCTACGGAATATGATGGCGCTATATAAAACAATAATGAATAATATTAAAGATTACAAGGTTCTGGGAGAACTGGAAACTGTGAGAGACACCTATGTGTTTGTGACATCGTCACATAGCTGCCAACAGTCCCGAATTTGCAAGGACACATCATGTGAGGGTGTATGTTTTATATGGGAAAGAGATGGTTGTTTCACCTCTACGATACCACAATGCTGCACGGATACGGGGGTCCAGCATACGCATTGTGAGTGGAGACCGCCGTGACCTGCCACCTGTCCCTGTTAATAATCTTAGGTCTGATTAACCGAAACGCTCATTTTTTTTATTGTTTTCACTCTGGTAACAAAAAAAATGATAGAAGCTAAAAAAAGACCCAACGCCGAGCGTGGGAAGGATACGAGACGGGATCAGGGCGGCCAACCGCTCCGTGCCTTCAGAAGGAATATTTGGGGTTAGTGGGCATGCGATCGTTTGGCAGCCGTTCCCCTTGACCCGGGATAATAAGCACCCCTCGCTTTGTGCAGAGACTCTCACCCAACGAACAACCAAAAACCTGCTATTATGTGATGTCAGACGGGGCTGCTCCGCGCGGCTCCCGGGCGGCAAGATTGTTGCCAGATTTCAGCATCTGTCTGCCGGTGGACGGCTGCCAGAAAGGAGCTGGAAGGGAGGAAAAGCTAGAGAGGTCTCAAATGGCAAAGCAAACACAAGGTAATCATAGTAACATCCAAACCTCCGCCGTCACTCGGCGCTGCACTTAGCTGATCTTGTCTTACCCTCTCTGACGGTGCTGACGGCGCAACTTGAACGCTTTATCCCGCTTCCCGCAGCCGCCCCGGCCCCTACGGATCTTATACATTAAATCCAGCGACGATCTTTACATTCAGGTTTTTGTGTGATTCTAAAACGAAGCAGCCATTATATAAAAAAAAATCGTCCCCATTCGGCCCCCATGTAGTCTACCTGTTTCTCCTGCTGTAAAGACTCAATCAGTCGTTGGTCTCGTCTTAGATTCAGGAGCCGTATGCCTATCCCATGCATGTTTAATACCCTCACTGTATTACCCTCTACCACTGCTGCTGGGAGGCTGTTCCAATAATCTACCACCCTCTCAGTCAAGTAAATCTTCCTTACATTACTCCTGTAGGTTTCAAATTATGGTCTTTTCTCCTCCTTTAAAATAAACTTCCCTCTTTTCAGTATTGATGCACTTTATCAATCATCAGATGCAAATACACAGAAATGAACTTTTGTCTGAGATATAAATCTTAATTATGACATTTTTCTTATATCCACCAACACTTGGTGAAGGAAAACATTCCGGGGACGGAAAAACCCCGGGAAACACGAGACTCAATCAGGAAACGTCCAGATATATCAACAAAAATGTACCTCTTCCAGGTGATGCATAAGGTGCACTTTCAGATCTCGCCACTAGGGGTCTACTTGATTTGTAGGCCCTCACCTGAAACTCCTAAGACCCGATGATATAACTATGTTAAGAAAACTCTAAAACAAGAAAACTTTCTCTTTGTTCCCATGGTGACTGCTTCACATTTAGAATTTTGACATAGAACTGCTTTGTTTAAATAAAGTATTTTATGTTTTATGCTGATATATTTTATTAGTTCTTTTTTTCCGAAAACAGACCCAAAACCTTGTATTGTGTTATATTTTTTTTGCCTCTTCTTACACGCTGGAGACTTGGTCCTAAAGCTGGACTTTGGGTGAATTTCAAGCAGTTGAGTTTCTGTGGCTGCAAAATAATTAATTGGCTGAAAGAACACAGCCACGGATTGCGAAACCTGTTCCAAAATAATAATAAAGTTACTACGTTGCCCCGTGACGGACCGGGTTGTACTTTGGTGCAAAGTGCTATAAGTGGAGCAAGGAGAAGGGATGTTCTGTTGGTTGCTATAGTGATTGCTTTACTTCCCATTAGAACCGATCTTTATATAAATGTATCTTTTTTTCACATTTAATGAGATATATTGTAAAAAAATTTGGGAGTTGTTAACTAATCGCTAACGGGATCTAAAGCGTTAATCTTGCAATTGCCGGATTATCTTTGACAAATCTGGGATCTGCTCCTGCATCCCGACCGCTACCTATAAAATAATGAATTCTAGTAAACGGCCCAGAAATGGAAAGAATTTTTGCTTGTTTTTGATCTTTTTTTTGTCTTGCGTTTGGTTACATAGCTAAACGCTTACAAATCCACCGCCTTTATGCCAAGGTTGCAAAGAAACGACGATTTATGGCTTTGTGATGGAGCCGCGCGCGCCTCGACGGTCTGGTTATACGCCAGTGGAGCGTCAGGGTTTTATTTTAGGTGAGGTTTTCTCTTTTTTTTTCATGTTAATGCTCCAGGCCTTAGAGCTGAAGTATGTGACCCGCTGACTATCCGGAGAATGCACAACTGTTAAAAGGTTTGCTCCGGTGGATTTCCCGGCCCATGAGCCGCCAACCTCTTTTATTGCTGCCCTTTGTTCTGTACAAAGCAGAAAGACTAATGAGGCTTTATAACTGACAAAAATTGAATAAAAAGAGCAATTAGATATAAAAAAACTGGCTTCATTCTCATTTATTTTAAGTAATTGACGTCCTCTGAAGAGCCTCTGCAGCGTTTCTTCTTTAACCCTCTGGTGTAAATGCTAAACCTTTCCCCTTTGGTTAATGCCCCAGTGCCATTAAGTATGCCAATTGGTTCAATTCCTAATCCAACCACCAGGGGGCAACGTTCTAATGCCCGATCGTGCGCACACGGCAGCATGGGTATCCAGAGCGGGTGAGTGGCGGAGAGAATTCTAAATAAGTGATAACCTGAAATTACCAAGGACAGGAACGGCTGTGCCTTTAAAATGACGTCAGACCTCCAGACATTTAAACGGCCAAATACGGTAACTTTTGCATTAAAAATAATACTAATATATTTTAAAAAGGTGACTCTGTTTGCCTGGAAGCTCAGGATCTAGCATTTGTTTCACCTAACAAAGCCCGCTCCATACCCGACTCTTTCTGCTTCTCACCCGTTAATGCCCCATCTCTCATGCGACCCAGTTTTGCCCCCTCTGCTCCACCGGGTGCATGCCAAGAAGGTTCCTGGGATGACAATTAAGTTTTCCTGGCAAACATTATAAATGAGGCAAGATTTTCATAATTAAAGAGATATTTTTGGGGAATTAATTTAGAATAATGTTTCCAATTCTACATTTAGTTACAAAAAAGAATTACAGTTAGCAGATTGAGTGGAACGGCACCTTTAAAGGGGGGGGGGCAAGATAAAATAATTTAAGAACTAGAAAAAGATAACAAATAAAAAAAAAATAAGTAAAGGTTAATTGGTTATGTGATCTTTTTTAATCTAATTTTCTGTTTGTTTAGAAATGATCCTACAAAACGATGGGGCAACAACTCACAACAAATTACTGTCCACATCTATATTGTCGTAAGTAACGTGTGTCGGTTAACGTGTAACGCATGTGACCAAACACGTAACCTGTGCTTCTCAGAAAAGAGTGACTCATTCATGAGAAATATTAAGGTCTGAGACAATGTTACATAACACAGGAGTCTGGGAGACCCGAGACCCGAAAAAAAGGGGAACTCAGCCTTACTGAATATTACAGGGATTTATGGTAATTTTTTTTAACATGTTCTAAATATGCAAATTATTTTTCTCTGATCCCTTTTTTTTATTTATCAATTTTATATATAAAAAAATATATAGATATAAATGTATGTGGCTGAGAGGGGTGTGTAGGCATGGATGTTTGAAAGTGTGACAGTGGGGTGTATATGGTTGAGAGTGGTGTGCGTGTGAGGTAAAGTGTGATTTGTGTGGCTGTTAGTTGTGTGTGACAAGTTGTGATACACACACAACCTTTGAGAGAGTGTCCTGAACATAAGCCAAGGACCAAGTATGGTAGGAACATGGAAATATCAGATAGTCCTAATGGTTCTTATCTACAGAGCTGGCCCTACTATATAGGAAGACAAGGGGGCCGGCAAGGACACCAAGGATGCCCCACCGGGAGGTCCTCTTCCACGTTCGCAACATACCAGGAGCAGAGCCGGCATATCTGGAGTAAAATTCAATGTTCCTATATATGGGGTGTCTGTTTCTAAGACATTTCTAACATTTATACCAGGCATGATTTAAAGTGCAGTCAATACGGTTAAAGGACTACAAGTCTCAGCATGCACTGGAATGCATGAGATGAAACAGCGCAGAAGGGGAGAGACACAAGCATATGGATAGACAGTTACAACGTGTCTGAGTGACAGAGCGATAGGTAGCAAGAGGGAGTGAGAGTGAGTAAGGAGGGGGCAGATCTTGACAGTAAATACTGCATGGTGAGGGAGATTTAAGAAGGGATCTTTGACAGCGACTAGTTTTGGGTCAAAGCGTGCTTTACTAACTCCCAAAAGTCCTTCTTCCCTCTCTAACTGCAAATATATTTGTGAATTAGAGGCATAATCTCTTTTCAGATCTTGCATTGATACCCCAATGTAACCTGTCAGTCATAGCGGCCAAGTTAAGAGTCAACTGCTTCCCCCAAAATCTTTTTTAAAGTGATTTCGACAATCAGACCCATTTAGCTCATCTTTAGCACGTGTGTTTTCATAACCCAAATGCATAACATTACATTTATCAATGTTGAGTCTCATCTGCCATTTCTAAGACATCGTGAGCTAAATTTATAACCGCGCACAGTTTGGGATTGTCTGCAAAAATCTACAAGACTTTTTTATCAAACCCCCTCGACCTGGAGCGTCTGTGTGGTGACCTGGAGAAGCGGCGCTTCACCTGGAGAAGTCCCAGAAATGTCCACGTCCACCAGATCCACCACTCCAGAGGCAGACCGGGTGCCGCTGCGGGCGGCCGCTGGTTGGAAAAGCCCGGGCCGCATACGGAATGTATGGTGGCACGTATCCACACGCCGGCGGCACGTGCCTCATATGCTGCCGCTGGCCTTAAAGTGCCAGAGCCGCCGAGTCATTACTAGTCCGGTCCTGGACCAAAGCCATGAGCTATGGGTAGTTTTGATAAATGTATTTATTTATGGTTAAAGCTGTGAAATTTGCCCTTTACAGCCTTTTTTTCCACTCATTGGCAGTGTTGTGGTTAACAGGATCTCCGCGCTCAGGTCTTGCACTCGCGCGGGGTTAGCTATGAATTCTTAGCAAACAGTCCGTGACAAATGCATGGGGGCCTTTCGGGAGCCACCCTCCCACCGCTCCTGGACTGATTCTCTTGCCCTTTGCACGATGCGGAACTGCCGTCCCTTCAGCCCTTCTCTCGGCAGCCGGTAAGCGAGACGGCGAAGAACGACAGACCTGCCGGCAAAAGACAGACATCAATCAGTTTCACCAAACCGAAGCTGATCAGGAAAATGTATTCAATATTGGATAACATATAATAACACTTGTATAATAACTCTAACTGTACTACGGCGCTATTCTGGCTGCCTCAGCATCATGGGAGTTGTTATCCAGCATCAGGCAAAGGGATGCCGGCTCTCTTTCCTGTTGAATGTCCTCTTCTTGTTTACACCATCATGTCGGCATCTGACAGATAATGGGAACAATGGGAGCGATAGCTGGAAATGGAGAGGAGGGGGCTCTCTCCCCCTGACTGTTCTGGGGGTCAGCTCTTAGGTTCAGTTATTTTCCATTTGCACCAAACAGTCCCAATTTGGCATCCCCAGCCCCCCGGTTGTTGCATTAGCACATAATGTCCTACAATAAGGGATTTAGACGAATGGAGCCAAAGTCCCCATGTCCAAACCGTTTAGGGATCTGCGATCGTAGAAGCCGTGTATGAGGCTGGCCGAAGTGGGACCCTCCGACCGGGGAATGGCGATTAGGAACCAATTCGCCAAGAAAGCCACCTTATTAGGGTACGTGAGAAAGCAAGGCGGGGGTCCTTTAAAGCATTAAGATGTCCTAGGGTCCACCCGAGAGCTGTACTGCCCGAAGCGAGGTCAGTGTCTGTGCCGACATAGACCTCCATGCTGCAGCCCACCGGTGCCACCTGCCACCTTCTGACCTTCTGGGAACTACGCTGGGAAACGATTGATTTCGCTACATTTAGCCCAGACTAGACTCGTTTTCCTAGGTTTCCAGAACAGGCTTGATTTATAAATCATTTCAGATTAAGCCAATCAGATTGATACATTGAACTGTTTATGCCCCAAAGGATATCTCCTCTACGTGATATGCCCCCCCCCCAATATGAGGACAGCGCCTGCAGTCAAAAGGTCCCTCTCTGCGGAACCCGGCCTGAGCTTTAAACCGGGACATTTGCTCTTGTCATGGTGTCTTCAGATGATCAAGGAGGAGTGGATGGGTGTGTGTAGTGACAGAGAGAGAGGGTAATTTAAAGAGGAGGAGAGTAGTAGGGGAAGTGCAAGGAGGTAGGGACAAGCAGTCTTAGAGCAGCAGAAGAGAGACTTGTGACAGCTGCTCTGAAGGACTGAAGAACATCGGGACCTCTTAGCGAGTTATTGATAACTTTTTGGAATGTTGGTGAATGAAGACGACGTGACGGAATGGAGTGAGGATACTCTGGAATACTAAGCCCCGTGACTGCAGTGCCTGCGAGGAGAGAGATCAGAGGAATCCCGAGTGATCCAGATGACAGAAGCCACTCTGGAAAGTGGTCCAGAGGTCTACGAAACTCAAAAAGACAGACCGAGATTCAGCAGGAGTAGTAGTGATACGAGGGGGTCCGACACAGAGGACAACTCTGTTGACATGTCTACTTAACGGTGCTGTTGCTAAGACTTGGAAGGGTATTTAAAAAAAAAAAAGCAGAAGGTTCCATCATCCCCACCAGAAAAACATGAGCCTCGTTTCTACGGCTTCAAAAATCAATGAAATTAGACAACCGGGCAGGGAAGGGTAACAGACCGGGGGAGAAACCCAGACAGGTGACACAGGAAGAATGGCACCACGGCACCTACCTGGCATCCTGATCCTGACTGCCGGCCTCCTGCTCTCCGTACAAAGGTAACAATTACAATATTTTGAGTCACATCCTTGAAATTTTTTCCCCGATAAAAAAAAAGGTAACTTCTCCAAAATAAGGAATTTTGGTTCTTTACAAAAGGTTAATTTAATACTTTTATACTTCACCTGGGCTGGACAACCTGCGATACCATTCACATCTCAAGTATGCCTGTGAGTGATGGGAGTGAAAATGGTGATTTTGTTTGGAAGGGTTACTGTTTATTCCAGACTGATCTATACCAGGCAGAAAACATCGGGAACAGAAGGGGTTAATTTCAGTTGTTCCGAGATGGGCAGAATTCCCGGCTACCGATGTTTACTGTTTGCTGTCACCGTCGTATTGTACAAATCACTCTGCGTTTGATTGTCTTCCCGTTAATTCTCTACACACAGCCGCTGGCCAATAATAAACTATTCATCGCCTCGCGCTTATAAAAAAACTCCTTTTCTGCAGAAAGTCGCAATTTACAAAAAAAACCCCATGATTCTCTGGATCTAAGGGAATTTATGTTATAACCCCAAATCCATTGACAAAATATTCTATGATTGCGCAATGTACAGTTTTTTTTACATCGAAATTGCAGTATTGGGAACCCCAATGTATTAAAAAAACAGGACAGGAAAATCCATTTAAACAAATCCATAGCAGGTCATATTATTATTATTATTATTATTATTATTATTATTATTATTATTGTTATTATAATTATTGTTATTATTATTATTATTGTTATTATAATTATTGTTATTATTATTATTATATTAATGGAACTATAGCCATTCAGAAGCCAAATGCTACATTTGGAAACATCAGCGGCAACATTCTTTTGTAGTTTTTGTTGTTTCCATAGTGATTGCATCAATGAAACTCTTTACTCCAGAACTTTTCCAGTTTGATAAATACGGAGCCAGGCGCGGGGGAATGCTAGAAGTTATACTGAATTATACTGAATTAGCATGATAACGACGCACTTTTAAGGATGGAATGGGCAGTAAATAATCGGAAGGGTATAGTTTGTTTTAGGTTTCTCCGCATAGTTTCCAACAGAACAGCTTTCAGAAAAAAAAGAAAATCTGTAATTTGCCGGCCGTTCCTGTCCCGGGTAATGCAGGTGATCCGGTCAAACAGGGTAAATAGCCGGGCCGTAAAAGCATTAGGTGCTGCTGGATGTATAGGGGCTCCTATAGCTGCCTGCCGGGGACCCCCTCCTCTTTATCAGTTGGGTAATGAAAATACTGATCTAACACCCAAATTAAACCAAATACCAAAGATAATAATCCTATATAGAATATACATATATAGAACCGGAACACACATATATATATATATATGCATATATATATATATATATATATATATATATATATATATATATATACAGGGATGCCTCGTGGTTAATTAATTTTATTGTATTTTAATATATATATATCTATATTTAATTTTTTCCCCAATTTGGGCCAAGATGTGTTTTTAACCCAAAAATGACCATGGGCAAAGCCACAGATCTCCGGGAAGGAACAGTTTTTATCAGTCTAGGAAGTCAGTTAGTATTAAACCAAAGCCTTTAAAATCTGCCCTGAGACCCTGAGGTTGGGGCAAAAACCCGGAGACTCCGGGGCAAACCCTGCGAGTTCTCAGGTATCGTTAGCGGTGATGTGGATTCCACGTAGACATCGCCTGCATGTTACGGGTTTTATCTCCTGCTCTATCCGGATTGTGTAATAATTACCCCGTACGCTTCACCCGCTACATTTTACAAACTGTCAGCTTGATTTTTTAGGAGATTTGGCCCTGATCTTGATGTTTTTTCAGCAATTACAACATTTTAACATTTTTATCTTTTTTTTGTTTATCAGGTTCCATTCTCATTCCTAAAAGACGGGGGGGGGGGGGGCATAGCATATGTTACAGTAATGATCACGTTACATAGAGGATCAATATAAAACCCAATAACCCCGGGTCACCTTATAATTATTAACCCTTGGTAGATTTCTAGTGCCCTAGGCCAATGTGCCCTCATCCCCACATTCTTGCTAACATAGGAGAGAAACAAGTCCCCAGGTCAGTCTCTAGGCACCTGTATGGTGGGAACAAAGGTGACCTGGCGGGCTGCATGCCACCACTGCCACCTGATCACAAAATTAGCATTTAGGGTCACCATGGGGCGTAGAGTGGGAGGGGCTAGGACAGAGTGGGAGGTGTGCTTTAAAAAAGATATAGGCGTAGATAGGAAGTGGGCGGAGTTACACAGCACCTTTCTGCCCTAAAAACAAGGTCATAGGAATAGCAAAGAGGGGCTTTAACGGTCAGACCGATGGGCAACATGTAGATAGAAAGACCTATCCAGGACAGAAAGTTCATAAAGGTTACCGCTTTGACCCGTAGGCATTAACTCATAACAGCCCAGAAGCTCATTGCCCCTAAGCATGCCCTACCAGCACCCAGCACACCTATGCCTAGAGAGCTATCCAAAACTGCCCCTAAGGGCCGTAAACACACCAGTTTTTCAGGACCGTGTATAATACTCT
Source organism: Sceloporus occidentalis (assembly GCA_023333645.1). NCBI lineage: Eukaryota > Metazoa > Chordata > Lepidosauria > Squamata > Phrynosomatidae > Sceloporus > Sceloporus occidentalis. The sequence continues at coordinate 624,449 of JALMGF010000136.1, read as the reverse complement.
ACTCACTGATGCACAAAGTTAATTGTTTGATTACCTCTTAATTACAGAAATCTTTACTGCCCTCCCTGTACGATGTATAAACTCCACGATTATTACTGAAACGACCAACATGACGAGTTTCAACCTGTTATTCAAAGACCTCAGCATTCAATACAAGCTATATAACGATATATATATATATATATATATATATATATATATATATATATATATATATATATATATATACATATATATATATAAATATATATATATATATATACATATTTCCAATCATTTCACTTAACTAATTATAATAATTTTTAAAACTGAATATATATTTTTTTTTTTCTGCGCATGCGCGTCTGTATACTGCAGGATGCAAACGTTTGAATTGCCTTGGATTGCCAAAAAATGTACAACTTTGCCCATTATACACTTTTGTATAAAAAAATTATATATTATATATATTTGAAAGAAAGTACATTTAGCTGATTTATTAATTCTTATATCTAGAATATAAATTAATGGTAGTAATAAAAAAAACAAGGACTGTCCCTGAATACCCAGGACGGCTGGCAGATATTCTAGCTAATTCTTCCATGTGATATAATTCACCTCTTTAATTCTTGATTCCAAAGGCAAGCTGCAAGGTGCCAACAGCCACAGTTTGATTGGGGCAGTCCTGACAGCAGGATCCCAATAACACCTTAATTGTGTAAAAATATGAAAAATATTTACTAAAAAGTCAAAAGTTTTAAAAATTTCCTTTTTTTTCATTTAATATTAAAAAAACGTGAAAGAAAAACAAGTTCTATAGGATTTAGCAACAAACCTAAGGCTGGTTTTGCGCATTAAAGGAAAATATAAATATTGTCTCAGTATGAAAGAGCTTTTTAAAAAATGAAAGGTTTTGCTTAACAAAATATTTTGCGTTTCGCTTGAATAGCCAGACAAAAGCAGCCGGGATTCTGGGAATTCGGGGGGGGGGGGCTCCAGGGGGGGGGGGGCTCCCCATATGTGTAATCACCTGAGATTCTCACACGGGAGATTTAAATACACCTTAAAGTTTGTTTTCATTTGCTTTATTCTGAGCGTTACTGTGTATCTAGCGCTCTTGATATTTTTTTTTGCTTATTCATTCTAGGATTGCTGATTCCATGGTTCAATGCATAGCTTCCAACTGTCCCTGTTTAGTTTCACTAATCCTTCTTGTCAATCCTCTTTTCACCCCTGATGCCCCTCTCTCCTCCCCTGATGCCCCTCTTTTCTAGGAGGTCAGAATGTTTGCTGGGTATGAGGGGATCGCAGGGTTCTACAGCCCTAAAAGCCCCGATAATGTGTATAGAAACAGCAGGGAATAAGGAAAGCCCCATACAATACATACTTTGATCATACATGTAAACTGAGTATTAAGTAAGCTGTGACCCGGGTTCCGTGTACCTTAATTAAGTCTATATTCAAATAATGACAAGTCAAGGTTTCCGTGTATTAGAGCCATTTGAGTAACACATTTGGAGAGTCACTGCACAAAACTTTCACAATGGGTGATTAAAGGGTTAATATTTTAAGCTTCTCAGGGTCCGCTCATTAAGATATTATAAGTCTCGATAGCCCTAAATTCCAGCTACCTGCCTTTTATTATTCTTTACATTTTATTTACAGAGCGTAGCGCTGTCACAATGAGAGAGAAAACAACATTAAAAACAAAAACATGAACAATAACATAAACATAGATAACATATACAGAAGGAGAAGGGGGTCCTGTTCTTGTGAGCTTACAATCTATAACCTTGATACTTTTTACTGATGAATGCTTTGGATGAGCAGGGCGGCCCAAACATGACTGTTTATAGGGGACATTTGCCCCATGTGTACGTTTGGGGTAAAATGACCCCAAAAGATGAATAACGCCAGAATTCTCTTCCCCAGTTTAAAAATGCACTATTTTTGTTAATGGCTTATTGTATAAGTGAATTAGAAGCTCATGTATAGATCAAGATCTCCTCCCACCTGCACGAAATGCATAGTAATGGTAAAAAAGCCGGCTTCCTGGGAATTGTCCGTTTTTCCTTTAATTATGGGGACAACAGCTTAAAAAAAACTTTGCAATTTAAAAAAGAACTCCATTAGATTTCCTCGTCGGGTTATTGGGCTCCTCCGGGTCCTCGCTGCTCGTCATAAATCACAGAAGAAAGGAAAATAGTTTGACGGCGCAGACCCTTCCTAATGAAGGTGTAAGCGGGTTGGCCGTAGATCACGCCGAGAACGCGTTCCACCTGAACGCGTCGCCCACTTCAAAGGCCGGCGCGTGAATAACAGGTCCAGGCGTTCCTTCATCGCCCTCGTGGAGGACACACTTCACCCTCCTCCACGTGTGAGCCTTCAGGTTGGGTAATTGGGTTTGGAAATTTGAACTTGTGCCTCGTTCGAAGGGCCAAGGGGGGGGACTGGGGGGGGGACTGGGGGGGGACTGGGGGGGGGACTGGGGGGGGACCAAGCGTAAATAAAAGATGGCAGAAATAAATTGCGTACAGGAAGCATATCAGAGAAGAGGCTTTGATCAGCGAACACCGGACGCGGAGGAGGTCGCCGGCTATTTTTGACTTTTTTTTGGTTTTTGTTTAAAGGTTCGGCCTCCCTTTGATCTGGAGTCCATGAATTCAGTGAGACAGAAAGCAAGGGTGGGGGTTACTGGATTCACCGAATACCCTCTATAATGAATTCTATGGCATGCGTTGTACCCCGGATAACCTAATGACCAAGTACTGAACACATAAAGCCAAGACGGCTAGGTGGGAAATTAGCACAGATGGTAGATACGTGGAACAGCCTCCCAGTAGAGGTGGTAGAGGCTAATACAGCGAGGTGATTTAAACACGCATGGGACAGACATACGGCTCCTGAATCTAAGACGAGACCAACGACTGATTAAGGTTTGAGACTTTACAGCAGGAGAAACGGGCGACTAGACGGGGGCCGGATGGGGCCGATCTGCCGGCAGGTTCTGTGTTTCTATATGTTGGTGTCATATATTCTACACCTTTCTTCGTATCGGATGGAAGAAAGGGGGATCTTCCGTTTGAGGAGGCTGCCCTTCATTTAATTGATAAATATATTTAGACTAAAGTATCGCTTTGCAATAATAAAAAGTATCCATTTTCGAACGCGATACCTGTAACCGTTCTGGACGTATTTCCAGGAATTACTCCTGATCTATTTTCAGACAAAACATTATTATTAGTTTATTCAGAACGTGTCAGGAATTACGTTATATACAATGGCAGCGACAGGTTTAGGCGCATCGAGGCAGGAGGAGCCCGACTCTAATCGCTTGACAGGTCGGGTCTCACAAAACACAAATTGTGCTCGGAAATTAGGGACGAGGTTCGAAAACCCAGAACTCGTCTGTTTTATAATAAAATCTTTTAAAGAATCCCATCTGTCCTGTAAAGACGGCACAGGAATTATCCGGGGAATGTGCGGCCGAGCGATACAACTCTCATCACTTAACAAAATTCATAATATTACATTTATTATCGTTAAAATTATTATTGCAGCATTGCTGAAACGGACGTTATTCAACCGGTCTGTGTGTTGCTTGCTCACAATGCATTGTCATTAATGGGTTAAGGACAACCCGTTGTCTTTAAGGGGTTAAAAGCAAATATATTTTTATTAGTTTTAAATATTTTTTTATATTTTTTTAAATCCTAAAGACCTTGACAACTTAACTTTGTGGTCCCTCGATAGCTTAAACTCCATAGAGCTCAAAGTTAAATCTACGCAGAGCTTTCGGGGGTCCGCGGAACGGATCAATATTCTAGAAAAAATGGACGCCTTCTAAGAATGTTGGGTGTTCGATCGTCAAAACAATAAAAAATCGCAAAAATAATGTTTCTATAGATTCTGGTAAATGAGGATAAATTAGTCTTCTATAAAATATGTTGGTTTTGTTATCCACAAATTTTGTAAAGCTCCACCAGTTGCCGTGGTTACCTAAAATTCTTCATTTCTCTTTTGCTGGAAACTTGTCATTCTTGGTCGATATAAAGGATTAAGAGATATGTAAAATGTGTCAATTTGTTTTGAAATTATTTTAAAACACTTTTTTTTCCGAGAGAAGCTTTGTCAAGACCCTAAATAACGTAGACTTGTGGTGACCTCCTCTACATGGACATCTGCAGGGAAGGGGCAAAAAGAAACACTTATCTACTACCTGTCCCCAAAATAATTGCCCCGATAAACCTGCAGGGTAGTTTAAAAGTCTAAAGTAATTTGGGGACGTTGTTTAAAAACATTAGATGTTCGGAAATGAAAGTACGGAGTAGAAGGGGATTTAAATGTTGAGCGTCTCTACGTTATTAGTTCACGGTGCCTTCCGCTGTTGTCTCCGGTTTTCTATTGGCTGTCGCAACCTCAAGATCCCAGCCAATAGGAGCTCCTTGGTCACAGACTACTTTTAGGACCCAACAAGATCTCCATCTACGCCATGATTTGTGTGAAGAGGCCGGTCGGTGGATTCCTTGTTGCCATTCCTTTCACTTTACTCGGGCAGTGAGAGTATTTTTATGGTGGGGGGGGGGGTTACTTATGTAATTCCAAAGGCTTTTCGACTTCAGACGCGCAGCCCAGCCTACAAAGTGGAAAATAATGACTTTCAGGGATAATTATTTTAATGGTCCAAAAAACAGCATTTAGAGAGCAAAATACCTTGGGGTTTTTTTTTTTTTGTACATGAAAGCCGAGGAGGTCTGCGCGACGTCAGACGCGGGCAGGTACAGCAGGTGAGATGATGCTACTTTTAAAAAATTCCAGACATCTCGTAGCCTAGCAGGTAGGTTAGCGAGCCCCGGAGGGGGGAGGACTTAGCCGAGAATGATTTCATTCTGTTACTATATGCTCTCAGTCGTTTGAAGCAGATTATGTGACTTCGCTTGGAGTGCTGGATACATCTTCATGTTAAATTATTGATACAATGAAACCAGTTTTCACTTTTTACTTTATTTAAAAAGCGCATTCGAGCTCGGGGGCAAACTCGGTAAGTTTTAGAGAGCTGGCTGTGATTGGCTGTAAGCATTGTCCAATCACCGAGAGCAGAGAGGACAGACGCGCGTTTAGGTGAGCAGGAACGTCCTACGCCCTGTGACTCAATTTCATCATCGAAACCCACCTTCTCCCACGGCCACTTAAAAGTCTTCTCATACTCGACTCACCCTCGGAAACTCTTACGCTCTGCCTTTCCTTTGACCTTCAAACTTTTTAAATGTTCCTAGAAAACCCACCACTCCAATGAAGACTGTATTCAGTGATTACAATTACACCTGTGCTCATGTACGAAGCAGAAAACCTGCATTGTTGGGGCGTAAGAGCCCTTAGCATAGGTCTGAGTGTCTACTGTATGCATCGGTTACTCCGTATCATCCACTCCCTCGGTGGAGTTGGACCTCTCCACACCTCGATCCGCACAAACAGCATCTTCCATCTCTTTGCACGTTTCAATTTGTCCGTTCCATCTCGGCCGCTTAAATTCCCAGCTGCACAGAAACGTAAATAAATTATAACAAAAGCGCAAGTCAGATGATTTACAAAACCGAGCAGAAACGGTAATAAATCGGGGGGGGGGGGAGCGCGGTCCGAGATAAAAATTGCTACATTCTACGAGCTGAACGTTAATATTTTAACAGCGGCATTTTATGTATAAATTTAACATTCTAAGAAGTATTTAAAATATATAAAAAAAAATTGTGCACGTTTGGCTATTTAACTGATTTCTGCACTTAAAAATATTATTTATTATAAAAAAAATATATATATATTTTTTAGCAAATTTCGGTCAATAATATTTAACACCTCACCTGGTGCGGGACAGTGGAAATCTCAGACCACATAAAAGTCATTTTTTTATTTATTTTGTTTAAGTTTTTTTAATGTTTTAATATTTTTTTTCAAAATAATGTCATAATCAGGCAAAATGAGTCTCGTGTACTCTGTGTCCTATTTGTGACTTCCTAAATCTGCATTATATTTAATATAATGATGCAGTAATACATTTGCAGACTGCGCTGCCTGGTGATGTCATATGTTGGATACAGCCAATGATGGTTTTTTTTAATATGATAAATTTGACAATTTATTTTTATACGTATAATATCTATTTTTTTTTGCGTGCGCCTAACCGGGGGTGTCCCTCGTTTTTTTTTTTCTGTAACCCCCAGGTCTTTGACAAATGAAATTTTAGGGCTGAAGATCCCCCCAGAGCCAGTGCTGAACGCCAACACCGTGTGTCTGACGCTCCCAGGCTTGACACGCCGCCAAATGGAGGTGTGCATGCGCCACCCGGACGTGGCGGCCTCTGCCATCCAAGGAATCCAAATCGCCATCCATGAGTGCCAGCACCAGTTCCGAGATCACCGGTGGAACTGCTCCAGCCTGGAGACCAAGAACAAAATACCCTACGAGAGCGCTGTGTTCAGCCGAGGTGAGCCAAACTTTGGGACGGGGACACAGCGGGGGGTCCCCAAGTGGGACGGCCGCCTAAAAAAAAGGTCTAAACTTTGGCCTAAGATCCAACATTGTGCATGCGGCTAGCGTTACACAAAAGAATTCGACATTTTTATTGATTTATACTTTTTTTAGACATGATTCTCGTAATAAAATGATGTTCCTCCGTAAGACGGATACATTCCTTATTCATCTCTTAAAATTCGCTTTCCTTTGCCTATAACTTGTTGCGGTCGCGTAAATAAATCATTGAAATGTCCCAAGATTTGATTTTTATTTTTTTTTAATCTGGTAATTTTTAAAAGAAAGTTACCGACACTGAAAGGATATAAAATATTTAACCGACTCCGCAAGGGATATCATTACAGAACGAACAAGAGTTAAACAGAGCTTTATTCGCGTCGAAACCAATATTATATATATATAAAAAAAACGATACTTAGCGGACCTTCGGAATCCTAGAGCCTTGCCGTATCGCACCAGGAGTAGGAAGGGGGGGGGAGTTTTGCGCACGTATTGGAGGTCAGGGGAGGAGATGCGCGGAGGTGTGAAGTGGGACACCGTTTAGCCCTAACAGCCTTCAAACACTTTACGGGATTCAGATCCTCGCGTCTTTCTGCTAATGGTTCCCGACGTCTCGGGGGGAGAGCGACCCCCCCCCAGCATCACTTCCCAGCCTCATTGGATACGCGGCACAAAAAGTGCTCATGAGGTCATCGGCGCTAATCCGAAGCGACAAGAACTCCTTAATATTTTATCTTTATTTCCCACTTCTCAGCCATCAGCCCAGCCGAGCGTGCGCAGCGCTGTAAATTATTTGTGGCACGGATATTTATATACACAGACGAAAGGGTCCCCCCCCCCCCCCGGGTCGTTACTTTGAAATACATATGGAGACATTCTGTTAATAATGGCAGCCTCCATAACCCAACGGAATCCCCAAAACAGGGCAATGCCCTACAGGGTACACTCCGCCGGTGTTGCAAGGGTTAAAATTAGTATCAGGGAATGGAACACAGAATTAGTCGGACGGATACATCGACGATCGTTGGTCTTCCAAGTCTTCGGGGTCTACCGGCGGCATTTGGGTTTCCAGGATCTCTTCACTCGTGGGTAGGGGTGGATCGCTCAAAGGCTCAGAGATCCACCCGCGCGCCATGAAGGAGATCCTGAGAAAGCCGAGATCTTTAGAACCCCGAGGAGCGTCCGCTGCGGAGGATGACGTTCTTTCCAGATACATCGGCACTCGTCCCGGGAGCTGGAGGGGGCCACGGGTGTTTAGATCGATCAGAACAAGTCGGGATTCGCGGGAGCCTTTACCTTATGGTCGGTTTTAAGCCGAGGGGCAGGTTCATCCTCAGTTTAATTTTTTTTTTAAAATAACAGAGGTGGAGCTGTGGGGGGGGGGGGTTTATGGGTAGCGGAGGGTATGAGGGGCAAGTTCAGACCGGTCGGCTGCCGAGGCTCGCAGAATATAACAGAAAAGGACTTTGGCTCCGTCTCCCATCACTTTGCACAGAGAGGTCGGTAAACAGAGAGTCGATGAAGAGGATTAATGTAAAGAATGCATTCTAAAGAGCAGCAGAAGGGACAAAAACAAATCACCATCACGTGGGGGGGGGTGAGAAAGAAACCCCCCGTGGGGAATCTCCTTGTTTAAAGAGTTAATATATATATATATTTTTTTTTTTAAATTCATGTACTCGTTGGCGCGGGACAGTCCCGTTTTTGCCCCTCTGTCCCGTTTTTGCCCCTCTGTCCCGTTTTTGCCCCCCTGTCCCGTTTTTGCCCCTCTGCCCCGTTGAGGCAGAGCTCTGATACAAATCTACACAAATATTTCATTGTAAAAAATCATTTTCACCGCCGAACAGAGATAAGTAATAAATAATGCACATTCTGGAACAAATCATCAAAATTTGGTAAAGTAGTTTTAATGCCACAATGTAAATGTCTACAGGGTCCGTTCACAAACACTGACGCTTCTTCCGCTCGTATGAAAGAGGAATTGTTATATCTGAGATAAAATTCCGCTGCGGAATAAGATGGAGCTATATAAAAAAAAACAAAAAAAACAATAATAAATGAATATTAATAAAATGATAACAATTAAGCTGAAATATATCGGTTCTGTTATTTAATATTCCGAATTATTCAGATTTATACTTTACATTCACATTCCCAGAACTTCCCAAGGTAGGCTTTCCGGAGCTCTCCCTCTCCATAGGGGTGTGGCTAGCCATATTTGGGGCAGGGCTAACCCCACCACAGTCTTAAGTGGGCGGGGAAGTGGGTGTGATTAAATTCCGCTCCACCCCTGCCCAGAGAAAGACTAAACTGACCAGGAGTCTCCGGGTCAAACCCACAGAGTTCCCAGGTATGATCATCCACCAAAGGCAAACCCTGGATTTCATGAAAATTTCCCTTTATTTCCCATGATCCCTCAGTGACGATCACATTGGAATCTTACTGTCAGCCTAGTCGCTGCGCTGGAGCTTGTGTGCAGCCGTGCAGTTTGTCTGTAAAGCTATTATCACACGCATGTAAAGATGAAGCACCCCCGATTAATCACTGAAACAATATTCTCATGTCTAACCCAGTAGAGTTACTAAACAACCCCAACTAAGTGATTTCTGCCTCTGTGCACCGCAGGTTTCCGAGAAAGCGCCTACGCCTACGCCATCGCGGCAGCCGGCGTGGTTCATGCCGTGTCCAACGCCTGCTCCATGGGCAAGCTGAAGCCGTGCGGCTGCGACGAGAAGAGGAGAGGCGACGAGGAAGCCTTCAGAGCCAAGCTGCACCGGCTGCAGCTGGAGGCCTTGAACCACGGCAAGGGGGTGGCGCATGGGGTGATGGAGCACTTGCCGGCAGATGCCCCGGGCCCTCAGGACTCCTGGGAGTGGGGGGGCTGCAGCCCGGATGTGGAGTATGGGGACAGATTCTCCAGGGAACTCTTGGACTCTCGGGAGTTGTACAGAGACATCCATGCGCGGATGAGGCTGCATAACAACAGAGTGGGCCGACAGGTGCGTAACAAAACTACTAGCGAGAACAGACTTATTATTAGTATTGTTGATTTTATATACATCATATATATATATAATTCTCAAACGTAATTGGTCTAGAATTCTAGATACAGAACGTTCCGCTATTTATCGCATTCTCCGCATATATAATAATTAAACGGAATTCTGTCGCCGGAAGCCGAATGGACGTTTCTAAACTCTGCTCTTCAGCTGCAATCTAAATAGACATCTGTAAAAAAAAATGGCATGGGCTATAGCGAAGCGGCGCATGTTTTCTCTTGCATGCCGCCGTGATATGTCTGTACCTGCGCTCCCCAGGCTGAGGTTCATGTGATGTGTGCAGGAATGCGGATTCTTTACAAGGTCAAATGCTATTTTTTACGCCGCGCTGTCTATTCCCCCTTTATCGCCCCGTTTGGTGAATATCAAGAGGAAACATTGTATCTCACAATATTAATTAGAAATTCATGACGGGAAGATCCTGCTGGCAAAGTAACTGGGTTCACCCATTATATATCTGAGATTTCTTTAAAATCATCACCAATTTAATTATACATTATACAGGGCGAGCCCAGCTCTTCGTACAGGAGTATACTGTTGCACATACCCCGTCTGGCACACTGGGCAAATGCCCGACGGGCCACCGACTGACCCCGCTCCATGAAGCCATAACGCGCAGCCATGTGTAGCCAGCCTACATCGTTTCGCGGCCGCTGGCCTTAAAGTGGCGGGGGCTACCTAATTCTACCCAAGGATAGTATTGGGGTGCGGCGGGAGCGACGAGGTTTTCTTCCACCTGTTTGAAGACCCCCGGCTTTAGGGAAGAGATTTGTTTTGTCTGCGAGAAACCAATCTGGATTTTTATCTGATCCGGACCCTTCCGGATCTCAGGTGGTGAAACCGGGCAGATTATTGGGGCTCTTCTCATCTTCTGAGCAGCCGCGCTCAGCACTGGGTGGGGAAGAAGGTCTCACTTAGAAGTCTCTGATCTTTTTTTTTTGTGTCAGGAGCATCGCAGGCTCCTCTTGTGCATTCGGATCTCTTGTGCTTTGTTTGATGTTAATCTGTAATTATCTAAACCACCTGTTTGGCTACTGTTATAAATCACTATACAGCCCCTAGCTGCAGGGGCCTCACAAGAATTGCACTTCTACCTCTGATCTAAAGGGTTAAAGGAAAATTATACTTCTAATATGGGTTTCTCCTACATGAAAGGCAATTTTGTTCCATTGTTTGTCACATGCACAATATTTACGATTGTGTTTTGTTAATATCCTCGCCGATAACATTTTTAACATTTCTGGTGAGGTCGACCGACTGGGGGAAGCTTTTTTGCTTCGCACACCTCACTTCCTGCTGGACCTTTAAGCAGGGGCATTTTGCACATGTCTATTTTCCATGGGAAATTAGATTTTAGTTCTAATTTTCCTCTAAAGAGAAACATTTACTAAGGAAGCTGCCAGAAGACAAACCTCACACATTCTAGATCTATTCTGGATACTTTGTCAGGTCATCAGAATCCATGAAACAGGAAGTAATGCTGGTGTCTCAAAATAATGATTCCCCCTTTGCCCAGTTTGTATTTATTGGGATCCTTCTCATTACTGGTCTAGCGAGCAGAGAGGTATTTTATCTACGATGGCCAGATCCTCTACTTTTTTGGGCTGAAAAAGTTCTTTGTCTCTCACAGACATAATAAGTTCTTAAACTCATCTGACCAGCGGCAGTCGCAGGACCCCCATCTAATTAGCTCGTAGTAAATGCATAACAGTAATTAGCATGATGTCACAGGAAGTTTAACTGGCAAATATGACGTAATATATATTTGTTTAAATCAAAAGGGAGATTTTTACTTGAAAAGCACGTCAGCCCCCACTTCTTCTTTTAGATGTTTCATTTTTTTTTTTAATCAGGGATTTGGGTCCTTCCATGATGTCTCTAAGTGATGTTCTTGGTAATTCCTACAAAGCATTCAATGACCAAATTAAATTTTAATTAGAAAAAAGGATGATTGTTTAAAAATGATAATCCATTTTTTGTGAACAAAACTAATTTTAAGTAAATATTACAGTAAAGACCCAGAACTCGTATCCAACCTCTGCCCTTTCCAGTCCATCCTTAAGCAAGTATGAGCCGGAAAAGGGATTTGTGTAACATTTCAAGGGTTAAATGTAATTTTCTTTTTTATGAGTGACAATTATGGAAATACTGGGTAATCCAGCCCCAAAGCTGCCGTGTTCGGAGCATACTTTGACCTTTCACCTTTGACTTACCTGTGACCTCCTCCGTCACCTGCGAGGCACATGTCTTTTAAGACAACAACCTGTCATGGGGGCTTTGCTATATACTTTTCAGTTTGCTTGGGGCTTCTTTCCATAAATCTTCCCCCCATCCAGCGGCGTAATACTGACAGACGCGGTAAAAATACTCATAAACTCTGCCCTCGCTGGTGGCAACCGTGGCTTAAATAGAAGTCAGAGAAAGGCGCTTACAGATAACCATAACAAGTAAGATAATCAAAAGAAAATGACATTTTAGTAGCTAAAAAATTTTTTTATCAGTGCAAAAGGTATGACGATGAAGACACTAGTCCCACCAGTTTCGGGACTGTTGGCAGGAAATCATGGCTTCCACCGAACGGCGTCTCCACTTACTCAGTTGTTGCCTGCTGCAGCTTTTCATAGTGTTAAGCATTAAGTATTGAGAGTATCTGGTCATCCCAGGGGGTAGTACTCGTCCCAGGGGGTAGAATTTGTCCAAGGGGGGGTAGAACTCATCCCAGAGGCAGAACTCGTCCCAGGGGGTAGAATTCGTCCCAAGAGGTAGCATTCCTCCCGGAGGCAGATCTCGTCTCATGGGTAGAATTTGTCCTAGGGGGTAGAACTTGTCCCAGGGGTTACTTTGACCTAACTCTGTGCTTTCTGTCTTAGGTTGTGATGGACAATATGAAGAGGAAATGTAAATGCCACGGTACATCCGGCAGCTGTCAGCTAAAGACCTGCTGGCAAGTGACCCCCGAGTTCCGAGTAGTGGGGTCTCTGCTGAAGGACAGATTCAACGGGGCCACCTTAATTAAGCCACACAACAGGAACACGGGCCAAGTGGAGCAGACGCACGCGCCCTACAGGAGGAAAGCCAGCGCCAACGGCTTGGTTTATTTCGAGAAGTCGCCCGACTTCTGCGAACAGGAGCTGCATTTGGACTCGGCCGGAACGCAAGGGCGGATATGCAACAAAACCAGCCCAGGAATGGATAACTGCGAGAGCCTGTGCTGCGGGAGAGGACACAACATGCTCATGCAGACGCGCAGCGAGAGGTGCAACTGCAAATTCCACTGGTGCTGTTACGTGGTTTGCGAGGAGTGCCGGATCACGGAGTGGGTCAGCGTGTGCAAATAGCACATCCCCTCCACGTGTGTGTTTGGGGGGGATCTGTCACAAGGGGGTCCGCATCATTTTGACAAATCAAAGACTTGGCTAGCGGTCAGTGGCTACATTAACCCAGCTCATAGGCGTCTCACCCCCAGCTGTCCCACGGACTGCAGGAGAAGCCGCAGACTGAGGTTATGTGGAAGTTCTATTAGAGTTGCACTCGACTATATATGTTCTAAGATTGCACCAATACCATTATTTCAGTTATGTTATTGCTGGGAGGAACCCAGAAGAAGTTGAATGGACATTCATAAGCGCAGTGGACATTCTCTTTACCCTACCAGCCAGCCATGTTTCCCAACATCCACGATGCTGGTTGGAGGGTAGGTAACTCCTCAATGACCTGGAGACCGTAGCCTAAACACTATTTCTTAATCATGTTCCAATCAAACACAATGTCTGAGGACTGACCGGAATGCTACATGATCTAGAACACATGGCAGTATGGGGGAACCATGAAGACTGACCAGACTGCTAAAAGTTCTAGAACACATGGCAGCAGAGGGGGCCATGAAGACTGACCAGACTGCTAAAAGATCTAGAACACATGGCAGCAGGGGGGCCATGATGACTGACCAGAATGCTACATGATCTAGAACACATGGCAGCAAGGGGGGACCATGAAGACTGACCAGAATGCTACATGATCTAGAACACATGGCAGCAGGGGGGCCATAATGACTGACCAGAATGCTACATGATCTAGAACACATGGCAGCAAGGGGAGACCATGAAGACTGACCAGAATGCTGCACGATCTAGAACACACGAGCTAATTTGGCTACATCCAATTTTACATTATATTGGCTTTAACATTTTCCAACTCAAAAGCATGTTATAAAATATAAACTGCGGACGAGTTCTATGAACGTATGGATGGTTACCAAAGTTGATACTAAATGAGGGGCAATTCAATTAAGAAAAGGGAAAAAAGGGAGAGGGTATTATGATCTAGAGATAAGAAAAGAACGGTAATGTTCTGGGGCGATTTAAATTATATCAGCGGGGCATTTTTGTTTCAAATAAAGGAATACTTAAAACTTTAAAAAAGGGTTCAAAAACACAAAGAAAGTTCTAATCCGTCTAATTCCAGAAAAGAAATGGAAGTCACAAATTGTCTGTAAATTCCAATAGATTACAAACGTAACATTTACTGACAGGAACCGAAGGAACGGCGTTCCGTGGTCAAAAGACGCCATGTGAAATAAGCGAAAATAAGCATTATATTATCATTTTTCCTGGATGAAAAGCAGAAATGGTCACTGGATATTTATCCTTCAATATCTAATGGACTACAATGCCCATGATCCTCATAGAGACTATGACAGCGACCGGAATTTACTGGGCCGAAAAAATAAAAATAAATAAATAAAAATTTAAATAAGTGGATCTATCATAGAAAAAAATGCCTCCTTTTACATCTTGTTTGTTAATGTATATAAAGATATTGTATGTTATCATAAGTTATTTTCCTGCTGTGAATAGTAATTAAAATGTAAACTATATATTTGGAATTGGGTCATTTTCTCCAATATATGGGATGTAGAAGTATCTGAAAGAAACAAGAATAACAATACTTACATGATGGGCACACATAACTTGCAAACTAGGGATATCTGTGATTAAGCCCACCTTATTTTTAACCTGTTAAAGACCTTGACTCCATCACCCAATCCAGTGCCTGTTTTACCCCACCCTTTAGTCCCCATTTTTGGGGGATAGAAAAGCACACTTCTGCCCCCATTCCCGTCTTTACCAGTGGATTGTCGTTATTCTTATACTGGTGTTACTGTATCAGCCATGTTTTCCAGGACATGTATACACATCACATGTAGCTGACCGCCAAGTGCTGCCCCCTGCAGTATATTGGAGGCATAACGGAGTAACAAACGCCTTTCTCTGAGTTTATACGTCTCCCATACTGCAGGGGGCAGCACTTTATATGAGCCGGTCAGCAACATGTGAAAATTATGCGTACCCTGGAAAAAAAGTTTTAGCAACATTTTCTATCCACATAAAAGGCTCAGAGTGAATCTATTGGTTTATTCAAATACTGAATTCTATTGTTTTCCCACAGGCAGTATGATAAGGAGTCGGGGGGTTTGTTTAGTAGATCGGGGATCAGATAACAGAGCGAGAACTCATACAAAACGTCTGATATGCAGCTGTCTGAAAACAATATATTATGGGGCAAAACCCACAACTGGTTTAAGAAAAAAGAATATTTTTTAAGCTTATTTTTTATTCGGATACTAGAAATTGTAAAAAAAATATCCTCTTCGATGCTGCGGCCGGAGTGGACACTAAATCTTTGCTTTTGTTACATTATAAAGCTAAAGCATAATACCTCCTTATTCTACCTCTAGAAGGTAAATTGTCGCCCCCGTCCCCATTTAATACCCACAATGTAACCCAGACAGAACCCCGTGTGTCTCATCAGACCTCTCAGGTTAGACAACCATTTCCGGGGTGACATTCGCTCCATACCCACAATGACTCACATGCTTCCTCACTTCACACCCCCTCTGTTCCCAAATCCGAGCACCCCACCCCATGCCCACGCATGCAAACCAGCCAAATCCTCCACGATCCTGCTGAAAAAACACCATCAGCAGAAGAGACACGTCCCGTTTATCTGTGGATTTAACTCCTGGCACCCGGGGGGTTAAAACGCAACGGTTGGTAAATTCCCCAATCTACAATGAAATTGCTACAAACTGCCAACATTCCGAAGAACAGATAAAATGTGATAAACTAACGTTTAGGGGAAATTTCAAGACATTTTTGATGACCTGGCGTCCCCCCAGTGGAAAACATTGGTGGGGTCGATGGGGGCTTAGCAAAAAAAAAGGGGGGGGGGCACTTAATGGGTTGGGGTATCTCTGGTTAAGCAGATCCATCATTATCTGCCTCCCCACTAAAATAGTCTTCTAGTTCCCTTTCCTGAACTTCTGGCCCTGGAAATTAACCCTTAACAGCAAGATTTATCCTTAAACTGCAAGGGTGTTCACTAACTAGTAGGAAAAGCTTCCAGAACCCCACTGCGCAGGCCTTATTAACATCAACATATTTGCCTTTGTCACATCTGCAGGGAGGCAATTCCATGCTGCCATATTTCTTACTGCTGCCACTGCGCAGGCCTTATTAACATCAACATATTTGCCTTTGCCACATCTGCAGGGAGGCAATTCCATGCTGCCATATTTCTTACTGTTACCCCTTTCTTGCGCCTACGCTCTACCCCTTTATGTAAAGAATAAAACACTTTCTTGGGTACTTTTCCACAACCTTTATTATAAGCCATTTCTGTGTCATTTTATATGTTTTATTTCACAGAAGATAAATGATTTCAGTAATTCGGGTGATAAATGAGTTATTATTATAAATGTCATAATTACCCTTGGTATTTATCCCTGGTAATAAGGTTTACATCAAAGCCTACCCACTCCCAATCAGCCGGTGAGGACGTTTATAGTGACATCAAACACTGATCCCCTCTAGAAATTCCAGAACAGCAATGCCTACGCTTTGTGGCTGGCTAAGAGTCTTATGAGTTGTAGTTTTCCTTACAATCGAAGAGTATGCATCTGTATCTGGAATCGTACAGATTTTAACACAGAGAAACAGAAAAGGGAGCACTCCGGCACTATTTGCGTGTTTCATACATCCTGGAATCCATGGACGTCGGTGCTTTTTACTGCATGAAAATCGGCGCAGGCATTCTTTAGTTATTGGGGTCAGAAATTGAGACTTCTGTATCATGTAACTCATCCTCCAGCTGCCCCTAGTATAGCCAGGAAGCATACCCTAGTATGCTTCCCGCACATGCTCAGTAAGCGCCCACTCCAGTCAACAGGAAATAAGCTCCCATTGGATTCAAGAGTCACAGCAGCAGCCAATCAACACAGATGTTCTACTAAAACACTTTATTGGCTGTTGTTTCAGTGACTTGGTTTTAGAGCCCGGGGAGGACTAATCTCACGTCCTAATAACAGCAAGTAAAGGATATATGCGCCAATTTATATGCAATAGAATGCATTGGCGTCCATGCGAAAGGCATTCAAAAATACAAATACCGTTTGGAGGGCTGGACTGTTTTAAAGAAGTCATCGTCTCGATGGCCGGTCATTTGCCCTCGGTTGCCCGGTGTTGTAAAAACCTACTTTACGCCCAGCAACATCACAGGCGGCGATGGCGTACAAAGTCACAAAGGGGCCGCTTTCATTGTGGGGATCCTTTGATTATCCCTTTAGTTGTTTTGAATTTTCTTGTGTGCTGCATTGCCGGCGATTACCGTCGATGTCGAAGCCCGTACATGTTCCTGTATGCTTCGGACTAAATATTCCATCACACTCGGAGATGGGTGTGATTTCACAGGACTGCTACATCAAACAGTAATTAACTCCTTCAAAGAACCGTATGATTAACCCACGTCCCACCTCCCTCATCCCCCTGGGTGCTAATCAGCTGGTATTTACTATTCAGCACCTGGCGTTCTCCTCACAAGGTGCCTCTCTAGTCCGGCAGGTCTTAGATCTTCATGGGGCAAGTTCTCCGCACCTGCCTCTTCATCTGTGCAATTTATCTGTCCATCATTCCTCCTCTGAGATGCTACACCCGTCTTACGCTCCTAGGGAAAGATCTACAGGCTCTGAAGTTTGGGGCAACAGAGGGTTTTGTAGTTGCCCCAAACCCAAATAATATTCTTTTGTAGTTCCCGCACGTAATGATACCCTTCGGAGGACTATGATGTTGGTCTTGAAAGGAATTCTGTTCTGTGAGGTGTGCAAACAGGTTATTCTATGGAGGAACTTCTGCTCCGTCATACTTTTCAATAGATCCTTTGGGCCGGTGATCACAAATAAGCAAAAAAATATATATATATATGGATCTGGTTTTCAAATTTAACCCAAAATGTCTTGTTTTTGTGCTTTTTCTAGCATCAGAATCTAAAGGTTTAGGATTAGAAGGAGATGCTGGGGATGGTGAGTTTAGAACGTTGATGTGTATCAAGCGCACGACACATAGTTGGTTACAGTAACATGTACACGGAACAATATGTCATTTAATGAAATATTAAGAAAGTGGGGACTATCAGGAGAAAAACAGAACATGTACCTCCAGCCAGCCCTCATGCCCTAACTGCCCTGGGTAATGTAACTCTGTGTTACGTCTGCTGAGTCAAGATGTAAATAGGCCGAAAATAATTCGGTTCATTTTTGGCACATTTGTTTTCGGGCAACAAATTACATCCCCTGCCCAATCGGTTCAGACGAAAATCGCTGGGCATTTTAAAGTTGGGAATGAAATTTGTGGCCTGGTGCCCACATTCACTCTCTCACATTCTTATTCTCGTTCACTTCCACATCTTCTTGTTCTTCATCTTCTTCCTTCTGTCTTTGTCTGCATCTCAACGGACAAAAATAGAAGATAGAAGAGAGAAGCTAAAGAGCAAGAAGATGTGGAAGGGGAAGTGGTTGGCAGAGAAGGTAGGGAAACATTTAAAGCGTGAGAGAGAGTGAGCGAGAATGAGAGTGTGAGAGAGAGAATGAGAGAGTGTGAGTGAAAGGGCCTGCGAATTTCGGATGGAAATTCTGAGATTTTTGCTTTGTTTTCATCCACTTTGGGGGGGGGGGGTCTCATTTTCATGGCTTTGTATGAGTTGCCGAATTTGCCAAAATTCATACAATTCATACAAATTCGAACGCACAAGTGTACTGGGGAGAACCTAGGAGAGAGAACCTTGCTTCAGTTCAGCCTCCAGCCATAGTGACCATCAGGACTTTCCTTCGAGAAGACAAACCTAGGGGCAGTCCAAAGGGCCGGGGCAGGCTGTTTATATACAAGACCACAGAACCTGTTTAAAAACAAGCACTTTATCTCCTATTTTTGAGTTTTTAACCCTTAATTTTAATCTGCGCAACAGGACATTAAGACACAAGATCACAAGACTTGTGAGTCACATGTTACATTATGACATCTCGCAGTGATGTATGCCGATTTGCATGCGGGGGTTTCATCGCGGGATGGGGGGGTCATCGGGTCCCTTTATTCTAATAGGTAGTATTTTGACAAGTCTTGGGTGTAGGACGTACCAATCGGAAAGATCTAAACGTAACCTGTCATGAGCAAATACAGTGGCACCTGTCTGAACATCGTCCGGGACAGGCAGCGGCTGACTCCCATCCAGCGTTTGGGATGTGTGTGTGTTTCGGTGTTTGTACAGCGCACTGAGTCAAGCATCTCACGCTCACTCATACAAAGAAAGACTTTGTGCTATTTCCCTGGGGTGTTACAAAGAACATGTACGCACAGCTTTCATCCCCAATAACCACAGCGCACAAGGAGTGTCACTCAACAAGATATCCTAATTACCAATGGTATTTATTAAGGTGGACCTGTCACTTAGGAAGAATGCATTAGTGGATAAGACATTACAAACATGGGATATATGTTGCAATGAACATCTTTAAAACTGTTGCTTTGGAACTGCTTATAACGGAATAGACAGCAAGTATTGGGTTAACCCTTTGCTAGGAAGAGCTCATGCGTGCACAGAGTTATTGAAAAATTGTATAGAAATACCCTTATTGCCCCAGGGGACTCAAAGCAAGCTCCATAAAGACGTGGTTAAATGAGTTTGGGGAGTAAGCAGGTGACCGGCAGGCACAGAGCCCCGACCCCAACCCCAACTCCGTCCAACACCTTTGGAGCATAGATTGGGAGCCGGGCGCCTGACCTCACAAACGCTCTACCGGATGAACGGGCATAAATCCCACAGAAACCCCCCAAAATCTTGTGGCAAACCTTCCCAGAAGAGTGGAAGCCGTTATACCTGCAAAGCGGGGAACGACTTCATATTAATGTCTATGTATTTAGAATGCGACGCCATCAAAGTCCCTGTTGGTGTAACGGTCAGGCGTCCCAATACTTTTGTCCTTATATTGTATCTACAAATGTAGTCTTTTTGTAACAATTTACAAAGGGATGAAATATTAACATCTTCAGAAATCAGGAGATGCGAGGGGGGCCAAACTTTCGGAAACCTTGAGACGGATGTCAGTCTGTCCCTAGAAGACAAACAAACTTGGGAGATGACCTGGTTTTCTTCATGAACCTTGCAGGGCTACCACTCTAGACTTTATTATATAAAATATAGGAATTAAATCGCTTCAGAAGTAAGATTTCAGGGTTTTACGGGCGTTTGGTAAAAGTTCCGGATTAGGGATTAGAGATACTGAAATGAATAAGGAAGAGGTTAGAGTGTAGAGTGAGCCGGGCTGACGGTGGGAAGAGGCGGCCGAGAAAGCATCGAGAGATGAAGAGGAGAACGCGCTCTGTAATTGTGCCGAGGATGATGCCGGCATGTCATTACGAGCTGGCGGGGTGACAGATCACTCCATGCGCGATCAGAGCCACCGACGTGGGGACTTCCTACAAACGGAATAATTAAAGCAGAGGCGATGCAGAAAAAGGAGAGGCGCCTTAACCCCCGGAGAGCTGTAGGGCTCTGCTGTCTAAGTCACAGCCTTCAGCTTCATTCCATATAAGAATATGGTGGAGTTTCCCACCATGGGAGGAATTAATAAAAAGTCCTTTAGGGCAATAGCCAATCGGTTACCTTCCAGATTTTCCCATCATGCGCAGCACTGCATATGCTGGTTAAGCATCATGGGAGTATTAATTACTTTTTATATATCGAGTTACTTGCTGGTTATTGATGGGGGGGCGGGGGATGTTAAACTAATGCAGCAGAGAATTACAATATTAAGAATGCCAGAAACCACTACAATTCCCATGATCCTTTATACACTGTCAGTATCACATAAGAAAAGGAGTGGGTTTATGGCTGGCTGAGTGTCCTGGGAGCTGGAGTTGTACAACGGCAGGAGAACTACCGGGACTATAAACATTAACCCTTTCATTATCAAAACGCATGGCATTTGTTTCCAAATTTGGGAAAAGTCAGAAATTTTCAGCGCCGACCCAAAGCCGCAAAATACAGATGAATTAACGCAGGAAACGCAATAACGCGACAACCGTGTGCATCCAGGATGCCAACGCATTCTGAACCCTCACACGTGTCGGTAGCACCTTGCCATCCAACATACGCCCCGAAATTCCTGAGCGGTGGATCTCTGCCAGGCAGCTGATTAAATAGTGCTTAATTTTGCTTATTTAAGTGAATGCCAGGCAAATAGAAAGGGCAAACCCGCTCGGCACGCACATTTCCCCTTCTGTTTGGACTTGCGCTGCCGCGTGGGCTTCTGTGGGTTATTTGGGGCCAATCCTGGGAGCCCATCAGGGTTTGCCCAGAGTCTCTGAGTTTTTACCCCAATCTCAGGGGTCTCGGGGTGAATTGGCAGATTCTTGGGGGTCACACAGTCTGAAGCTGACCCCTTTCCTTTTGTTTTAATTAAATGAAATCACTGCATTCCGATTAGTGCTTTCCTCAGCCGAGGTTCCTGCTTGAATACAGGTGACAAAAGGTGCTGTTCCACTGAATCTAACACTTTTATAAGTACACTCAGCAAATTGCTGGTACTGCTGATGGACCAAATAACTGTTTATTCATATGAAATGCTGCCTCATATTTTGTTTGGGAATAATTGTGTCATGTGATGCAAAAACAGGCACTAATAGAATAGTGTAATAAATAATCTAATGGACATAGAATGTTTTAAGACATTAGGAAGCCACTATGAGCATAGAAATAAAAGTAAAAATATGGTTTATATCACAGGTCTCAGTCACTTCTGTCCAACAAGGAGTCCGTGACTTTGGCGGTCCTTGGAGGGCTAAACAAAACAGCGCCCCCTTTCCGCGTTGAGGCTGTAATGGGTAGTGCAGATAAGGTATTTATCACAGTCACAGAATGCTCACTTATTTTGAAGCATTTTTTTGTGCTGAAGCCCGTGTTTGTGGTATTCAGGAAAGGCCTGGGTTCTAGTAGATGACAACACCATAGCAACCCAGTTTATTGCTATAATAATCCCGTTCAGTCACTGGGACTCTTAGGAAAGTATGAATCGAGTCAGCGGACTGCCATCGGCCCAGCAAAAGTGTAATTAATAAAGAACCCAACATTTTCTTTATTTAAGAAAAAAAACCCCCACATCTTTCCATCCTCTGTTTACACCCAGCGAGCGATCAAACTATTTAACCGGGTCGTCATAGTGATTAAAATGGGCAGAAAATGTACATTTGCAGGATCACTGCCTCTTGGGTAATGCCAGGTAAATTTGGGAAACTTGCAAGCTTTTCAGATATTACCCCAATTACCACCCACCGACCGGAAAAATTTAATTCTGGTGCAAAATTAAAAAAAAATGTAAAAAGTGGCAACCATGCTGATTGGACTAGTCCATTTGTTGCTATGGTGAGAAGACCACTTTTTTACATTTTGCACCATTACATTTGTATGCATAACCCCTTATGTGTCTGCTTCCTGCCACTCAGCTCCTATCACTCCAAGGACAGCGCCTCAACCCCCCTGTTCTTCGATATCAGCAGTGAAGAGGTTAAATGCTATTAAATAGCTGTGTAATGATATATGGCAGCGTTTGCCTGTTTGTGGGGACAGCGGTAGCACCTGCCTAACCAGCTCTCAGAATGCGGGTCAGACGGCGACCGTTCTGCAGGCAGCCAATCACAGGGTCCGGAGCCTGCGGAGTGCGGACGGCCTCGTATCATAAACACAGGTGACCTGCCAGACATGATTACCGGCGCCATCTAGTGGCACAATAGCCATAGCGCAGGGGATTTGAAGGGAAAGTCCCTCTTTATGCCCAAAATCTTTAGAGCCGATGAATGCCACGTTTAATCATTTTTCAGGTCGACACATGGAATTATCTCTTACCCGACAGAGAATAACAAGAGGCTTACAAAAAAGGGCTGGTCTACTTAATACAGCGCAGGGGATATACAGTCCTGGATATATGTGAAAATCTCAGCGGGCGAAGTGGGGTCCTTTTTTGCTTTGAAAGGGTGGTCAGGAGGCTCGAGAAACAACACCCTGGTGCTAGACATACGCCGTGGCCAAGCTGCGCGGGCGGAGGGGCCACTGATTACAATTTGCGTTCAGAGGTGCCGTTGGTGAATTGTAATTTAGTTTAATTACAGCCATCGGCGGTAAACGCAGCAGTCTGTGTCTGGCTAGACGTGGGGCTGGGGCAATCAAGAGATAAAAACAGATATCCAGACCCCACACCAAGCAGGGTCCGGCCACCGCCGGGTTTACCCGTTCTCTGCGCCATGATGGGGTCTGGACGTTGGCAGCAGGATAGGAAAGTGGGCTGCTGATGGCTCCTCTCTCACATGAATGGGATATAAGGGGCTTTCAAGCTTATAGGAACCCAGCAGTAAGGATTTCAGGACCTCCTTGCATGTGAGCAGGTGTACTAATTGCGCACAGGTGGCTTATACTGTATAAACTAGGACACTGGCCGATCCACCTGTGTCCAGGAGACAGTCCTGAGCGGTGAGGCTCTTCGTCCCTGTCTTACAATTCCATATTCAGGGCACTGTCCGTTATTTGAGATTATGGGGTTAATTAACTGCTTTTTGGAGTCTTTAGAAGTCTGTGATATTAAATACTTTGCCCCTGTGCTCCCAGAATCGCTCAGGGGGGGGGGGGGGGGGGGCAGATGTGTCTCCTGATATTTGACTGACCTCACCTTCCTGCCACCACCGCGCAACACGGAGGAGGGAGGGAGAAATGCAGTTACGGGTGATCAGTCCCGGCCGCCTCCAGCGGTACTACTGGCCCTGCTCGTACACGCCTGGCTCGTGACACGGGGAGCAGATCTGTGTATTTTTGCCCCTGGGCTAGTGTGTGCTGGGCGGCTCCGGCTAGAACTGCGGGGAGCTTTAAACTCCATTCCCATGAGTCACATCTTACTCAGTGGTGACAGATTCCTGCCACAGGCGGCGCGGGACACGGCATTTAACCTCTCGTCTCCTAGAACGGCCGAAAGGAGCGGACGCTTACAGCTCCTCAAAGCCCTGCAGCACTTTAAGAGTTAAAAGCACTTTTACCCCCCTATTAAACATGCATCGTTAAAGGCAAGCGGGCTGCGGTGCAATATTCTGCGGTTACCGATAGGACATTCAGGGAATAGTTCCAAAAGCATCTCTTTGATTTATTAAACAGGACTATAAATCATTCACGTTCACTAATGACAGAACAGTCCTGTCAATCAACCATCTCGAAATCACCATATAAGGTAAAAATAATGGGGGCGGGGCTTCTTGAGCCACCGATGCGCTGCACAATGACACTATTCGGAACGTCTGGAATGTTACGCGCTGACGAGGAGAAACATGTAATTTCTTTTATATTTAATATTGAAAGCCTTCTTGTGACCTGCAGATGATTTCCATGTGAAACACTCTGCAGAGCTTTTGGCTCCTCCCCCTACTATAAGAGAAAAGTTTGCACGTTTAGTCCTTAACCCTTTAGGAAACAATGCATTGGGAATTGACTAGTAACAAAAGTAATGTTGGTTGAAAG